>JAMZRA010000008.1:7834964-8142742 GCA_024499935.1 Tyrophagus putrescentiae
GTTCTTCTGCACCAGACGAACTGCAAAGGGGGGGAAGAAAAAGGGAAAAATCTGGTTAATTTCCGGTTTAAATAAACCGTTTTCCTTCTAAGGTCTTACCTTCACCAAAGGCGCCCCGCCCAATGACCTTCAGCGGCATGAAGTCCTCGACGCCGAGGCGAGATCGCTTGAGGCGGAGAAACTCCGTCTCCTTGGCCGCGTGCTGACTGCGCTTCTCTTGTTTCTGAGGATGGATGATTTTGGATTTTGTTGGGAGAAAAGAAGGAGAAGAAGAAGAAGAAGGAAATTGGTTAGCAAAACAAAACAAATCAAGCCAACAACAGCAAAACAAACAAACAAAGAAAGCTCACCTGCTCCTCTGTCAGCCCCTCATCACGCATCGTCTCCTCCAGTCGCTCGTGTCTGTTAAAGTAAAATGGGGGAAAAAGACGTTAGTAAATAAAATAAAATAAAAAACGCTTTGCAATCAAGTCAACAAAATTCAACGGAAACACTAGCAAGTTTAGTCCATTTCAACTGTGCCTTCTCCTTCTTCTTCATCTCCCAACACAGCCATTTCAATTTTCCAATTTACCTTTCTGGCTCAGTTGTCAGTTTAATTTTCTTTTTCTTCTTTCTTTTTTCTTTCAAACGGACAAACGGAGAGGAAGAAGAGGGGCCACAATTGAGCCCTTCTCGTCAATTAGCAGCAGCGGCAGCAAATTAAAATGGCCGAGCAGCAGCAGTAAATGAAACTGCAGCAGTTTGAAAAAAAGTGCCTCTACAGTTCAAATTCGTGCGAGACAAATTGGTAAAAAGCAGTCTCCTCTCTGAGCAACTCTCACCGTACTGTATCTTCCTCCGAGCGCACAACTTCTCGGTGCTACGCAAATGCGGTAATTAAATTAAAAGTGCTACAAAATGGTTGGCTGGCTGGACACTACTACTACTCACACTATTACATTACACAGTGCACTAGCAGTACCTACGAACCGGATGCCGAAAGCTGGTAAGCCGGACAAAAAGATTTCCTCATTTTGCCAACAAAAAAAGGCAGCAGCAGCAGCACTTCACCAAAATGCCAGCAACGCCTGTGGTCAGAGAGAGAGAGAGAGAAAGATCAGAGCTGCTGCTCATAATAGCTCACAAACGTAATCGCCTCAACCGCGCTGTAAACGGTTCATTAGCAGGCGAAAATTAGCCCCAACAGCAGCATCAGCAGCTAAAACAGGAGAAACAAAACTTTGCTAATTTTCCCTACTAATTGTTATTTTTTTTCAGCCAGCCTTTTCTATTCACCTAAAACAAAACAAAAACGAGTAGACAGCAGCAGGAGTGCCCAGGCCTCTCTCAGTCGCTTTTCATTTAAAGCATAAACACAAAAAAGAGATAATACATAGCTGCCGCCTCATCACCAGATGACTTAATCTTCAAGCTCATCCTACTTCTTTTCAACAAAACAAACTAAAAATTGCAAATCTCCCAAACGACTCACCTGATTCGCCTCTCCTTGTGCTGCGTAATGAGGTTGCTGTAGTAATTTTCCAGGTGGACCTTCGCCTTGGTCGCCTTGTCCAGCGTGTGCCCGGAGAAGCGCATCGCCGCCGAATGTTGCTGCTGCTGCTGCTGCTGTTCACTGCTCGCACCAGAGACAAAGGCCATCGTCGAGGCCAGCTGAGAGGGAGAAACTCCCACGACCACCGTCGCCGGAGAGGCAACTCCCGGAATGGCCATACCTCCTCCTCCTCCTCCTCCTCCTCCTAGCGGACTTCCTGGACCTTGTTGCCTCGGTGAGGAGTTGGTCGAGGAGTTGGAGTTGTCGCCATTTCCATTGTTATTGTTATTGTTGTTATTCGTAGCAGCCGCCATCATTTTACTGTTGATCAGCTGCTGCTGCTGCTGGTGGTGGTGGTGATTAAGGTAGGCGTTGTGGTTGACAAGATGATGGCTGTTGTTGTTGTTGTTGTTCGTCGGTTGTCCACTAAAGCCGCGACTACCACTGCTGCTGGTGTTGTTGTTCTAAAAAAGAAAGAAATCAAAGATTAGAAAGCAGTTTTCAACAAGCTAGTTCAGGAGAAACAGATAGAAAAGGCGGGTAGGAATTATGCAAATCTCTCTGCCAGCTTCGTCAGCTAAATTTACAGCAAAACATACACGCAAACTCTCCCTCTGTTACTCAACCTCAACCTTCCCTCGCCTACGGTCATCGCCCATAGCGCACAGTGCTGCAAAAACTAACGCAGGTTTTAGAGTCTGCAGAAAGAAATCAGGCAGCAGCAGCAGCAATCACTCTCTAAAAATACCAGCTGTGCAGCAGCAGTTGATGTACAACACACACAAACATTTCAAATTAGTCAGTCAGTCAGTGAGATAGAAAGCCGCTGCCCCGCCCACCACTTTAACCCGTCCACTACTACTACCACCACTACAAATACAAGTGCAAATGCAAATGAACCCGAAAACGAGTAAAGAAAAACATTCCTCCCCTCTTTTTCTAAAAGAGCCTCAGACAAACTATGCCG
Source organism: Tyrophagus putrescentiae (assembly GCA_024499935.1). NCBI lineage: Eukaryota > Metazoa > Arthropoda > Arachnida > Sarcoptiformes > Acaridae > Tyrophagus > Tyrophagus putrescentiae. Next base: position 7,837,466 of record JAMZRA010000008.1, read on the forward strand.
CAAACTTACAATTTCAGCCAGCTTTCTAATTCATTCCTCCTCCTCCTCCTCCTCCTCCATTACCGCAAAATTTAACAACAACAAATGGGCTAATTAAATTACCCCCACCCCCAAAGACAAACACACAACTCTGACAACTTTGACGCTGACTGGCCAAAAATAGTGTCCGACTGGCTGCAGACCACAAAATTAATGAGTCGGCTATCAATTAGGCTGGCTAACTGTGGATAGGCTCAGTCGCGAGTCAGTCACACGCACTACTAAATGCAGATGCAATGTCCAAACACGACAGCAAACACAAAAACACAGAGAAAAGAAAAAAAGCCTGGGAAATAGCAACAAAAATATCGTCAACTAAAGTAATGTAGAGTGGTCACCGCCGCTGCATTTTCTGGTTCACCAAAAACACACCAATGTACTATTACTTTGAATTTCTATTCCTGCCTGACTGCTGCTGGAAACTGAAGTGCAAAAGCCAAATGGAGGAAAAATTTGGCTTGTTCACAACACAGCAGCACAGCATCCCAAAACATCTCATTAATCAGCTGATTTTTCGCCCTTTTCCCTCTTTATTTCCCCTCTTCTTCGCCCATTCATTACTTCTTTGACCATTAGCACTCGGCTCGGTCGTGTGAAGGCGACATTAATTACAACACACACATACAGACACACACACACAACACCACAGGTCTATTAATCAGGCAAAGATGAAAGAAGGAGAAGAGAAAAATGGCAGCCATTGGTGCAGCCACCACCACAGCCACCACCAAAAGGGGGCAAGGAAAGCATTAGCAAGAGAGGCAAAAGATGGTGTAGAAGATCAGCCTTGATAAGGGAAAAAGAAATTACCGCTGTGCTATACCGAAGGAGGTTGAAGCGAAAGATAAAGAAGGCGAGACGCGAGCACACTTTGTGATACTGATCGGCTAGCCACGACGACCACAAAAACGAAAAAGAAGATAAGGGGAAAAAAATTAAGCAACTTGTTCATCAGAAACGAGTAACTCTCCTCCCTCACTGACTCAAGGTAAAAAGCGATTAAAAACGGTACGGAAAAAAATTCAAGTAGGCGATAAAAGCAGTAAAAGGCAGCTAAATGTGCAAGCCAAGGCAGAGCACAAATTATCTTTCGCCTCAAATAAAAAAAGTCAAAAGTCGATTAAATGAAAAATCAGTCGCCTGTCCATTTTTTCCTCCTCTTCTTTTCAATAAAAAAACTGTTCACCTTTTCCTCTGAAGACGAACACACACACACTTTGGTGCACCAGCACAACTTCCTGACACACTAAAAATATAATCACTCTAGTGGTGGTGGTGGTGACCACACAAAAAATTAACGGCGGTAATATTAATTACCTTTCTCTTTTTCTCCCCAAAAAATTGGCAGCAGCGACCACCACAGCCACCACCACCACCACCACCGACTCAATTACCTAATTGGCAAGTGCAGTAGCAATAAATAATAAAGTAATAATAATAAAACGAGGATCGAGTCTTCCTCGAACGAAAGCAAAAAGTCTGCTGGACGACACACACAGTCAAAAAAGTCGATATTGGTGCACTGGCAGGAAAGAAAGGGGACAGCAGAAGCAGAACACAGAGATCAGAGGAACACTACGCACAAAGGAAAAGACAACCCGCATATACTACAACTGCAAAAATAAATTAATAATGCATCAAATGAAAGAGAAAAAAGTACGAGTACAAAAGCAAAAATCTGCACCAAAGTACAATTTCTCCGTTTCCTCTTTTGACGACAGTTGTGGTGGCCATGGTGGCCCTTCAAAAAAATACCGTAACCAGCAAATAAACGGCCAAAAATTGCTGTACAGCTCAGCTCATTCAATAAAAAGAAAAAATGAACTGTACTGTGACCGTACTAAACCAAAGCACAAACACCAAGGTACAATGTGGCAAACATTTTACCGCAATCTCGGTTTTTTAAAAATCGCCTCCAGTATTTGCCAAACACAGTTGCCGCTAGGCGATTCTCAAAAATGATCCTTCTCAAAAAGAATCCTCGCATTTAATTAAAATACCAAACCACCATCGCCATTTTCACCACCAATTCCAATTTTCAGCAAACACCAATTCAAGCACAATTAATTCCAAATTAATTAAGCAGATGAACAACACACCACTCAAATACGAATATGAAAAGAAAGAATAAAACAGAATAAAACACACTACAATCCGATTTTGATTACATTAGCTAGTGGTAGTGGTAAATAACAAAAATTAATAATTCCTCGGCAATTCTAATTACCAAATCTAAAAAGCTGTGCCACAAACAGAGTCTCTCTTTGTCATCATCATCGTCATTTCCAACAGTAGCAGAAGTAACTTTTAATCCCCACATTCAAAAGTAGGTCAGCGGAGAATTAAAACTAGCTGCTGCTGCTGCCGTTGTTGGTTTGAATGAAAGGAAAGGGAAGAGCAAAGCGGCGTCTTTAGAAGCAATCACAGAGAGACAGATAAAGAAAGAGAGGCAGGCAACACACAGACAAGATAATAAATCGGCTATAAATAAGTAATAACGGTAATCATAATAGTTTCACTCTCGTTCCCATCTTTTCTCCTCCTCCTCCGGTAATACCCGAATAAAAAATTGAAATATTCAAAAAATAAAACTGCAAAGAAAATTAATTAATTAACTAACCAATCTTCGGAATACTTTCACTCTTCAAAAATAGTAATCGTTTTTGCTTAATAATAAAATCACAGCTAAAAACAGAAGATAACATTTCCTACCTGCAGCTGACAAATGTAGCAAAATCAAGCTAAATAGAAATCTGCATAAAAAGTCAAAACTAGGAAACAGTGCACTGATAGTGGTAAGTCACCGTGTAACACACATGCTAGAGCTAGAGATTGCGGCCAAGATAGGAAAGAAAGAAAATGAAGGAGGCACTTAAAACCGAGCTACAGCGCTGTATCTGCGGATTAATCAGCCGGCAAGGTGTGTGCCGTCCCCATAAACAACAGCAAGAAAAAAAAAGTTGCCCAAACTGGGCGCCATTACTCGGATGAAAAAAACAAATTCAGGCGTCATGGGCGTCATACGACACAGACAGGTAGAGATAGCACTTTCACCCCTTTTCTCCGAAGCATCTGATCCCTCTCACTTACTCACTGAACACCTGTGCCCCCACCCCATAAATCTACAGACACCGGCGCCCGTTAAATGTGGCGGCCAGTCAAATGAATGCTAATCAGCGGACAGTGAAATGATAAGAGAAATGCGATAACAGAAGAAGAGGGCAACACAGACAGATTGTAAAAAAACAAGGTGAAAGTGAGTCAGTGAGTAATGAGTCAGTGAGTTTCAGAAGCATCATCAGCGGATAATCACCACCGTTAATGAAGAGTCAACGGGGGAAAAGCTTCTGAAAAAGCTTCTGCTGCTGTTGCTGATGCTCACTGGCGATTAAAATCACACGTGGTGAAGTGTAGTAATAAATAAAAGCAGGCGAAAAAAAGTAAGAGCAACGGAAAGTTAGCTAGATAGCCAGCTACTGCACCTTTTCAATTTTGTTTTTCACAACATTTTCACCATTTTCCAATCACTTCCACACGTTCTCTTCCTAATCAACAACGCCCACATGCAGTAATGCAATTTTGGCAAATAAAAAAGCAAAAACAAATTACGAAAAAGCAGGGCGCATTTTAAAAGCGGCGGCTACAGCAGCTTCGCCGGAAGTGCAGACTACTGTACTGTACAGTAGTACAGTAGTAAAAAACGGCCGGAAGCAAACGAGGCTGACAATTGAGTGTGTTCATGTGTGTTGGCAATCAACACTGGAAAAGAAATTGACAAAAGGGTAACCTTTTGGTTGGTTGAAAGGATACAAAGTAAATGAAAAATTCAATTCCGTTGACAAATAAAATGCCACCAGCAAAAGGTGATTGTCCTTCGGAGAGGAGAAAAAAAGAGAAAATATAAACCGTCGCCATTAAGACGAAAATCGGCTAACTCTGACCTACAGCAAAACCTCAACAAAACCAGCTAGCAGTTTAACTAATGAGGAAAACAGACAAACATAAACGAAAACAACAACAACAACACTGAACCTAAAGCCATCAAATGTCAAACGAAGGCAGCAGCAGCGGCAAAAAAATGGAAAACACAAGTACGAAATCTAAATCAATTACCGCTCTGATCAGTTCAGAACATAACTCAACTCAAACAACTGACAACAACAACAAAAAGAGGTTCAATCACATCAGTGGGAACTGTGAATGGAGGCAGGCTAATAAATTAATTAGCCACCGCGCTCTTCCCACTCAAATTCACACCAATTGGTCCTTTTGTGTGTGACTGTGTGTTTGCGTTTGCGTTCCCCAGCGTAGTGAACACAACAACAAGAGAAAGAGAGGCAGAAGTTTTGCTTGCCAAGTTACACACACAGCGGATTCAATCACTTCTGCGAATGCAAACACAACATTCAACAACACAACAAATCAATCACAGACACTTTTCGAGCAAACTGTGCCTGTGCCTGCGTCCTCTCGCTGTTGCACTTCAATGGCCTCTGCGAATCTCTACCACTCACTCACTCTCTGAATTACCGAGAAAAAAGCTGGGCACAGCTGAGCAGTTTAGCATTTCACGAATCGGAATCGCAGGAACAAAGTTAGTAGCAGTGAAGCACCACCACACGCTAATTTTACACTCCAACAAAGCTAGCAAGGCAGAGCGAAGAGTGGAGTGAAGGCGTGCAAATGTGATATGTAAACAGTGAGAAGAAAGGAAAGAATGAAAAGAAAAGAAGAGACAAACTGTGAACCCCCACACTCGCAACTCCCACACACTTAACAACCCAAAAGATGGCGATGGGGTGCAACAGCAACAAGGAAGGAAATGGGGCGAACTGGAATACTCAGTTCTTCAACAGAGACGAGGAAACGAGAACAATCGAGTGAGGTAGTGTGATTGAGTGAGTGAGAGAGTGAGAGGCCAAAGAACCCGTTAATGTTGATGCTGATGCGCGCTCACCAGTTTGATGAATGACAGAGGGTGAAGGAGAGAGAAAGAAAAAGAAAGGCAGAAAAAGAAAAGGAGGAAGTGTACAAATTCACTCCAAACATTCAGATTCTCTCTTTCTCTCTGTCTGCTTTGAGGTTGGCTTTCGCACTGCAGGCAGGCAAGCAGGCACAAGTGTATCAAATAACCTCGACAAATTCGTTCTGTCATCTTTGCCGCCGCCGCCTCTTATTCTTCAGCTCAAAAAGTTCTCTTCCTCCTACACTCCTTGCACTCATCCTCCTCAGGATCATCTATTAATAATATTCGCTTCTGCAAAAATCTACTCAAGACTACAATACTGGCAATGGAGATCGTAAATGCACCAACTCAGCGACTTGGACGGCAGGCAGGCGGCAGGCAGTGCGCCAGGAGATCTTTTGCTACCCAAATTAGCAGTTCTGTGCCGGGTCGCTTCTGCTGCTCATACAGCTCCTGAAAATAGCCAATTCACGGTAAAACTAACAACGGCAAAAAGTAAAGAAAAAAGTAAGAAGAGGCATAAAAGAATGGTACATTACCGGCCCACAGCCGAAACAACAAAAACGAAGCAGGCAGCAGTCAACGTGGCAGCAGCCCTCATCGTAGTTGGCAGCAGCTCTGTCAACTACTTCTAAGTAACCGCAAAAAAGTGCGTGTACAAAAATAGAAAGCTAGAAAGGAGTTTTGAAAAAAAACTGTCATCATCAAAAAAAGCTGTACGCCGGTGGTTGTACAGCAGCAGCAGCCACCGCAGAAACATCTGCTGAACACAACACGACGTTCAGCGACGATCAACCGGCGAACCGGCAAAAAAGAAAGCGTGGGCGAGGAAAACAGCAAACTGGGGAAGAAGAAAACGAAAGAAAGAGAGGCAGAGAGAATATTGCCCCGATAAATGACGAGTGTGAGAGAGCGTGAGAGAGGGGGTAAAACTACCGCCGCACCAGAGACAGAAACAGCAGCAGCAGCAAACCGGAAAAGACTGTCAAAAAAACTGTGAATGTGTGTGTGTGTGTGTGTGTGTTTGTGTGAGCATCGAGGTTGTAAAGAAAGACGATTTGTTGCTGCTGCTGCTGCTGTCATTCTCAGTCAGTACTCTTTAGAGCGAGAGAGAACAAATGGCCAGAGCCGAAGAGAGAGAGAGAGAGAGCGGAACAAACTTTTTTTCCTTTCTTGCAAGCACATCAAACAGGGTGAACACCAAAAGAAGAAGAAGAACTAGCAAGTTCTCTCCATGCGTGCCTGTAAAACAAGCACTGTGAAAAGTTGTTGTCGTGAAAAAAACGGGGAAACACAACCAACAACCAGTGCAAATAGCAAAAAAGGAAAAGGAAAAGAAAAAGAAAGATGCCAAAGTTCAGTAGAGTTTGGAAGAAGAAAAAGAAAGGGAGAAAAGGAGAAAAAGTCCCCACTCTTCACACCTTCAAAATGTACACACAGCCTCTCTCTTCAACTTTTCGGTCACAGCAAAGTGTGACATCAAGAGTTTCCTTCTTTCCTTCTCTCTCCAATATCATCCCTAGCAAACAAGAGCAGCAGCAGCATGATGACATCACCGCTTGCCGCTAAAGCAAAGGTCACTTCTTTATCACCGTTTTACAGCAGCAGCAGCAACACTTCAAATTAGCATCAGTGCAGGTAGAAGAATGACTAACACACAATGCGATACGATAAATGTCAGCAGAGATGGTGGCACTGCAACAGCCATGCACACAATTTAGCTGCAGCACCTTTATCAGCAGCAGCAACAGCAGCAACGACGACAGCTAAACGACGACAATTAATGTGGCGACTATGAGGAGGTGGTAAAACTACGACAACGATAGCAACCGCCACCACCAACATATTACTATTGCACAGTGCTGTTGTGCCAGTTATGTTCTCAATCCACTGACAGTGCCAGTCAGTGTGACGCAATGACATTAGTCTCCGCAGCAGCAGCAGGCAGAAACGGATGATGGATGCGCACGAATTGGCGGCAGCATCGATAGGAAGTAACGGGGGAAAAGAAGAGGAGGAGAAGGAGAAGAATGAGGAAACGATGACAAATTCGGCGTCGTCAGCGTCGCCGGCGAGCCACTTTTTAAAAGCGCTGCTGCCGTGCAGCGCACGTAACGCCATTACGCAAGTCATCATCTCTTTTTCATCACCCCCAACAACACAAAAAACCTCCACTTCTGGGAAACCTTTTCCTTGCCATCAAGAGGAAAAGAAAACAGCGGCATTCCCGGCAGACAAAATCACACACAAAAACAGCAAAAAGCAGAGAAGTAATAGCAGAAGTCCTGAAGTTCAATAGCCGAAGAGCTGAGCAGACACACGCACCAGCACTTACATTGCCCGGCACAACGGCGGCGGCGCAGTTTTGGTAGAGATTCTGATTAGAGTGGCCGAGTGGTTGCGGGTAAGGTGAGGGTGAAGGTGAGGGTGAGGGGTGATGAGGAGGGGCAAGTGTGGTGGTGCCATTGGGCAGCGGCGCCAGCGTGGACCGCCGCCGGTCGGCGCCATCGCGCCCACCACTCGAGGGGCGTCGCATTGGGCCCCAGACCGAGCTTGATCTTGTTAATGTTGAAGGACCAAAATTCAAACATTTGGAGCATTGGTTGGTGGGTCGAGGTGTGGTTGAAAAATAAGAAAATAAGGTGATGTTGAGGTGACTTAGAAGTGAAGATATAAAAGGTGTGACTGAGATGAGTTGTTGTGGCCGAGCTGTTGTTGTTGATCACATTGATTGAGTGGGTGGATGGGTGATTTGCTCAGAGACGAAACGACAACCCAAAAAAATGAGATCACAGACGAGAGAAGTGTTTGAAGAGGAGGAGAAGAAGAAGAAGAAGAAGAAGGGCTTCTGGTGCCTCCAAACAACGCTTGAAGGGCAATCGAGTGAGTGGCAAAACAATGGCGCTGCTCAATCGTTGGTTCGCTTTTGGTTGGCAGCAGAAGCAGCTGGTGCTGGTAACGGCGCCGGTGTCAGTGGCAAAGTAAACACAAAGTTCGCCCGTGAGTTGGACAACTGTGCAGGCAGACAAACAGGCTGATAAGCGAATCGATTGTCTTTCAGAGAGCAAGCAGAGAGATAGGAGCTTTTTGGTTTGCACACTCTTTTCTTTTGGTTATGGGCTGCAGTTGTTGTTTTGGAAAGTAGTGCTGCAGTCACAATGGAAGGTAGGAGTACAGCTGTTTAGGGCCAAAGTTGCCAAGTTGTTGCCAACAAGAAAAAGATTGCAGATTGGATCGAAGAGTGCAAAAAGGCTTTTCCTCGTCATGTGACTAGCTAGCTGTGGCAGCGATTACTACTTGATTGACTCGGTAATCAAATCGGCGTTTGCAAGGAAGCTTCTCGATGTCGAGATTTAATCAGACAAAGTTGGTGATAAAGTGCAAATCAGCAGCTGAGAACACTGTGTCACGCCTCTTCAGGTATCTCTGTTTCTTTGACAGATCGTCGGAGTATTATCTTCTTCTTCAGACCCGCCGGGTGGTGATAAAGAAGAAGAAGAAAGCAAAAGACGTTGAAGAAGTTGACGACAACTAAGAGGAGATAGCATCAATCAGAGGAGAGAGAGGAAAGTAGAAGAAGAAGAAGAAGAAGAAGAAAAGGGGTGACGTAAGTGATGTCCTAGTTGAAATGTGATGATAAGTGCTGGTGTAGATGGAGATGTTTCTTTGATCAATAGAGAAGACATAAAAAAAAAAGGATAAGATGACTTTAGGAGAGGTGCTGGTGGTGGTGATGATGGGTTTTACCACATCAAACAGATGCCATACACCAACGGTTGCTGTCGTACACAACACACAGCCACGACAACACACACTCACTCACTGTGTACGATGTGATCATCCGGTGGTGGTGGTGGTGGTGGTGGTGAGTGCACTGTACAGTTTTGTACAACAACAAAAAAACAATCGACAAATGGCACGACTGGGATTCAAACAAGAGAGAGATAGGATAGAGCTGAAAGGGAATCAAACCAAACCAAACCAAGTCTGCCCTTATCAACAGCCAGTTTGTGACTTGTGTCCAAACAACACACTGGCTGCCCAAAAAGGAACACACACACAACAAAACACTGGCGGTGGTAATCGATGCTAATAGCCGAGGAGCAGCAGCAGCAGCAGCAGCTGGCTACTGGCTAGCAACACTGTATCCAACAAAAAGCACAGACACGGAGACACAGACACTTGAAATGGGATCCTCAGACGAAGAAGGAAAAAAGAAGAGAAGAGAAACAAAACCAGGAAGGAGAAACAGAGACGAAGAAAGAAATCGGTGGTGGTGGTGGTGGTGGTGGTCAAAACAAGTGCTAAAGTGTCGAGATGATAAGAAGAAGATGCAAACTGACTCGGCAAACACTTCACTTCACTTCATCGAGAAGATGAGATGCAGATAACTCTGTTCGCTTTTTAAAGAAGAAACCACCGAAGAAGAAGCGCTGACTTTAATGAGTGTATATCTTTAGCCAAAAAAGAAACAACCAAAGATTTTCATCCACCGCAGAACAAGCCACTGCTGAAGTCAGTACACTTCGCTTTGCACTGTGCACGACTACGTCAACGACCAAATGTCGACTGCAGCGGCGGCGGCTGTGGCGGCTTAGGCTTAGGCAACGGCGAAAGCGAAACAAAAAGATCGTCTGCTTCTACAGCTGCAGCTGCAGGCAGGCAGGCAGGCGACAGGCAGGACACCACCGTCCTCGTCGCCGTTGTCGTCGTACAGGAGCTGTACAGCAAAACGAAGAGAGAGTGCAAAAGAAAGAGAGAGAGAGAGAGACGACTATCAGCTTCAAACGACGACAGCAGCAGCAGCAGCAGGCTCACCTCTACATTGGCGTAGTTTGCTGGTGGTGGTGGTGGTGGAAGTGAGCGCGATTAGTGAAGCCAACAAAAAACGGCAGCAGCAAACACAACCGACAGAAACCACTTCGAGTAAGATTGGTGGTGGCGGCAACGGTCACGGGACGATGAATGACTGACTGTCTGCTTCGGCCACGAACCAGAAAGTTGGTATTTGCTGGTGCTCACTGCCTACCTACTACCAACACCGGTGGTCACTGGCTGTTCTGCTGGACTTCAGCATTGCCTGGCTTTCCTGGTTTGCTTTGCTTTGCTTGCTTGAAGTAGATTTTCATGTTCTAGCATTCTTCTGCACCACCAGTTTTTGCTGTTTTCCTGTTTCTCCGTCTCCGTCTTCTTCCTCCTCTTCGGCTTCAGCTTCTGCGTCCACGCTTGCTCTTGCTCTCATTGGTGTAACGTCCTAATAAAAAAAGTGGTGGTGGTGGTGATACTTTTTGCGGAAAACACTTCGGGTGTGTGTAGTTGAGGAAACAGCAGCGGTGGCTGCCACGATCGATTACAATCAATGAGGCTGTACGAATGCTGCCGCTAGTGCCGTTGATAGAAGTGGTGATGGTGGTGGTGGTGGTGATGACAGATGCGACAAAAACAATGGTGTACTCCAAGATCTCTCTCAGATCATAAAGTGGTGCTGATGATGGCTACTGATGATGTCTTCCCTGATCCCTGATGTCAGTCGATTGTCTTCCACTCAGTGTATTTTTCCCACCAGGTGCACCACCACCACCACCAGGTAGTTCTAAACGACGTCTTTAGCGGGAGGGAAAGTTTAGCGAAAGAAGAACGAAGGAATGAAAAGGCTGCTGATAAGAGCGGTGTGAAGAAGGAGGAGGCGGAAGATCGACGACGAGATTGGTGGTCGACACACGACAAACCGCGTTGAAAGGAGTCAGACAGAGTGGTCACGTGTGAGCGAAGAAAGGAAAGGAAAACGGCGAAGAACAAGAACAATCACCGGTGTCCACAAAACGTTTCTGACCCAGATCGCCACACTTAGCAGCAACCAAAGTGTACGACGCCGGTGTGCGGAGAAATGCTCAAATGCACAAAAAAATGTAACGAAAATCACAAACAATCGGCGACAGTCAAGCACACACCACACACACAAGGTGAAACGGTGCACTTTTTTCGATGATAAATGTGAATTTAATTACAGCGGCTGCTGCTGCTGCTGCTGCTACATTTGCTGATCGATGATCAATACACTTCTTCGCCGCCTTTGAAGCACTGATTTGGCCACTGATTAATGACCACCTCGAGCAGCAACAGGCTCACAGGTTGACTTCACACAGTAACACAAAACACACACAACAGGTGGTGAAAACTGTTCTTTTTGTGCTTCACTTCACTTCAAGTTCGCTCAGGTGAAGGGGAAGGGGCTCAACAGGCACAGGCACAGGCACAGGCACAGGCACAGGCACACTTGATCGTCAGATCAGATCAGATCGAGCTGTGATTTTCTCTAGTGTGTCCATGTGCACTTGAGCACCAGCGAGCTCGCGCACAGAGATCTTATGCAAGCGAAAGAAAAGGAGCTGCTGCAAACGACGACGTCGTACTCGAACAAGGAGAGAAAGGGAAATAAAAACAAAACAAACACACAGCACAGCAAGGCACAGGCGGCAGGCAGTGTAATGAGTTAACAGTAGTGGTGTAGATGTGCGCAAGTTTACGTGCTGCAGTAGTAGTAAATCTCGACGACGACCCGTTCACGGGACGTTGAAGAAGGCAACTGACAGAGACAGACAGACAGACAGTCTGACTGAATGAAACCTAAAGGGAAAGAGAGAGAGAGAGAGAAGCAGCCAAACTGCAAAACCTCAACCGACATAGTGAAGGAGTGAGAGAAAGAAGTGCAAGGAGGGGGAGAAGAAAATGAGGGAAACGAGCAGTCAGCGACGATATCGTCTTACGTCGCCCTCGTCTTCTTTTGAAGCTGCTGCTGCTGCAGAAGCAACGGCTGCAAACCACCGTTGAGAAAGAAGAACGAGAACGAGAAATGTAAAGGCAAAGGCAAAGAAGTCGCTGCAGCAGCAGCTGTGCACGGTGGTCGAGTGAGAAGGGAGAGAGAGAGAGAGAGAGTAGGAGGCTGATGGCATCACAATCATCACCATCAGCATCAGCAACATCAACAAGAAAACTGGCATCATAAACGAATCGAAATTGAGAAAGGAAGGAAAGGATGCACCAAAGGAAAAAGAAGAAGAAGAAGAAGAAGAGCTGATAAAGAAGTCAGCATCGTAATGAACAGCAACAGACACACAGCAAAGTAATAAAAGAGGAGCAAACTGGCAGCCCTTTCCTCTGCTACCGTAATCTCGTAATCGCATAATCAATTCCAATTGCTGCTACCCCCAATGACCATCGCTATCATCATCACCACCATCACCACCACATCGCCTTCATCCTTTCAGAGTGTGAAAATGAAAGAGAAAGTGTCCAAGAGTGTGTGATGAGGGAATGAGGGAAATGAAAATGGAAAGGAAGGAAAACAAATCTAATAAAACCCCGAATCAAAGCTGGCAAACTTCATCAGCAAGCAGCAGCAAAACCGAGCACACAAAACAGAAAAAACAGGGCACAAAAACCTCACAAAGTAAAAACCACAACCACAATCACAATAATCACAGCCGCTGCCGCATCAATTACATCATCAGGGGCTAAAAAGAAAACTAAAGAAACACACACACACACAGCTAGTGAGTGAGTAGGTCTCGGTCGGTCGGTCTACCGCCCAAGGAGCAAAGTAAACCTGAAAAAACTACAAAAAGAAAAAACTGCAAAGAAGTAGAAGTAGAAGAAGAAAAGGGGCACAAAAGTAAATAGAAACAGCAGCGCTGAGCATTTACATTTCCATTCTCAGAGAAGAAGCTCGAGCAACCTTCTTCAACTTCTTCTACTTCTTTATTCTTTCTTGCTGCCTTTTTATTGCCTACTCGAGAATCTCCCTCCCCACTCTTTCTACCATAAACAAGCAAATGCTCTTTCTTTCTCCCTCTCTCACATCCTCTTATTTCCCGGTAAATTTGTGGTCGAGGGCTGTGTGAGCAGCCTGCAGAGGCAGTTCAGCCTACAACACAGCACCATAATTCACCCGAGCACTCAGCAGCACCACCACTACAGCCACGACCACACCATCATCATCGTTCCCATCTCATCCTTTACACAAATATCACACCAACTTCAGCTGCAAAAGAAGAAGAAGAACACACGTCCGAGTCGAGCAGTAGTAGTCACAAGACCTTAACCTTTGCGCATCACAGAGGTGCCTGCTGGCTGCAGTTTCCTCTCTTGCCACTTGCTACAGAGAGCAGTGCCGCCGCCACCGCCAGGCCGATTATGTGTTCATGTGACCCACTGCGCACACTGAAGAGTGGAGGCGGCGGAGGAAAAGGAGGAAATATGAGGAGCCAAAAGAAAAGAAAAGAACTGCAGAAAACTGCCGCCGCAAAGCCTACTCTACGATGAGAGGGAGCACCCACAAAAGAAGGAGCGTATATGCATCGACACGCAACTACCACCACCACCGCAAGATAAAACGAAAAGAGAGGCTTTCTCAAGGACGAGAAATTCCCCTCGCTTGCTTTGCGTGCTGCTTTAGCTGCTGATGATGATGATGATGAAGAAAGCGGTAATGGTGGTGGTCACTACAAAGGAAACTACACTAAGGAGGCGCACAAACAATCATCCAGTCACGTGTGTGTGTGTGTGTGTGCTTGAAAAGAGGAACTAGAAAAGGAAGAAAAGAAGAAGAGAGAATGTCAAACGGACTCACTGACCTACACCGGCACCGGCGACGGCAACGGCAAATGGACCGAATCATTGGCACTTCCTCAAAAGTGGAAAGAAGTGACCGCAAAATTAGAGCAAAAAATTAAAGTCCCTCTCTAGTACTGTCGCACTGAAAAACGAAGCACTGTCCACCGCCGGTGATGTCAGCAAAATAAAGTGTACAAAAATACTAAACTGAAATTGCTCTGCTGATTGTCAACTTTTGCTGCTGCTGCTGCCGCCGCTGCTGGGCTCCCCCTCCTGCGGATGTGTTGTCCTGGACAGTGCGCGGTGGCACCGCGGTGGACAGCAACAAAAGAAGCATTGTCACCACGGCCACAACCACTGCCGCCGCACTATCATCGACAAGCAACAAGAGAAGAACAAAGGGAAAAAAATGGCAGCAGAACAAAACAAGGGACAAGACTGGTGTGCTATCCTGAAAAAACAATAACAGCGACATTGGAGGAGGCAAAATGGAGGGGCGAGGAATATAGTGGACACAAAAAGAAGTGTACTTGAACAAATCAGAGCTACCAGTCAAAGAAGCAAACTCAGTTGTGCAACAGATGTGCACGGTGTGTCTCATTTCAGTGTCGACCTCAGCAGCAGCAGCAGCAGCTCGTCTCTGGACTTTTTGCCCACTAATTAACGAGGGAGCCAAGAGTCTCCTCTCTCTCTCTACCGAGTCGTTTAGCTTAGCTAGTTAGCCCCTGATAGTTAGTTAGTGAAGCAACAACCAACAAACAAACAACAAAACAGCGACACAGAAGAAAAAACAGGCACACACAGAAAGAGAGTTGAGACAAAGTTGCAAATGACACATTACCACATACGGAGTGAGACACCACACAGACACAGAGACACACTAGTTCGTTAGGCCGTCTTTGCAGAAAGAGAGGAAAGAGATCGCGATGAGTCAAGGCAATCGAAAACAGAAAGAGGGGGGAGAGAGAGAGAACAGTAATGAGATATAATACAGATAGATAGGCCAGAGAGATAGGCTCTACACCACACTGAACTACTAACAATAATAATGATGATGATGATGATTAGCTAATAAATCATCATAATTCATATGCAAATGTTGGTGCTGCTGCTGGTGCTGCTGGTGGTAGCATAGGAGTCGATAGGCTGCAGACATATTAAATAATTTATAGCAGTATCGAGAAATGGTGGTGGTGGTAGTGGTGGTGGCCTACTAAATACTAACCAGCCAGTCAGCAACCTAGTCGAAAAGTAAAATAAGCTTTGAAGAAAGAATTTCTCTACTTCTCACACATCCTACACGTACACCGAGACAGACAAACAGTCAGACAAATCGCTTGATCGATTAGAGTGTGGCTTAGTCGGTGAGGTACTCTTGAGAGTGAGTGAGCGAGGAAGGAAGGAAGGAAGGAAGGAAGGACCACCAGGAAGGTGCAATTGAAGAATTCTCCTTCATTCAGACATTCTTCTTCTTCTTCTGCCCTCTCTCCAACTTTGACCTAAAGTCCTGCAGTAGTAGCAGTTTGACCTTTAGCCGGAAGTGTCTTGTCAGCAGCAGCAGCAGTGGCACCCTTGACAGTCACAAGTGGCTGACTGACTGAGAGAAGAAGAGAGAAAACAGACAAAGTCTGGGAGAAGACAGTGCGTCTGATTGTCATTCACATTCGCTTGCTCCCTTTGCCGACTTTACCGTCTTCGTCTTCTTCTCAATGAACTCGTCGACAACGACGACAACGTTCCTGACACTCACTCAGGGGCGGCCTATTAAACGTGCGCGCACCATTGGCATTAGCAGTTGTTAGCTGGTTGACAGAAGAAAACTCGGAGAGAGAGAGAGAGAGAGAGAGAGAGAGAGAGAGAGAGGAGGAGAAGAAGAGAGAGAGAGAGAGAGAGAGAGAGAGAGAGAGAGAGAGAGAAAGAGAGAGAGAGAGAGAGAGAAAGACACTACTACTTTTTCTTCTTCTTCTTCTGAACTGCTACTGTCTGTGAGCGATTGAAATGAGAGAGAAAGAAAGAGAGGCTTTAATTACCGAAGTGGCCGGGTAATTGCTACCACTTGAGCACACTGCAAACAGCAGCAGCAGTAGTAGTCGCCACGAGGCACAGTCAGCCATCAGCGGCTGAGCGACTTTCAAAGTCAGACAACTTTTTCAACTTTTTCAACTTCAGCAACAGCAGCAGCAGAAGTTAGACTTGTCGCTCTCAATTAGACTGAACTGAAGTAGCTGCTGTTGAAGTTGTTGTTGTCGTCGTCGTCGTCGTCGTTGTCTCCTCTCAATTGAAAGTAGATCATTAGTGAGGAGGAAGAAAGGAAGGAAAGAAAAAGAAAGAAGAAGAAGGAACTGTCTTGAGCGCAGTGAGAGCGGAGACATATGGCGCAGAGACTGCGAAATGAGTGAGACCTCTAAGTGAGAAGTTGACAGCAGCAGCAGCAGCAGCAGCAAAGGTCAGAGGTCAAGAAGTGAGAATGGGACCACATGTGTGCAGGCCTAGGGCCGTCTGCCTGGCACGTGCTGCTGACCAATGTCACTTTTGTCTTGAAGACCTTCCTTGAAGAGTGGAGCTGAGGTTTTATCTCCCAGTACACTTTTTGGCCGGAAACTTTGGTGCAGGAGTAGTCAACAAGAGATCGGGTTTCCAATTTGGCCAACTGAAACTTTTCTTCTTCTCACTGCCGTGCAAGTAGTTTCTATGGAAACACCGAAAGCTGTTTCTAATCACAAAGCTAAAGAGAAAGAGTGGGCGACGGCAGCAGAGCGGTGGAAAAGTTAAAACACACATTTGAAAAGGAAACAAAGCAGCAGCAGCAGCAGCAAAAGTCACTCAGAGTCAGGTTTCAAGTTCAACGAGAAGAAAAAGGGGCCCGCAAGAAGAAAAAGTCAGTTCAACAAACATACACACACAAACAAAAGTGCACAAAGTAGATTCCCAACTGAAACAGAAATCAGCCAAGAGTACCGGAATTCGGTTACCGGGATAAACTTTTTTTGGTGCTCTCTCTCTCCTTTCTTCTACGCTTCGTTACCGCCGTCAATTGAACACACAGTTCTGAATTCGGGGTTCTGTTTTTGTGTGTTGCTTTTTGCTCTACTGAATTGAACTTTCCTCTAAGCCGTCATTAGGTGAAGAGAGAGGGAAAATAATAAAAAGCAAAAAGCAAAAAGAATAACACAACAAAACAGTATATTCGAGGTCGCCAAAGCTTTTTGTTGCTTTCAGCGATATATTTGTACTGGCGGCGGCAGCGGTAGTATTGATTGGCTGGCTAATAATGCCCACTGCAGCTACTCTCTGCAACACACAGAGCTGGCGATTGGTAATGAGTATTTGCCAGAGGAGAGAGAGAGAATAAGTTGGAGCAAAAGGGAGAAAAAGAAGAAAACGAAAGGGCTTGCACCGACCTTGTTGTTGTTGAGATCCTTTGGAGAGGCTGAGGTGGTGCCGTTGTTACCAGAGATGTAGTTGTGGCCTGACTGACTGGAGTGGGATGGCAGTGGAATCTGAAGGAGGAAGAAGAAGAAGATGGTTAGAACTTTGATTAGGCAGGCGATGAGGTCGATACAGAAGAAGAGAAGAAGAAGAATGAGAGAATACTCGGAATCAAAGAAGTGAAAGGAAACCAAAGCAGCAGCGGCAGCAGCTGTTGTCAGCAGAGATCATCGTCAACAATGGAGTGTGGGCACGGCAACAACGAGAGCACATCCAATTGGAATTAGCTGCAGTTCGGCCGAAACATCTTGCTGGAAAAGTAATCGAGAAGGAGAATCCAGCAACCGAAATAGAATTCAAAGAATCCAAAAGTGGAAAACCAACACGAAAAAAAGTTAGAACCGCAAAACAGCGAGGAAACAACAACAACAACAACAAAGTCAGGGAAAAGTTCTGGAAGGGCAGCAGCTGAACACCGGGAAGTTTTTTGGAAAAAAGCTTGAAAGTTTAAAAAGTTGACCGCGAAAATCAGAAGCTGAAAAACTGGACAACACTCTAAATAGAGCGGGAAAACAATACTTGAAACAGTTCTAAAATGTTAAAATGTTCTAAAAACTTACAAAAATTCAAACGACACTTTTTGCTTCTATTAATCTAACTTTCATTTTCTGCAAATAATTTCCTAAGTAAAAGAGCAGTTTAAGAAAACCAAAAACAGCAAAAACACTTCTTCAGGGCATTTATGCTCTCTCGTTCGTTACACTCGCTCATTTATTCAATCAATTGCAATTGATCGATTCAGGAGTAGAAGAAGAAATGCCACAGACGTACTCAATTCAGTTCGATTCCCTTTCCTTCTGCTCTTCAGCTAAATCAGCTGTCAAACTGAAAAAAACTGCCTAACTGACTGACTGTCTGACTGACGTCCGTTCGTCTGAAGACTTGATCTAATTTAAAGGCGCATTTGCAGTAGTGGTAGTGCTCCTCACATTTGACTGACTTGCTGACAGACTCTGTACGAGCGAGAAGCAGAAAGAAAGAACTCAGCGGAATAAGTACAGTGTACTGTACTGAACTGGGCTGCAAGCCAACCAGTCAGCCAGCCAAACCAACTAACCAGCCAGCAAGAATTAACAAACCACAAAACGAAACAAAACAAAAAAACTTAGACAGAAAATTTCCAAGAAAGAGCGTACATGTACGACAGCAGAGAACCGAAAAAAAATCATCATAATAAGCAAGCAACAACGGCTAAGAACCACAGTACAGTTCGGCGAACTTGAAACAACAAAAAAGAAAAGAAACCGTCTTTCTACCGTGAAGGTCGGCAGAACAAGCAGCAAACAGATTTGCTGTGTGACAGACAGACAGACAGTAAATGCTTATGGTTTTCTCATTTCAAGAAAAAAGAGAGAGAGTTAGAAGAGAAGAAAAATATGAACACCAACAAACTGTTCTCAACTGTACAAAATTTGAGCAGTAGTGGTAGTGCTAAAAACAGAATCAATGTGGTGTCGCTTGGTGCCAATCTCTCTCTCTCTCTCTCTCTCTCTCTCTCTCTCTCTCTCTCTCTCTCTCCTCTCTCTCTTCTACTGTCGGACAGAAAAGAGAAAGATTCGAGTGAGATCAAGAAAGAAGTGGACAATGGCGCCCTCGACCGCAACCGTCGCCGCAAGCTCAGCAGCTCGTCGCAAGTCGATCAATCAAAAATAGAGCAGCAGCAGCTGCAACAACAACAGCAGCACAGTCCGTCAGACACCGACAAAGGGTGACTATTAGCCGTGAATTAGAGTTAGGGAGAGGGAGAGAGAAGGGCAACCAAAATGGGGTGGCAAAGAGGAGAGGGAGGAGGTCAGAACAAAGAAAAGGGGGAGGCAAATTATAGCTGTAGTGGTAGTAGGGGAATTATATGGCAGCAGCAGCAGCAGCTGAGAAGAAGAAGTGTGCACTGAACAGCACAAAACAATGGACCGCTAAATACAGATCACCAAAGGAGAGAGAGAGGACAATTGAAATTGAAGAGATGAGAGAGGGAGAACACCAAAGTTAAATCTCCACCACCGGCATTAAAGCACTTTACCACCGGCTAATAGAGCCATTGTCTATTTCTGCTGCTACTGCTCTAATTAGAGGGTGGCAGGATGAAATTGGGTTAATTGAGAGCGAGACTGAGAGAGGAGAAGAGTGTTCAAACTTGCTAAATTAAAAGAAGAAGAAGAAGGATTCTATTATTTCGCTCATTTTTTACTCTGAAACTATTCTCAGTGTGTAACTGAAATAAAAAAGCCACTGAATCCAGCACTAGCTTTGAGACTCAGCTTTTATTTTGTTTTTTGTTGCCGGTGCTATTTTGGGCGCCGGTGTGTTTGACGCAAAGAATGTGTTAGTTAGCACCACTTTAGTGGCTAAAGTGTTCGTGCATGTGGCAAGTGAAGAGCAAGTGCGTACATTTCAAGTGCAAAAAAAGGGTTAGTGAAAAAGATGAGGACAACAACAACAGCAACAGCAACAAAAAGTGCCAGGTTTTTTGCCACCAGCACAGCTGCAGCTGTTCAGTCAGGCAAATTACTTGATACTGCTGCTGCTGCTGCTGATTTGGGAGCCTTTTTGGTTCGTGCATAAAAAAGGTTCTCTGTTGGAGTATTGATAACACTAACAAGATATAAAAAGGGGAGAGAAATTTTAATTCCCTTCAGTAATTCAACAGTGCACAGCAGCTTCTCCTAACAGCAAGTACTCCAGGCCACTTAATATTTACTTTTTTTCACTTTGCCTTTCTTCCTTCATTCAAGGGCAAGGATAATGTAATCATAACGAATAAAAAACGAGTTAAACAACAACGACAATAAAAAAAGTGAGGAGACTGTACAGCTGTAGTTCTCTCTGATTTGTGTGCACTGAAAAAAACGTGAAAAAACAAAACGAAATGACAGAAAAATTTAGGAGGGCAGTAGAAAAAGAAGGGGAGTTTAAAAAGAAGAAGAAGAAGAAGGACAAAATTAATGGTCTTCTTTTATTCTTTCTTCCTTTTTCTTTTACGCAATTCAGTTGAAAAACGTGCAACCGACTTTTTTGTTGTTGCTTTTTGTACCTTCAGCAAGATTTTTAAAATTCAGTTCATACTGCTTTATTTTAAAATCTGGCTGTCACCTAAATTTTAATTTTTTAGCCTAGCTTAATTGGTGAAAAGTTTTTTCTTTAGTTTAAAATTAATTTGGTAGTATGCATAATTTATTTGCTTTACCACTACTGTGGTTTTTTACTAATTTCTGAGTGAAATTAAATTGGAATTTGAGGAAAAAGATAACAACTGTTCACAATCAGATTTTGAATAAAATACAATAAAAAAGCTGCCGCAAAAAATTAAACAAAAAAATGCAAATAAAATTAACTAGAGGAGGAACAAAAAAACTAGGGCAACTGCTTCATTGCAGTGCAGAAAAGACAAAAAGGCTGTTTGTACAATAAAAACACACCGGGCGGCAAAGGGGACAGAAAATCAGTCAGCAAAAAGTCGACATGAAACAAGAATGGAAAGAAAGAGAAAAACAAGGTTAAATCTGCATTCATTACACCAAGGTACAATAGTTCACAAAAAGTAGAGGGGCAAACAAACAGACGACTTGCTCCTCTCCAAAATCCACTCAGTTTTTCACAAAAACAAATCATCATCATCATCCTCAGACACACCCAAATGAAATGAAATAAAAAAGGGAAAGTTCAAGACTGTAGTAAAATACCTCAACAAAATCAGCCTGAAAGTGTAGTCAGGTTTGATATTCATCTCAGCAAACATAACCTTCGCTTTATTTTATATTTTACTAAAAACTTATCAACAAGTAAACAAGTGTTTAAACACTTCCGCAAATAAAATTGGTCTCAATCAATACTGCTTCTGTTATCAACAACAGACGAAAAATCCTACACCTTAAAAATTGTACAACAAAAATCGAGGACACTCAAAAAAAATTAGCAAACAAACAATAACACCCGGTACAGAGAGAAGGGGGCAATTAGAGAGGCAAAAACCAAAAAAAAATGCGGGTAATTAACTTCAACAACAAAGAGACTGACTGACTGACCTGCTGAAAGAGGAAAAAAGAAAACAGAAAAAAATCTGCCCTTTAAAACAAAGTTCATTATCTAACTCTGCTCAGTTGTTGTTGTCTGCTTGTTATCAGCCCGCTGATCTGCACAGTCGTTTTTTTGCATGCATTTTCACTGCTCCCCTATTCACTCCAACTTTTTTTTCCACTCCTCTTTTCTGACTACATAAAATCGTTCAAGTCTTGCTCGCGCAGTTAATTGCGTGGGTAGTCACTACTCACTGGCCGTTGCTGAGTTGATGGTATCTTATCAGCAAGTGCTCGTTCTAGGTCAGTGCAAACAATGAGACAAGAGACAAAACCGTTTTCTGGATGATAATAAAATGGAACTGCTGTTACCGTTGCTGATAACAGGAAGTAGGTAACAACAAGTGCAACTTAATGAGAAAAAAAGACTTAAGCTTCATTAGGTAATAGAAAATGAAAAAGTAAAACTCTGATGAAAATTGAGAAGAAAAGAAAGTTTAAAAGTAAAAACAATAAAATTTCAGGTTTGAGTTCCAATTAACCACTCATTGTGGAGAAACCAAGAAGATTTCACAACCAACTTTTTTTTCTTTTGAAAGAAAAGGCAACCACGTGAAAACCACTGTCACTGTTAGCAGAAAAACCACCACACAACTACTAAAAATACCTATCAGCCTCACTAATTATACTATTGCCTCATTATACAACGGCAGCTACCATTAAAATATCTGTTACGCAAAAAAAGAGAGATATCAAACGCATCTCATTTGAAAGCAAAATGAGATAAGGTTTCACTTTGCTCAAATTTCCTCCTTCTCAACCTTTATCTACATTTTTGTAACAATAGCCAGAGTAAAAGTGGAGTGAAACCAAGAAGCCAAAACCAAGAGCAGGTCAAAGGTCAGAGAAGAAGATAAGGGGAAGGATTGCGCTTCTAATTACTGTCATTTACAGCAGCAGCAGCTCAGCCTAATTATGGCCATAATTACCATAAATTAATTACCATGCTTCTGTTTTTTTATTGTCACTTGCTTTCTCAACAAAGATTCCCCATCTCTCTCTCTCTTTATTAATAAAACGTCAGTAGATGCTATAAATAAATCGAAATTGAAAACCGAAAGTCCTTCAGCTAGATCAATTTTTTTTGTTTGACTTGATTTGCTTTGCACTGGTCAGCTTTTGCCTGCTGTCTGCTGTTCATCCTATTGTCTTTTCATTCTCTTCTCCCAATACAATACAATACAATTACCACACACTTCTAATCCGATCTTGAGCCAGATCCATCAAGATCAAAATCATTCCCCCTCTTCTTCTTCTTCATCTTTTCCCTTCTCCAAATGAGTGGCAGCAATTTTAGTAGTAGAGCATCCATCAAAAGTCAATTAGTTCGTTTCCTTCTGCCAAAACGGCTGCTGCTGCTGCTTCTCACTCTCCCAATCTCAATTAATCGCCTATCGATCGATCAAAAATGGCCAAAAGAGATCACTGTAGTGCCACACTGAGAGCACAGAAACAGGCAGAGACTCAACCTCTGACACTGATTAAGGTAATGAACTTGCGGAGGAAAAGTAGTAGAAAAGTTAGAGAGAAAAAGAGACTTTTCTCAGAAAAATATGAAAACTTTTTCTCCTGAGCTGAGCTGAACTGAGCTGAGCTGATATTACCACTCTCTTTTTTTTCCACTGAGCAATTGAGTGATTATTATAACTGCATCGTCAAGTTTTCACCCGAGAGTGGTCATCGAAGTCATTAATAAAATCGTAATTTGATGAGGGGGAGGAGAGAGAGAGAGAGTGGTGAGTGGTGGAAAGGTGGTGATCATCTAGTTCGGAGCTGTGTGATCAGTGTGATCAGTGATCAACAACAAGTGAGCTGTAATTTGATAATTACATCTCGGCAGAGAAGCATTGGACAGTTTCCAGCAGAGACGGAGAACGCAGCCTGGAGGCGATCCAGTGAGGAGAAAGGTAAACAACAAGCACAAGCAAGTGCAAACTTGTGTTTACGTTTGTTTGCTGACCCTAATCATCATCAGCAGCAGCAGCAGAAATGATCAGTGATCACAACTTGCAGATACTAAGCTCCAGATAATGAAATCAGTCGTCTACAAAATGACAACAAAATGCACCGAAAAAAGAGGAGAAAAAGATTTGGCTTAAGATGAAGCCTGCCTGAAGAAGAAGAAGATACCACTGCTAGCTGTCATTAATCAGAAGTATCATCATCTTCAACAAATAGTCAACAAATCTGGAACTTTTCCAGGTCTGTTTCCATCAAGCTTTTGCACCCGTAAAAGAACCCATAGAAAAAAGGTTAATCTTTCTCTTTTTCATCTCATTAGTAAAAGGAGAGAGAAAGTGAACCGTTTCCTCTGTGCAAAACTAACAGCAACCTGATCAATCTGCAGCAAAAAAAACTAGATTACCATTTTTCCCTACTTCAATCTGTCAGTCAGCCGCAGTCGTGAGAAAGAAAGAAAGAAAGAAAAAGGCAATGACAAAAACAATCAATGACCACTGGGTCATTAGGAGAAAAGCGACTTCTGCGACTGAAAAAAATAACCAAACTAAGTAAATAGAAGAGAAGGAAAACAAAGTAAACAATCAACAGGTGGATCAGCTCTGTTCAGCTCAGCTTCAGCAGGTGGCTGCTGCTGCACCTCATCTACGAACGGGCGCTGAGATTTTGTTATCAGCAAAAACTGATAATCAGCAGATTTTTTTCGCTCCACAGTCAGTCTCCTCCCCTCCTCTCTCCACACGTGCTCACACTCTCAGATTGCAACAGAAGAAGAACAACAACAGAACAACAGAACAACAACAGAAAAAACTGCCAACTCATTTTGCGTGCTCACAATCATCGAGTTTCACCAACAAATCAGCACATCTTCCAGAAGAAGCCCAGAAGAACATCACCACCATCAACAGAGTCCCTACCAGTGCACCCAGAGAAGTAGGAAAAAATGCCGATCGAATCGGCGCCGATCGTCTTCGCGGCGACCGACCTCGAGTTCGGCTGCCTCTGCTACCTCTCCCTGGACTGGGCCGGCCTGCTCACCTCCGACGCCACCATGACGCTCCTTGACGCCTGGGCCTGGTCGGAGATTGCCACCATCAGCGAGAAGGGCGGCGGCGGACTTTTTGGGGGCCTACGATCCGCCTCCTCTCACGCCCGCTGCACCGTCAAGCTGGAGATGGTCGGCGGGCGGCGGAAGAACGTTCGGCTGAAGGACGCCGGCGACCTGCGCCGCTTCTTCCACACCGTCGCCCGCTTCACGCCCACCGAGAAGGTGGGCGGCCGCCGGCGGACGCTGTGGCGCCAGCGACGGGCCCTGCGACTGCTGCACACTCCCACTCCTAGTCAAGGCCTGCCCAATGGAACGGGAACGCTGCCACCATCATCCGCCGCCGCCGTGGCTCGGCTTTCACCGGACAGAGCCGCCCTGGAGGTGCCATCATCCTCGGGAGGAAGAGGAAGCAGAAATGGAAGCACCCATCAACGGTGGCCAATCGTGGAGGAGGAGGAGGAGGAGGTGGAAGAGGAGGAAAATGGCGAGGTGAACCCCGGAACCTCCTCCTCCTTCATCGTCCGCCTCCCGAGAACCGCCTCCCGAGCGCCCAGCTATGCGACCCTGCTGAGGAAGCAGAAGCAGAAGCAGAACCAGGAACAGGAGGAGGAGGAGGAAAATTTGGAGTCAGTGAGTTCCATCAGTGAGCGCGGAAAACGCCTCTCTCTGAGCACTCGCTCGGTCGTGTCGACTGAAACGCAGACAGGTAAGGTCTTTCCCACTTTGTTTCAATGCTTTTAGAACTTAAAGATTTTTTATTTTTTTATCGAATCAAGAAGTGTATCCGCCGCCGCCGCCTCCACCGCCACCGCCCCCTTCGCTCTTCCAAACGCCCAGCTATCGACGACCACCACTTCTGCTGAAGAAGAAGGGCGTCATTATTTCAGCGCAGAAGTTAGCAGTGCCAGTGGCAGTGGCCCCATGCCTGCTCCAGGCGAGCCTCCTCGATGAGCTGAAGAGCAACTTCCGCAGCGGCATCTTCATTCCGCCCGTCCGACCTAAACTTCCGCCGGCCATTGCCACGCTGGCCAGAAAGGGGGCCACCCTGAAACGAGTCGCCTCGACGGCCTCTCTCCCGCTGCTGTCACCTCTTTCCCGCTCCATTTCAGAGGCTTCCAAATCCGCCTCCGCCTCCTCCTCCTCCTCCTCCTCATTTTCATCAACTAAATCAATCAAAGGAGACGATGACGATGATGATGATGATGAAGCAGAGGAAGAGGCTGAAGATGGCGCTGACGATTATGAAAGTCGAAACACCGGTGGTGGCAATCACCCTCTGACGCTCTTTGAGGAGCTGCAGAACTTTATTCGCTTCGGCCGTCTGCGACACGTGGAGCCTCGAGTCAAGCAAGTGGCCACCACCACCACGACCTTCAACGAAGACAGCTTCCGCAACTTCCGCTACCCGCTCTTCCAGCGAATGGTGAGCGCCCCCGCCCTCCTCCCCAGTCCCTACTTTCCCGCCCGTGCTCCCGCTCGTCCTGCTCTTCAAGTAAG
Organism: Tyrophagus putrescentiae; assembly: GCA_024499935.1. Lineage (NCBI taxonomy): Eukaryota > Metazoa > Arthropoda > Arachnida > Sarcoptiformes > Acaridae > Tyrophagus > Tyrophagus putrescentiae. The sequence continues at coordinate 7,863,150 of JAMZRA010000008.1, forward strand.
AAATCGTTTACAAGAGGAGAAAGAAGAAGGTCGTTCAGATAATTCAACTCCGCTGGAGAATCACCACCATCAACAGGAGGAAAAGGAAGAAGAGGAGGAGAAAGACATTAATGAGAATCCTCCTCCTCCACCAAAACAGAAGACCTTCATTCTCCGCCCACAAAAAACGCCTCCACCTCCTCCTCCTCCTCAGATAATTCAATATCATCCCTTTTCACCGCTGGAGAACGGTGAGGTGAAGAACGTCGACCCGGATGGAAACAACAACAACGGCAACAACGGCAACAACAACAACGGAAACGCCCAGTTTCGAGCCTGTCAGCTGACGCCGGTGCCCTGCGCCGAGCACGGCACTGACCTGGTGGTCCAGCAGGAGCAGCAGCATCAGCAGGAGCACCAGGACCAGGACCAGGGACCACCAGGATTTGATCACGCCCGAGAAGACGCCCTTTGGCCTGCTCACCGGGCAGCCCTGCCGGCGGCGGGCCCTTTCCTTTGCATCGGATGATCATCAGGCTGATGAGAAGGAGGAGGACTACATGAGCTCAAAGTCGGAAAACATCTCCTCTTCCAAAGAACAACTCTTGCCTGCTTTGTCTCTTGGTCACCAGGAAAGTTAGATCTGCATGTAGATCGCTGAAACTAGCCGTATATTTGAGTACTTTTTACTACCTTTTTTCTTTATCCTTCTTTTTCCTCTCTTTTATCTATTTGAAATTACCCTTTCTTTCAAGTTTCAAGTTTTTGTGCATGAATGATGGATGATGATGATGATACAGCACCATCACTGTAACATAAGAGTGAACAACTGTAAAGTCAGCATACTTTTTAATGAGTGATAATTAAATTGCGAATTTTATACTTTTACCAAACTAATCAACTCAACTCGCGCTTGCGCTTGCTTTTTAATTAGACGAAATTAGCCACAGACGACGAAAACGAGACAGAAGAGCAGCAGCAGCAACTTCAAAACAGCACACCAAACAAAAACAACATCAGTCACCGCAACAGCAACAGCTGCTGCACCAAAAAAGCAAAAAGCCTAAAAGTCTAAAATTAACTGGAATAACAAATGAGCAGTGGCGGCAGTAGCAGCTCTCAAATGACGTCTAAAAGCTTGCGCCCATTGTCAGCAGCAGCACTGAAGCCAAAGATAGGACTCACCAACTGACTGACTGACTGATCCGACAGAAGAGACTGAAGAGGATAATGTATGACTGAGTACTTAAAAGTGGGGGCAAACACAGCAACCGCGGTGGTGAGGAGTAGGAAAATGCCTGATAAATTAGCATTAGAGAAAGAGCGAGCGAGTTGAAATGAGTGATATCGTGCCGGCTGTTGTTTTTGCGAGAGACAACGGTGTGATGAGGAGTAGAATTGCACCCGAAAGCTGAAGAAGGATTACCTCTCTTTTTTAATGCAGACGCCCAATTACCCAACATATCACCAGAAATAATAACACACTGACCGACATTGAGCAAAGAAATGAAAATGACCAAATTACCGGGCAATTATCAAGATTGTGCCACCGAAAAAAGTAAAAAATACCGCCGGCAAAAAAATTAGGAGAAAGAACAGCTGGAGACAGAAAGCAAAGATTGCATAACAGTGACAAGTGAGCTTGAGCATAAATTAGAGTGCAAAAAAATCGTTTGAAAAAATGCTAAACGGTAGCTGCGCTGCTGATGAAAGAAGAGGTGCGCGTATTTGAATTGTAAATTATTGCTAGCGTGTTTCCTTCTTTTCTTTCTTTGCTTCATTCCAAGTTCAAAGTCATCGCCGAGTTTATTATTACCAATTGAAATCATCATCATCATTGAATCATTCAAATTGGAGTCCTTTCCGCGCAAATTATCCGCTCAGTCAAACACACAACTTACATTCTCCTGCTGTTGTTGCTGTTGCTGCTGTTGATAAACGAGCGCGTTCGAGGACTTGGAGTTTTTCAGCTTCTGTTTTAGAGGGGAAAAAAAGGAAGACAAAGGAAAATAGGTTAGTACATGAAAAATATTAAATTCAAGAGCAAAGTGTAGGCAATAGAGAAGATAATAAGCAGAGGTAGAGGCAACAATGGCTAGAAAGACAAAGAAAACAATCAGCATTGCCGCCCGGCACGTCATTAAACCGAGAAGAAGAAAAAGAAGAAGTCATTGGAAAGACTCTAAAGAAGTCACAACAATATCGGTCGGCATCAATATCTACTACCACAGTTTCTCCTTCTGCCCTCCTCAAATTGGACTTTCCGGCCGTAAATAGCCTCCTCCTCATCATCTTCCTCATCAGTGCCACCAGCAGCAAGACAGGTCAATCAAATAATGTTGCTGTCTGTCTGTCTGTCGCTGCCACAGCAGCAAACATCATCCAAAAAGACATCAACTGTCAGTCATTTGCAGCAGCAGCAGCAGCCATCTGCCATTGATATGGCAAAAATACGGCATTACACCACCACATCTTCTCTTCTCCCCTTTTGGGCCACACAACAGCAGCAGCAGCACCCAATATCATCTTCTTCTACTTCTTCGGTGCAACCTTCAATCGGTCACAAACAGCGGCAAGCTGCCGAAGCTGAAGCAGCAGTTGTTGTTATTGGTGCTCTTGCGCGCACCCACGGCAAGACTGACCTTGATCAGTCAATCAGCTCACTCAGCTCAGGCAAATAGGCAGTCAATCAGTCACACACACTCATTGCTCCTTTCTCGATCACCGGCCTAACAATAGGCAAAGAAGGGAGAAAGAGACACAAACTAATGACTGCCGCAAACTGGCTAGTTTACTAAGTGTGTATGTGTGCAGTTGTGCAGCACAATGTGGAAGAAAGGCCATACCATACTGAGACGCCCGGATCTTAACCTTCTTCTCTTCTCTCTCTCTCTACTTTCTGTACCCAACTACAGAAAAAAGAGCAATCTTTATTGTACTGTTTCTGAGAGACAGATCTGCTCCTTTCACACCTCACTGACTACAGACATTACCTGCGTATTGTACGACACCGATCAGCAAAAAGAGGGAGAGAAAAGACATTGGACTTTCTCATCTGCCTAAGTAGTAGTCAGTGGCAGCAGTTGCACACCAAAACAACAGACAGAATCAAGTAAGACCTCCTCTTCTTTCCTTTTCTTTTCATTACTGACTAGAGAAAGAGAAAGAGAGAGAGAGACACTGTGACACGAAAATTGTCACTTGTTACCGTCTCGACAGGAAAAGGAAAGGAAGGAAAGAAGGCAGGCAGGCAATTATCGCCATTTAATTTATGACAATTACCCGTCGTTGGTTGTCGTACGCGCTCTAACGGTGTTATACCTTTTCTTCTTCTTTCTTCCACCCGGCTGGCCAGACCAAGCCGGACAAAAAAGAAAGAGAGAGAATGGGAGCAAATTAATTTACGCAAATGGACGAGCCAGAAAAAAGAAGTGGTAGTGGTAGAAGTGGTACTACCACTAAAGACTACCTTTTCCTAGGTGCTGTTTTTTTCTTGCTCGCCACTGTCCAAAAGCAGAAAAGGAAGAAGAAGAAGAAATTAATCAACTGTGCTATTTTTAATGGTCGGCAGAGGTGCGCTCGGCAGATTCCATCACCGCCACCATTACAACACCACCGATCCATTGACCCCTGCGGTGGGAGTCAAGTACATTGTACAGTGAATAGTGAAAAAAGGTACGACAACCTCTCTCTCTCCACTGTACACTCTAGCTATTAAAACACAGGTGTGCAGTTCTACCACCATTTCCGGTGCACGGCTCACGATGCACACATCACAGCCAACAACGGAAAGCAGACACCAAATCTCTCGTTGGCCGAAGTTTAACAGCCTCCACGGCCTGAAACAGAAACCACAGCACCAGCACAGCACTATGACAGCGCAAATAACAGACAGATGCTGTGCTGCCGAGGAAAAAAGGCGACGCAAAAATGTGCGCCCTTTGTGTTTGGCAGCGGCAAACAAAAAAGATGAGGAGGCTCGGCAAGCTTTGACTAGTACTCGAAAATTAAGAGAAAGTGATGGCAATGACACAGAAAAAGGCGGGGAGGCAAATGGGGACACAAGCAAACACATCAGACATAAGCTTTCGGTCATCATCACCACCATCATCATTCGCTTACATTCTTACTGCTGGACCTGCTGAAACCGAGGTAGTTGTGATGATGAGCTGGATTGCTGTTTTTAGAAGAGGAGGAGGTGCTGAAGCAGCGCAGCTTAAGACTAGACGAGGGTGAATTGCTTCCGCCCTGACTGTTGTTTCGACTCTTTGTAGAGTTTGAAGAAGGGGCGGGAGGAGGTGGCTGGGGAGAGGGCGTTTTCGGAGAGGTCGAGGTGGAGGACAGTGAGGAGGAGGAAGAGGAGGAAGAGGTGTGCACTGCTGAACTTCCGCCATTTTGAGGAGGCGGGGTGATGGTCCCTAGGCTAGAGGGCGGTCCTCGCAGTGGAACACTAGCTCCTGAACCACAAAGTCCTCCGCTGCCCATTCTTCCACCACTTCCACTTCCACTACCACCTCCAAATGAGCTCGTCGATGAGATGGAGCTGTGCTTCGTCGAGGAGGAGGTCGTCGAGTCGCCTCTGCTGCTGCTCTTCCAGATGGACTTGAAGCTGGAGAAGAGCATCTTGGTGAAGCCGCGCTCCTGCTCCTCCTCCTGCTGCTGCTGCTGATGGCGATGTCCTCCCGAGGATGTCTTCGGGACCACTTGCAGCGGTGGTGAACTGGACTGGCTGATCACCCCGGGCGAGGAGGCCTCAAACCGCTGCTGCTGCTGCTGCATCAACTGTTGCACCATAAGGTGATGGTGGTGGTGATGGTGGTGGTGATGTTAGGGGGATGAGGGTGATGAGGGTGATGAAAGAGTGGTCGAGAAAATGAAAGGAAAAGGAAGAAAAGGGAAAACGACTGCTGGTGACACACCAGCAAAAAAAAGCCACAAAACGACTGGCAAATACTGCTGATGAAACCCAGGCAGCCAAAACACAGTGCTTAGCTGCCACTGCTTATCAACAGCAGATTCTCTCCCTCTCACAACGTGATAGTGTCGTACAGTTGTTGTTTGGATACCACCGCCAGCCAACACCAACAACCAAAGAAAGAGGGAAAGTGAGAAGCTGCTGCTGACACAATGCAAACACAGAGAAAATGAGAAAGGTAAGAAGAAAGGAGACCAAAAAGTGATCTCGTAGTGATCTGAGGCAAGTGAGACTGGATGGCGTTTTTGTAGCTGTGTAGTTGTTGCAGTTGTTGTTAAGAAGGTCGAGAAGAGGTGGCAAAGAGCTGCTGCTGCTGCTGGTGCTGGTGGTATTTGCACACTGCACCGAAACCAGTGCACTTTGGGTGTAAGAAAAGTCTGGTAAAGTGTATCTATCTTCAGTCAGAGCAGGGAATGGCCCTCGGATAACACAGTGTTGTTGTTGTTGTTGTCTATGATGATGTTATATTTACTTTCCCTCACACTTCGGTTGGGCTTTGCTGATAATGGGAGCAGCAGCTCCTCTTTCTTGCTGATTTCTTGCTGACAAAGTGGAAAAGTGTAAAGAGAGATTGAAAGAGAGACACTGGACGCTACTGTGCGTTAAGAAAGAGATGAGGTGATGATTGGGGTGAAAGTGCTGGTGGTGATGATGCTGGAGGAGTTTCCGGTCGCGGAAGGTAGTGGTAAAATAGATATGCACTCTCTCGTAAAATATGTCCTTCCAGAGGGGTCTTTAAATATACTTTATGACAGCCACAAAGAATCTGATGACAGCGGCAGAATCTGTTGAGAGCAAGAGGATTGCCAATTTCTCTTTTTCTTCTCCTCTTCTTCTCAGCAGTTGTCGAACCAGAGGAGACAATAGGAGACAATTCTGGAGGATTCTTCTCAGAGGCAAAAACACACAAAAACTGATCAGCGGCAGACACTGAACAGAGGATGCCAACCACACTTTTCAATCAACCAGAAAAAAGGAGAAATGCGGAAGGATTCTTCTCAACGACAAAAAAGACAACACACCGGAGACACTGCACGAAACAAGAACAAACAATGCAAATAAATGAAAAAAAAATAATGAAAGGGCTCAAAGGTGTGACGAAAAAGATACAAACGCCGCGATCATCGAGACAGCAATGAGAGACACGCGATGCGGCAAATACAATCAGAAAAAAAATGACAAATAAAGGTACTGAAGTTCGACAAAATCACAGATATGATGATCTGAGAGTGCGTGGGGGGTGGCGGCATTACAACAGAAAAAAATTGATTTCCGTCTGATCGCAAGTGATCACAATGATTGATGTTTGATGGTGCTGTGGTGGTGTGTTGAACACACGAACAACACATCAGTCAGTCACAGTCGGCTACGACGACGACGACGATGACTGAGGCAAGTTGAGAACATTGAAAGAGAGAAAGAGGAGAGCAGAGCTGCCAACAGTCACAGTCAGTCAGTCAGGCAGTTTGTCTGCCATGCGCTCCTCCAATGCCCTGCAACACACAGTTGTTCCCATCTCTTACTTTTCTCTCTAACTCGTACAGTGCTGCTGCTGATGCCGGTGACGATGGTGATGCCATCGTCAGCTGTGTGCAACTTCCCCTTCCCCTCCCCTTCTCCCTTGACTGATTTATCAGCATCAGAGATGTTGATAAGAGGTGGCACAAGTGGTGGTGGATGAAGGGGCAAATAAAGCGGCACCTGAGCTGGCACATCTGCTGCAACTGGCGGCAGGAGCCTAGTTCAGGCGCCTGCCACCAGAACAGGTGGTGGCACAGAATGAAAAAACATCAAATAGGGGCAATAAAAAATACAGGCAGGTACAACAAAGAATGAATGAAAAGTACAAGTGAAAGGTCTTTTGAAACAGGTATGAACACTGTACGGTGAAAACACACCGGTACTGGTGCTGTACAGCAGCAACACTGTTCAGATTATGTTGAGATTATGTTGCCTCTCTTCAAGTAATGATTGCACTCCTCCTTCATTTCGTCATTCTCAAAACAGTCAGCAATTTTTTTCTAGACCAGGTGAATTTTCACCTCATTTTCCCCCCTCTCTGAAACCAGAAATCCTACAGCCCTGTTCATCCCCAGCTACAACACAAACACAACAACAACCAGCAAATCTTCAGCACAAGCTCTACTTATTCCTCCTCACGATTCGCCTCTGTCACAGCATACCATAACAACTTCAACAACAACAACAACGTTACAGGAGAAACCATTTTTTTCATCCCCTCTTTTCATCTCGTCATTCTCATCATCCTCAGCAGTAGCAGCAGACAACAGAGCAAAAAAAGTGCACCTAACCACCACCACCACCTCCACTACCTCGAATCTAATCGCAGTGATACTTCACTTTTTTTCTTTCACTGCTCTTTCTCCGGTCGATTAGAGCAGAAAGAGAGAGAGAGAGGCAGCAACCTAAAAAACAAGCCAAGAGTACTTCTGTGACTGACTGACTGACTGGCTCGCGACTGGCACACTGCTATTTCGAGCGAGGACACAGAGAGAGAAAGAGAGAGAGAGAGAGAGAGAGGAGTCAAACGGGCAAAAAAGAACAAGAGGAGGATGAGGATGATGACGATGAGTCCATTATGACAAATGCAAGCATATGAAAACACTGTCTGTAGTAGAAAGTGTATAGTAACCGATCAAAACATCGAAAAGGCAAACGCATTCGATGAATATGCAGAGGCACAGACTGAGACTGAGATAGACAGACAGACAGTCAGTGAATCATGTTGTGTTACATAAAATCAAGAGTTAGATCGGTCATTCATTCATTCATTCAGAGAAAAGGGAAAAGAGGGGGAGAAAGCAAAACAAAAAATCCTTTTCATTTACAAACATCCGCGCAACTAGCTGAGGGTGATTTTGGCGATGATCAAAAGTGTAACAATAAAAAAGTGAATGTAACAACAAAAAACGACAGCGGCACAAACCAATAAAATGAGACCTTTTCTATGTACAGTGTACAACAAAAAGTCCTTCTTTGGTACATCACCACCGCCATCACCACCATCATCAGGCGATTCTTGGTCCCTCCTGGTGCCTCCTAATCACACACACACACACACACACACACTGTGCTGTTGTCATCATGCTATTACACAGCAAACTCTGTGCAAGGATACCTTTACTATACACGGTTTTTTTATTGGGTGAGTCAGCAGCCCTTCTCTCTGATAACACTCTCTTGGATTCACGTCAAACTGGCGGTCTGCCGCTCTCTTTGGTATCCTCATCACCATCATTTGCATTTGCTGCCGATGATGATGATGATGATGGTGATGATGATAATGAGGATGATGCGGAGGATTTGGGCTACAGTAACTAAAAGTAAGCAGTGAGATGTACTACTCATCTTCATCATCACCATCACCATTGATCAGCAGTCGCCAACACAGTGGCACACTAAACTCACACACACACACACACAGAGTGAATTCTTTGCCCTTTAGTCAGCGGTGGCAGAAAGGCAAAAAACAAATGTAAATGTATCACAAAATCGGCGGCATCGGCAACGGTGGCGGCGGCAGAAGATAAGCGTACAAACGTTGTTGAGTGATAAGCTCAATCTGCCGCTGTTACTGCTACCGCTGCTGATAAAGCAGGAGAACAAGGAAAGCAAGAGCTCTAAAGCTCTAATTTTAGGCAAACAAGGTCATCCCTCCTTTTTCGGCGATCAAAAGAAAGAGAGATAGGGCAAAGAAGGTACTGATCAAGTGTCTGATCTCTCTCCTGCTTTCTCGTTCTAAAAACAATAGAAGCACTTCACTTTTTTTCTTTCTGTCAGTCTAAGTTGGCACAAGCCGCACAAGTAGCAGCAGCAGCAGCGACAAGGCACGAACAGAGAATCACGAGAGGGCAAAAAGCCTAGCTCAAAAGAGCAGAAGAAAAAAAATGGCTGAGGTGGCCTTTCACCACCACCACCCACCACCACCACCAATCATAATAATAAAAAGAAGTAACAGAAAATGCCAAAAGCTGCCATAAACACACTTGACATATCACCACCACCACCACCACCACCACCAGTGTCTATTTTCTGATAATGGAAGAGAGAATGAGGCTGATGTTTCCGAGAATCCACTTCACCGAGCTCACTGATAGATACACACACTGACAGTTATGGATAGAGATAGAGAAAAGTGAGGCAACTACTGTTACCTCACTTTTCCTTCCCTTCTCTTTCGCAGCAGGAGGTCAAGTTGTCCGGGAGACCAAATATAAAAATGGAAAATAAAAAAAGTAAAGAAAAGGAAAGTTGATACAAAGTATCGCAACAGCAGCAATCCAATTTACCACTCAAGAGTACTCTACTAGGCCTCTTTAAAACAAAAGTACCTTACTAGTAATATAAATAAAAAAATTAAAATCAGAAAATTACATAATGGCAAAAACTGAAAAAAATATTTATGCCAGAACTTCGCCATAAACAAAAGTCATTTGAACTTTGGAAAGAAAAATCAGTAGCACCGCTTTCCTAATTAGTGCCAAATTACAACGCACTAATTTCCTGATTAATCAAGCGTAATCGTGCTTTGAACAAAAAAACCTACGTCTCAGCTCTGGCCAACTAGTTAGTTGTGAGCTTATCAAAACACACACACACACACAGTGACACAGTGTGCAGTGTTCACTAAAATAACAATGCCAAAAAAGCAGCCTGTCACCGAGGCTGCTTGACGACAGCACCGGACAACGACGCGCCGTGATCACTGCAATTTGGCATTTAAGCAGCAGCAGTTGCTGACTAATGAGAATGCCAAAAGTTTTATAAGCTATTAATTAGCGCGTTTGTACAACGACGTGAGTTTGTACAAGAGCAGGTTTGAGCTCAGAGCTGAGAGTGATTGTGTGCGCGCAATTAAGAGCCTTTGAGAAAGGTGACAAAAACAAAAGCTGATGAGTCAAGTCACCGACCGACAAGTAAACCGAGAACAGGAAGAGACTGTCACTTCCACTTTAGCAGATGAAACGGTAATGAAGCGGTCAATAGCATCAAAACCATTTCACTAGCTAACCAACTGCGATAACTAAAGTTATGTGAAAAAAATATTTTTTGAGAAAGAGAAACAACAAAGCAGTGGAAAAGAATGTGGCTCCAGGAAAACAGCAGCAGCAGCAGCAGCAGCAGCAATAAAACACGTTCATAAAAACAGTTCTGAGCAGAGAAGAAAAAGACAAGGCAACAGAAGATCTTGGAACACTGATAAGAAAAAAAGTGCAAGCGCACATTGCTCTCTCTCTCTCTCTCTTCCCTTCACTCACATTTATGCAAATTCGCCCTCCACCTCTTCCGTTCATTCAACTCTCTATCCCTTTTTGCAGCAGCAGCTCACCAGATCCAAAAGAAGTGGGGATCCAGTAGGAGAACCTCCAGCAGGACAACTGGGCTATAAATAATGAGAGTATTAGCAACGACGGCAGCGGTGGTCGTAGTAAAATTCCAAAAGCTGGCCGTGCCCAAACGCTGCTGCCGCTGCTGCTAACGAGCAGAGTAGCCCCGGAAAAGTAGACTGAATGCAGGGAAATAGGAATTTAGCCCAAAATTAAATCCTTTCGACTGCACAGACTGAAAATATTCACTGAAAAAAAACCTGTCTCAATCAGAGCAGAGAAAAAAAGATGATGGCCAAATGTTGCTGAATAGTTAGTGGAGCCCCGGAGTTCTCAAGACTTTCACTTTCAAACACTTTCAGTCAACAGCAGCAGCAGCTCAGGTCAGGTCTCAGGGGGTGACACTCTGACCAGCCATTTTCCCTGTCTATCTTACCAAACTTGGCAAATTATCTAGTGGCAGCCGCTTTTCAATAAAATCAAGCAAGCAAGTCAAACAAAAAAAGAAAAAGAAAAAAGAAAACTTTTGCCCCGTTCACTCAAGTGTTTCTCTCTGTCGCCGCCAGAATCTCAGCTAAAATCACTCAAGTGCAAAGTACTGCTTCTTTTTCTGCTACTTTTTTCACCGACCTTGTTTCCCCTCATCCAGGACTGAGACACATTCGTCTCCAGGACGACACACAGAGCGTCGTCTCACATTGGCTTTCCCTTTAGAAAGGTCACCTGGTACAAATCTCGACCCTACGATGTCTTATCTCTCTTACTGGTTGTGAAGGAAAAGAGCTCTAGTGAGTCTGGTTGTGAAAGACTGACTGACTCGACGATCCCAATCCGCAAACCACTTTGCCACTTTCTCCTCTCTGTAGACTCTGATGATTTACTACCTGCTCTTCTACTCAAGCAACTTTTTTGTCCCTTCCCATTCTGAGTTCGGCACTCTTTTTACCTCCTCTCTTTCCTTGCCTGCAAACAGTCATCATCCATTCCCTTCTCTCTTCCGCACTCAAACTCTTATCAAGTTTTCTGTTCCAGGTCAAACTGTACTGCTAGTGTCATAATTTATTGGAGGGCACACACCGGCGCACAATGTGCAATTCTTTTTTTTCATTCCTCTTATTTTTCTTCTTCTTCTGTGTGCTCAAATAGTTTTATCGATAACAGCAACAGAGGCAAGTGAAGCAAAAGGTAATACCAAAATGAGTGTGCATTAATATAAAAAAGGTTTTTTATATAAAAAAGTGCCTGCTTTAATGTGCACTTCAAGTAGTGGCTGAGCCGCAACCAAAACCGCTAAAACGCAGTCAAAGGTGCATTCACCCAAAGAAAAGCAAAAAAAATATTAAAAAGCAATTTAATTTTCCGGCACAAAGCTCAAGTGCTCGGTGCAGTGTGTACCCCTAGAAAAATGCTTGCCTACTTGCTAATGTTCAAAAGTATAAATTAAATAAAGAGGAAAGCGAGATTGTCGAGTGACTGCATCCTTTCTCTCTGGCTCATTAAAAAGTCCACCTGACTGTGAGGACAGTCATTTGCAGCTGGCACTTTTTTTGCCGCTTCTGCTTTTGAATTCAAGTATCCAAGTATGTCCCTTCTAGCTCACTCACTTCCGCCGGTGAATCCAGCATCAGCAGCAGCAGCAGCAGCAGTGGCAGAAATCGATAAATAATCGTCTCCAGAGTCAAACTTTTGAAATGAAAAAAGCTGCAGCTAATCTTTCTTCAACAGCAACAAAAAATTTAAATTACAAATCTCTAGATTGTAGCACTAAAACTAATAAAACCACTTTTTTCCTCACTTAAAAACACACTTTTAACTGTACTTTTACTGCTCACAATTTCAATGTCATGAAAACGAAAAATAAAATAAAATCAGCACTTACATTTACAAAAAGTCCATAAAGGCAAAAGTCCGCATTGAGAACAAGTGATGAAGTCTGGCAAAAGAAAAGCAAAAATACAAAATACAAAACCAGTGTTAGCTTGGTTGGCCAAACAAATTGCAGTCATTCTTTAGCAGCAGAAAGTTAATTTAAAATCAAACATAGCCAAATCTGGCTTGTCTGACATGTCAACCTTCTGTCTGCCTGGTCATCTCAATCATTAGTGACTACCAACTAGTCAACACACTCATGTGTGCACTTAATGATCAAACATTTTGCAGCCAAAAGTGGACACTACAAACACAATTCTGTCAACTTCTGTTTTGTGCCCGGACAGAGCAAAGTTCTGTCCAGAACAGAACAGAACTAAAAAAATCAAACCAAACAACCAAACATCACATGCCAAGGGCTCATTTTGTTTTCTGAAACTGCTTTCTTCTGTCTGGTACTTCTTCAACAAAAGCAAAAGTAAAAAAAATAAAACTCCAAAAAGTTAATGAAGGAGAAAATGAGGTAATAAATAGCTTGCGCTCGTTCGTTCTGCTACTTGAAGGAAAAAAGTATCGACTAGCGATTGTCATTTCCAAAAAAGGAAAGAATTTGCAAAAAGCAGTTCAAACCGGTAGTGGAAAGGCAGCAAAAAAAGTGACATTGAAAAGGAAACAGAATAGAAAAATCATCATCATCCTCAAAATGCTTTGGTTGTCGGGTCCAGCGATTTGCACAGATTTTTTTCATTTTATAAAAAAAATTGTTGTGTTATTGAAAAGTGAAAAATGCAGCGGCAAATTGGGCCAATAAATAAGACGTAAAAAGCGAGAAACAAAACAGAGACGTGAAACAGGCGCGCACGCTCGCACTCACTCAAAAGATAATAAATCATAAATACATTTTTTTCTGAAAACAATGGAACAACACAATTTTACATGACAAATGACAACTTTCTATGTTCCACTACTGCTGTTCATCTCTTGCTTGTAAAAAGCACATTATTTTCTTCCCTATTCAGTCATCATTATCATACAAAAAGAGAAAAAAGTGAAAACCAAAATAATAGCAAGCCAAGCGACAACAACAAAAACAACAAAATGTTGGCTAATTTAAAGAAAAAGTAAAAATAACAAAAAAAACTTTTACAACTAAAAAGTAAATTCCAACTAAATTAAAAGTAACTTGAACATCCCTCTTTTGACATTGAAAACAAACATTAGCTAGCTTTTACTAAGTATTAGCAAGCCTACAATCCATCAATTAGAGTGCTCGTGTTCAGCAATTCATCCTTGAGTTGAAAACACTGTCACTAATTAATTAAAAAATTGTTTTCGGTGCAGTCCCCTCTCTTTCTCTCCTCTTTAAAATGACACTTTTAATTAAAGTTGCAGTTTAACAAACAAACTGCAAAAAACAGCACAGTGCGACAGCTGAATCGAGTTCAAGGCTAAGTTCGGCAAAGCACAGCACTAAAAGAAAGAGTAAACGAGAAAATGGGCATGGGATTTATATTCCGAACACAAAAAGGAAAAAAGTTTTTCCTCAAGTTGGTGGGCCAGTGTCAGAATAGTTCCCATTTGTTCCAAAAAAACTGATGGTCCAAGGAGAGAAAAAACTGCCGCGATTTATTCTTCCCCGTTTTTTTGTCTGTCTCTGCACACTGCTAGTGTTCGAAATATCGATAAATATTGATTACACTGGGTGATCGTGATTTCTGCAAGAGAGGCAGAGAAACCAGGGGCAAACCAAAATAAAGAATGGCAGAAAAATGAACATCCAGCAGAATATTCTCATTCCTTCATTCATCCATTCCGACACATTCAGTGTTCTGCAGAGTGAGTATTTGTGCCATCGTCATCAGCAAAAAAAATTCCATGCACGCACTGGCAATTAGAAGGCCACCACTAAGTCAAAAGCTTTTGCTCGCTTCAAATTGATCTTCCTCTTTCTTTGCCTCTTCTTCAATTGACCGTACAGCAGTGCAAGTCAAAGAAGTCTTAAGAAGAAGTCGAGCAATGAAAGTACTGCACAAACACTGTACAAAAGCAGCCATTAGGGTTCCCCGAAGTTAAGCACACACACACACACATCACAAATCACACGCCAGATTGCACCGAGAATCGAGGCAAGGCCGGCGCCAAAAGTTTTATTGCAGCAGCAGCAGCAGCAAAGTGGCCACCAAGTTGTACAACAACTCAAAGTACTAGAAGTGTACACAGAGTGTCCTGCAGAAATCAAAAGTGTGACCAAAAGAGTTGAGACTGAGTACATTCAAACCAGTAATTACCGGTTTCTGCCTCTGTTCGGTTCTGCCAACTAAATCGCACTCAATTTTGTTCAATAGTCATTTTAATCGACAACCGAAGGAAAAAACTTTTGATAATGATAATAACAGACAGAAGAAGATGACTGAAGAAGAAGAAGAAAAGATCTCAAAAAAACAAAAAAAACTGCAAATTTTTAGCGGCTGTTCCCTCAAATCAAATCTAAAACTTTTGCACTCTTTCTCAGCGCTTCGTTTTTATTTACGTCATAGAGTTGGGTTAAATAAAAAGTTTTTCACTGCTGTCTCTTACTGTCTCTCAAGGATCGGCGATTGGAGCCATTAAAATCAATCAACTGCTGCTGCTGCCTCGGCACAGAAAAAAAAGTGCAACTACCAAAATTCGACCAAAAGTCTATTTTTGCTGAGGCAAATATATTCTCCAGCACCACAACTAAAACAGTACCGCAGAACTACCACCAAACACCGATGTGTAATCCACCGATGTGTGTCAATTCTTCTCTCTCTCCTTTGATGCGGCACACACATTAATTTACCTAATAATCCCCGGCTGCAAATCGATTGACTGTCACTCACTCACTTTCTCTAGCTCTCACTTTCTCACTCTCTCAATCGATAGCACAAATACAAAAAAAATGTAGCAAATAAGGAGAAAAGGAGCAAAAAGAAAACAAAAGCCGTTACATCCTTTTGATTTGAGGCTGCTCATCCCCCGTCCAATCCAATGCAATCCACTCAAACAACAAAAATGATGATCAAAGATTTTGATGATTGGCAAAAAACATCGCACACACACACACACACAAACAAGTAGCCGATTTTAGTGCCCAAAAAGCTGCAGTCGCAAAGCAAAAGTCGGCGTAAAAAACACTGGTCGTAAACACTAGAAAGCATTTTTTTCCAGCCAATTTACACCCGTTTGCACCAAAGCTAACACTAAAAGCGAAGCGAAGCATATTCATCCGCTTTAAAAAACGGCGCACTCGTTAGAGTTAGCTCATAGTAAAGTGCAGCAAGAGGGGACACCAGGGACAGATGGCAACTAGCTAGCTCTGTACAGAGGTAGTGTACAAACACAGCGGAGAAAGCAACAGCAGCAGCAGCAGCAGCTGTCGGTAAACGGTGCCGCGATTACCGCCTAATCTATGAGAAGCAAAGTACACCTAGAGTTTCCGAGGTAACAAACAATACCACAGAGAGCACACACAGGCAAGACACAGAGCAAACAGACGTAATCGAAAGAGTGAAAGAAGAGAGTGAAAAGAGTTGCCAGCGTCAACTGCAACGACAACAACAGCATAGTAAAGCTGAAAACAGGTAAAAATCGATATCGCCAACTCCTCTCTCCAAACTGTAACTCCGTCTTTTCTCACCCTAAGCGGATAAGGAGAGGAAAATAAGAAGAAGAAGAAGAAGCACATTGATTGACACTGCTACTGATGACTCTGCGCGTCAAGGAGGAGGTGGTAATCTCAAATACCAAATACCAAATTTGCACAGGGTGCTTCTAAAAAAGTAGCAACAACAGCAGGTATCTTTTAACTTCCACAAAAAGAGGCAGGTGGTAAAAGAAGGGAAGGCAAGGCACACTAACCCAATTACCACACAGCAGCAGCAGCCAGTAGTACCACCTCGTTTTGTTTTGTGTGCTGCTGCTGTTGTGCTGCACCGTTTCGATGCAGCTCACTGTGGTGATAGTCATTAGCAATCAGCCAAATCAGCCCAATCATCAGCAAAGACCGTACATCGTACACACTGGAAACGGTGCAGACAAAGGCTGCTGCTGGTAACTGTAACTGTGGCAGCAGCAGCACCTGAGCAGCAGCAGCGGCAGCACTCTACGTGTCTCAACTGCTGTCACTGCCACTAATGCTGATGGAGTGATAGGATAGAAAAAGTAATCAGTGCGACAAAGACTGGCTTCGCAGCAGCAGCAGCAGCAGCAAAAACACCGATTGCACCCAAAGTCGATCAGTCAGTCAGTCAGTCAGTAAGCCAGCCAGCAGCCAGCCATTGTGTACGACGTACACTCTTTTCTGCAACCCATTCCCAAAACCGCTAACAGCAAAAAGATGTCTTGTAAGTAAACCAAAAAAACATTTCACCTTTTCTAACCTCCTCAAAACATCCACTTCTTCAGACGATCCACCCGAGCCCGGTCAGAACCAGTTCTCCACCGTCTACGACAACAGCAGCAGCAGCAGCTACCGTGGAAGTGGATCCAACGATCCCCCGGAACCGGGTCAGAACCAGTTTAGCACGGTGTACAACACCAGCAACACCTACTACACTGGTTCTTCCGGTTCAGGAGGTGGTGATCCACCGGAGCCGGGACAGTCGAATTTTCACAAATCTGGTCACCACCAGCATCATCACAGTAGCTACACTACCAGCAGCAATTGTAAGTATCGGAATTACAAGTGTACCTAAATCAATAACTTTAACAAACTTTTTCCGCTCAGACGGCGACCAAACCGACGGTCCACTGGAGCCGGGTCAGCAGAAGTTCACCACCACTACTACTACTTCCAGCTACAACTACCGAAGCAATGGTAAGAGTTTAGAAATCTTTTAATTAAAAAATTCCCAAATTATCTTCCCCCCCCCACACAGACGACCCCCCAGAACCTGGTCAGTCAAACTTCAAGACCGTCTACGATTAGAGAGTAGAGATGTGGTCTTTCGCAAACACGAAAAAACACTGTAGTGAAACTACAGTGTTTTTTGCTGCCATTTCTTCAATGACTAAATAAAAAGCTATTTCAAAACTGTTACCATAAATCAAAGTTATTTTACAGGGGGAGCAGGGAAAGCAGAAGAAAGGTAAATGAGGTTGCAGTCTACCACTCAACAGGTTGCACACTCTACTTGTGCTCTAAAATGTGAACTGTTCCTCAACTTTCCCCAACAGCTCCACCCAGAAACACTAAAAGCAAATGTTCCCTTTGTCAACTTTCACTTAAAAAGTAGTGCTGCACACATTTAGAGCAGCAGAGCTTCAGTTTGGAGGAGATGGGAACCATCAATCACACACCTTTCCAAACCATACTTTTAAGGTGATCAAACTTAAAAAAATCATTTTTGACTAGGTATCAAACACATTAAGGAAAAAAAGTTTTAAAAAGTTAGCTCTTGGTGTCACAATGA
This sequence comes from Tyrophagus putrescentiae, assembly GCA_024499935.1. Taxonomy (NCBI): domain Eukaryota; kingdom Metazoa; phylum Arthropoda; class Arachnida; order Sarcoptiformes; family Acaridae; genus Tyrophagus; species Tyrophagus putrescentiae. The sequence goes on from JAMZRA010000008.1 coordinate 7,880,753, forward strand.
GAATCGCTTGAGCAACTTAAAAAAAGTGTGTCTTCCTAAATTAAACTAAAGTGTCAATTAGCTCTCCAGAAAAAAAGAGAGAAAGAGAGAAAGTTAATCCTCAGCAGCACATCCGCTGAAATGAAAAAAAGTGCTGCAAGTGCTGCAGTGTCAGTTGTCAGTGAGATTGTGCTGGCTGGAGTGTCTCAGGAGACAGTTGACGACAGCCTTTTAGACAAGGACAGAGACAGACAGACAGACACTTTCCTCCCACTTGTCAAAACAGTTTGCAAAGTGGCGAACAACAACAACAACAGGATCAGCAGCAGCTGCAGAAGCAGCTGCAGCAGCAGCAGCCAAACAAGAGCACAAACGCACACATCTCTTCTCAATGAACCGTCTTTTTCTCTCAAACAAATTAGCATATCTCTCCATTAGGCAAATGAGCATCTGGGGTAATGGAGAAAGGGAGAGGGGGAAAGCTGTCAGTCACAATAAATAGTAATAATGATGCTGATGATGGCAATGTGCCCAGCACTAAAAGGCTTAAAGATAGACTGAGCAAAATTACTGAGAAAGCATCTACAATTCACGCTGATAAGAGGCGGAGGAGGAGGAGGAAGAAGACCGGGTAATCTACTTTCACTTTAAAGTGCAACTCTACTTTCTCTACTTTTTCACCGCTTCTTCCTGCAGAAACTCTTTCGCTAAATTAATTCAACCAACAACGGCGGCTCAAGTCGTGTGTGATTTAATCACAACTGCAGTCGGAGAGGGAAGCTAAAAGTAAAGCAGAGAGGAGAGAGAGAGGTAGACAAAGCTACAACGACTTCTTTCTTATTTTTTTTGTAGGTGGATCAAGTGAATAAATCAACACAATGTGACAGAGAAAACAAAAGTGTGCGTACTGCACTGTACTGAAACTGCAACTCCATCACCTCATTAGGCTGCTTTGCTTAAAAAATTGTTAGGTAAGAAAACTAAGACAAACAGATTGCTTCACTAATTTAATTAAAAGCTGAACTTGTCTGTCGGAAAAGTTAAAAGCAAAGTCGAGTTGTATCATCAAAAAAACTAATGTGTTCAGTTTGAAAACTGCTACTAATCAGAGCTGATCAAAAGTGATACGCGCACAAAGCACACAAAACGTGAGCACACTACTTTTGATTGAGAGTAGTAAAGGAAGCGGTAAATAAAAAATAAATCAAAACTACAGTCACGGTAAGGTATTTTTGTGATGCTTCCTTCCTCAAAGAATGCCAGGCAGACATCGGCATCTCACTAATATTTCCAAGCCAGCACAGAGCACGTCGACACTTTCACTGAACACAACAAACACAGGCAGGCCAATTTAATTTAATTAAACGTCCAAACATGTCCACAATCACAATCAAAATCACAAGAGCAGCAGCAGCACCTGCGCTTCTGAATTTGTTCTCTCAAATCGGTAGGCTAACCTCGACGCAGAGCACTAATTCAAAGAGACCGCCACCGCCTCCCTCTCTCTGTCTTTGCCTACCAACGGTATTATGCAAGAAACAAGGGAACAAATGCGATAATCTGCTGTGTGCTATTGATACGTTACTGCCACCAGTGAAGTGCAGTGCAGGAGCTAAGGCCAGATACGACAGATGTAATCTATTGACAAACAGCAGCAGCAGCAGCACTCAAAGCAAGAGCAGCAGCCGTCATTTGTCGTGCACCTTTGCATTATTTCGGGCAATGTACGTGAGATGAGAGTGTACACAGGTGGTGGTGGTGATGGTGGTGATTCATCAAGTACTTCACCATAACTTTTCACCACTACCAGGAAAAGAAGAGGAAAAAGAGAGGGTGCCAAAAGTACAAAGGAAAAGAGCGGCCGCAGAGGCACTTTTTCTACTGCTGCTGCTCAACCACAAAAGTCAACACCTAAATATTTGCTCTGCTAGCCAGCAAAAATTAGTAGTAGTTTTGCTTCTTTTCACTGCTTTATACTTCAAGCGATTTCACACCACCCGCAATATGCCAGGCCGAAATTCGCTCCAAAGCAGCAAATTACGAGTGGGCACCTCCAAAAGGAGCAGAAGCACCTCTTCAACACCTCAATAGACAGAACCCAAAACGAGTGAAGAAGAGTCAAAGAAGAGCTAACAAGAGTGCCCCGTGCCCGTGCACACTTCATAAAAATGGTGAAAAAGAGTGAAATTAAAAAAGATGAAATGTCGAAAAACTCTGAAGAGGAGAAAAAGAGAAAAGAGTGCCGACTTCAGCAGCAAAAATGGCAAAATAATTACACTCTCTTTAGCGACAAAAGATAGTGGAGGACACTACTCCAGACTAAACTTCCTCGACTGTCATGGTCGTCGTCGTCGTCGCAGTCATCAGCTCTCTCTCTCTGTCTCATCAGGAAACATTAGCGGGCAGCTAAAAAAAATCGACTTTAAACAGCTCAAATGTGAGGCATCGCGTAGCGAAACGATAATGATGAAGAGAAGACACACACCGTGGTCAGATAGTCATCCGAGCAAAGTGAACATGATCACCATCACCATCATCATCAGTGGCAGATGACCACCAATTGGGCAATTAGCCATGGATCATTGTGTGCAGCACGTGTAGTGTCCAGGCACTGCGTTTATACTGCATACAAACACATCTAATGCCCATCAAGTGTTTGCTGTACGACGGTGGCAGATGTACAATAAAGACAACGGCAGCAGCACAGTAGGAGCACTCCATTCGAAGCTCATCCATCTCAACGCTGAGAAAGATTGAAACGAAGAAGGAGGCAGCTGCTAATAAACTGAAGAAGAAGAAAAAGAAGAAACAAAATGCGCATAATGCGATCGTTCCTAAAGTGCGCGCGCAATTTTGCAGGAGCGAGAAATTAATTTCTATCTTTATTGCCGTACAACCTCCCTCCTCCTCCTCATTTCAGTGCAGGCAGACAAATTGTCTTGCTTTTTCTATCAAAAGAAGCAAATAAGGGCTAATAAAGATGATGATAAGAAGGAAGCAGAAGAAGAAGAAGTGCACGAGCAGGAAAAGCAGGCGACAAGTATGTAATATTACTTTGTTCATGTTCATCTGTCTCTGTCTCATTTACGGGGCTTTTATGGAGCTTGCCCTTGAAACTTCTGTGCTGTTGTAGTGCAAAGAAAAAGGTTTGCAGAACACAACGAAAAGGCACGAAACGGCCATTTGTTCAGTGCACTGGTATTGAATTACCAGCCAGGACACAAAGAGTACATTACTGTTTTACCCTAACATCATGACAACACAAACTACAAAAATGACAACAAAGAAAAAGTAATGCAACAAAAATACACAAAATTGAGTTGGCTCTTTTAGGTTCGTAGTCAGAGAGTCTACAGGTAGTAAAAAAAACAAAGGAGAGGTAGCAAACATTTTTCTTTTCCTCATCAAAACACACACACACACAACTTCTCACTCTTCACTTTCACTCTTTTCACAGAAAAAAAAGATGAAACCACTGCACTTGTGGTGGTGGTCGACCTTGGTGAACGAGCTAACGAGCAAAAAAATGCACCAACAAATTACAATCATCACTTTCATCTCGCACTCTTTCTCCCCTTCTCTTCTTTGCACAAGTTTCTCAAGCAAAAAACTCTTCTCTTCTCGCGTCATCACATCACTTCTTCAAGTCGTCACCATCACATCAGGCGATCCTTTTTCACTCCATCACCACCAATAGTCCACCACCACCACCAACGTTTCAATCCTGCCTCCGACGCCGCCGACAATGCCGACACTTGACGCGAACAGCCTATTGCCAATTAATTGGCAATAAGTCAAGCCGCACACACACACTTGGACACTGGTCAATGTATACTCGAGAGTTGAGTTGAGCAAGCAAGCAAGTAGTAAGTGATTGCCTGGCTCGATTGACCACCACCAGTAGTGCCTCCGTCGAGCACCTAATTTACAATGTAAATGACCCCTGCTCAATAGAAGAAGTAGAGAGGAGGAACTGATTGAAGGAGACAAACTGAGACTGTAGGGACTTTTGTCTGAGACTTTGTGCTGCTGGTGGCAACTGAGTAAACAGCAGCAACAGCAGCAGAAACAGCAGCAGTGTCGGCAATTCAAATGCACCCAAAGGGATGCAGCAATAAAAACAGCAGAGAAAGCAGCAGGAAATCGATCAATTCAACTTGTTTTTGCTTTTCCTCCTCCTCCTCCTCTTCTCGTCTTTTTCGTACATCCTTTTTCACCCCCTTTTCCCCCTCCTCCTCTTCGATGACACCTCGACAAGCTACAAAGCTTTTCCTCTACTAAAAAATACTGCTGCTACCAAAAAGAAAACGAAAAGATCATCACCTCAGGAAAACTAAAAAAAAGTGTTACAGTGCCAAGTGCAGCTGTAGCTGGCAACATCAGCGACCAAATCAGTGTTTGAGCAGTCACAGCTCGATTGCACTACTTCCAATCGAATGTGGGTGGCAAATAGAGAGCAAATATACTCTGGGGAATATTCTTCTCCTCCTCTAGGTCTACAACTTTTTTCCGAAAAAAATCAGTGGGAAAAAAGAAACGGCAAATCTAATTTAAATACACACAAGCTGAAAAAAGTGCGCGCTCTCAGAGAGAAGGAAGAGAGTAACTTAATTTGCCACTACCAAATGACTCGCTGAGCACTAAGCAAGTTCTAATCAGGCAAAAGGAAAAATAATAAAAAAAACTGGAAAATTCCATCATCAAATCATCATCAATTTCGCTTTCTTTGGTTTTTTCTAATTGCAAAGCAGAGCAAAATCTAGATCACACAATTTTAATAATTCGACGCCGAATTCCAGGGGGTGAATGGAGAGAATAAAGTGATGATGGTGATGACGAAAAAGGCTGCCCACCCACCAAGCGCACAGAAGATTGCCGCTCATCGAGTTTTTTATACTTTCTACTAGAAGACAGTGTTTAGTCTACAGTAGCGAGCTGAGCTTTGGCATTCACGACACGAATCATCCACTGCACACACAATCATTTATTGACTGCATCTCTCAGGCAATTAGACAAAACTGCTGCTGCTGCTCCACACACATTCACACACACTTTTCTCACACACATCCTACTAATAAATTAATACACTAAATGCCCGTAATAGTCGCCTGAAAAGAGGAAAAAGAGAAGGGGAACACACACACACACACACACACACACAGACACAGTCGTCCACCTACTTTTCACACTTCTCAGCAAAAAAAGAAGAAAAGCAAAACAGTACAAACAGAGACAGTCTGTGCGAAAACACAGCAGCAGCAGCAGTGGTGCTAGCGAAGATGGTGAAAGGGAAGGGAAGATTCTTCCGTGTTGTTCCTTTTAGGGAGAAAATAAATGCTAAAATACCAAAGAGAAGATGGCGAGGGGAGGGGGAGAGGGAAGCAAATTGGCTTCTCCATCTTAATGTGTGGTAATCTAATATAAACGAAGGAGATGCCGAAGGAGACCAAACAACAAAAGCAGCAGCAGCAGAGGAATGGACGAGGATTGCAAAATAGCCCAAAGCTGAGGCTCTCGCTAAAAGCCATTTTGTGCAACTTTTATACGGTATTTGCATTAGCAGCAATGTGTGGGGCACCAGATTTTCCCCTCCCTTCCCCCTCCTCCCCTGATTGGCACATATAGCTCCCAAAGCCTAGACAGAAAGAAGAAGCAAAGCAAATCCAATAATTCCCTGTATTTATGGTACAGCAGCAGCAGAAGTAAACTAGTCAAATGACATGCAAGGAGAAGGAAAAACAAAACAAAAATGGCCACCAAAAAAGTGTACAAAAAGCATTTAGTTGGAATAAAGTAGTGTACAGACAATGTACAAGAACCACGAAGAAGACATGCTGGCATCATCTTCAAAAGAAGCAGCAGGAGCACTCACAACTCAACAGACTGGAAAAAAGGAAGATTGGGTGTAAATAAATAATTGAAAAGGACAGACGGCTGTCCCTAAACAACAACAACAACAAAATGTCGAAAACCAAAAGATGGCCCCATTTATGTCTTCTTCTCTTCTGTATGTCCGATTTCATTTCACCTACATTAGTTTTCCTTCCTTCTTTCAGGCTGCAGCTTCACTTCACTTCACTTTAGATTACTGTGTGTTCATGAATAAGGTAATAGGAAGAGAGAAAAGGTCTCGGTAATGTCTCTATCAGCATCAGCATCATCGTCAACATCGTCAACATCGTCATCGCCAACAGCAGCGAGACAACAGCGAAGAAACAATCAAGCTGACAGGCAAAGTTCACCACCGCCACCACCACCAACACACAGCGAGCACACTGTGATTGTGTCCCCAAATCGACGGTTGTAATCCGATTACACCACACACGTAAAGGGCATCGAGCATAGGACATTAGTGAGCTGTACAGTGTACAAGCTGTGCTGTACAGTGTGCTCATGACGGTCATCAGCGGTGACAGGTGGTAGTGGTGGCGGTGGTGGTGATGAGAATTGCTAATGAAGTGCCCCGAGAGAAGGAGCGAGAAAGTGTCGAGATACTGTGAAACAGCAGCAGCAGCAGCTGAACAGTCAGCAGATCAGCAGCGGTCATCGGGCATTACCGCCGATATTGACCTACATATTATTCAAAGGAGGAGGAGGAGGAAGAAGTGAACAACAACAACAACTAAAAACAAGACAGCACAGCACAGCACAACAACAGCAGTTAGTTACCGCTGCCCATCTGCCAATCGACAGACAATAGACCTTCTCCTGATGTTGCTCTTCTCACGAGTTCCTCACCTCACCTCACCTAATCAACATCTCAAACATGTATGCAAATCAAGTCGGCAATGGTTTTAAGTCTGCACTGGCAGAGAAAGCAGAAGTCAGAACATTTGCATAGCCAAAACAAAGCACTTATTGAGCATCACTAGGGATGGAAAAGAGCATGCATCTTCCAATCTGAAAAAGAAGAAGAAGCCGATCAGATTTGGCGAGATTTGTAGGTCAAACAAAGCACAACATAAACTGCTTAAGACAAAAGCAGCCAGCAGAGAAAGTTCATCGGCGGCGGCAATCAACACAGCACAGTTTCTCTCTCCCCAAATAATCACTTTCACTGCTAATTTCTAACAAGGAAACAAGACAGTTGCAGCTTTGCTGCTTTCCTTCCCGCAAACAGCACAAACAAACAAACAAACGGAAATGAACGACACACAACAAGCCTAGAGACGACATTTTATTCTCCGGGAGCCAAAGGAGGAAACACCAAACTCACACAAATCACGGCAACGAAATTGGCAGCAATTACCACCGCCACCCGAAATCGCCTTATTCGGGTAAAAGCGTGTGCTCTCAAAGGAAGAAAGGGGCAAAAGAAATACCAAACTGAAAGGAAAAAACCAAATATTGAGACTGTCACTGCTGCTGCTGCTGCTGCAAATAAGAAACTATGGCGATGGGTAAACACACACACAAGCAGACTACTTCAAAAGCTGCCTGAAAAGAAAACGACAAAGTTGATGTGAGTGTGAGTGATGCACCAAAGCACTTCTATAAATAGTGGTGGTGGTGGTGGTGAAAGTGAGAAGACACCAAACAAAAAACCAAAAAGAGAAGAAAGACAAACAAAAGTCCAACCAAACACCGAAGACCAAGGAAATGAACAATCTTTTCCAAGAACGGGGCACACAGACACACGGAACTAGTCAGCACTTCTTCTTCTTCTTCTTCTTCTTCTTCTTCTTTGCCAAACAAACAGTCAAAGTGAGACCAGTGCCAAGACAGTGCCACACAGACAGAACTCACCCAACAAAACTGTGGCAATCGAATCAAATAAAAAAGTCAGCAAGCAGTCTGAATCGTGCTAGCTGGGGGGAAAAACTGTTGGCCAATGCAAATGAAAAAAGGGAATATTCTCCCTTTTCTTCCCGTCTTCTCCAGCTGTAATCTAAACAATAGAGGACAAAGTTCAGGGCAGCCTGTGGCTGGTGTTTGGAAACAAAAAGTGCACAAATAAAGAACAGATCTAAACAAAATTAAACAAAAGAAGAAGTTCAATTCCAATTCACAAGTGGTAAGGGAAGGGGATGGCATGACCGCCGAGACTGATTTGCAACAAAAAAAGGAGCTTTTCAGCTTGTAATCAAGGCAAATTTGAAAGAAAGGAAAAGGAGAAAGAGGAGGAGGAGGAGGAAAACAATTGAATGGAACTGCAGTCCGTCGAATATAAATAAAAAAATTTTGTTAGCAGCCAAAGGACATTCAGACAGCATAGGACTTTTAATCTAGAGAGCTGAAAAGAAAGTACGCCCAAACGCTTCAGCAAAATAGGTACACAAAGACATTAAAAATCCGACTGGCGACAAATTGTCGTCAGACGCAAACGCAATCTGGTGAATCAAATAAAAATGCAAATATCGACGGCGGCGGCAGCGGCTGCAGCAGCAACGGGAGAAGAAGAAAATTAACGAGCCGTAAATTGGCACAAATTTGCTCTCGCAAGAAGTGCTCCAAAGGGAAACACGCACAATGTTCCATCATTTTTCATCTCATCTCATCCCATCCACCGTACCAGCATTCTTCAATTTAGCCAGGAACGAGGATTCTCTCGCTAGTTCCTCACACAGACAACAGTCATTTCATTACGAGAATGTGTGTGACGGGTGCAGTGACTGCTGCTGCTGTTGCATTATTAAATCAAAGAGGACAATGTACCGTGACCAAATTAGGAACAGCACAAGAAGCAGCAGCAGCGAGTGTAGAGCGAAAAATCGAGAGCATATGAATAAAATATTAGCGCGGCAAAAGAAGAAGAAGAAGAAGAAAGTTGTCAAAAAGAGTCAAGAAGCAAGCAAAAGAAGAAGCCCTAAAGTGTCACCTCTCAAACCTCGACATTCCCTCTCCGCCTTGAAATATTATTTTTTAAAGAGACGTGTCAGTCTCTTCAAAGTTAACTAACCGGCTGTCTGCTGAAAAAGTGATTCCCGGCTAAGAAACCTGGTTTCCCGGACACACACACAGACAGAGAGAATCTTCAACTCAATTTCAAATTACTTATTCAGCTCGCAGATTGCTGAAGCCAGCACTTTTGTTGCCGCTGCTGCTGCTGCTGAAGAAAGCAAAAAGTTGAAAAAGACTACTTTTTAAATCGATATTAAATTAGAAATGCAAAAACAAAGACTAAAACTTAATAACAAAACGCACAGCCAAGACAAGTGAGGAGGGGAGGGAAGGGGAAAGAAACAAGAAGAAGGCTAAATTAAATTGAAAACTTTCTCACATTTAATTTGGTCGTAAAAGAGAGAACGCTGAGACTGAGACTGAGACTGAAGGACAACACATTGGCTAAAAAGTAACCAAAGTTGTGAAAGCTATAGCTAGCTAGCTAGCTTTTAGCATCAAGCGAAGAAGAAGAAGAAGACGTCCAGCAGCTCACAAATTGATCCAATAAAAGCAAATAGAAGAAACTGAGGACTGAAAAGTGAGCACAAGTGTTCAACACTGTGTGTCTGTGTGTTTCAATTCAACGGTCAAGCACACACACACACAGCGAGTGAGTTGCCGATGACCCTTCGATGTGTCACATTAGTGTCTCAGAGTGCTCACACAGAGTGCAGTCTCGTTAGGGCGAAGAGTTACGAGGCCTGAGCGAAAGTAGTGCACACGTAGCTGCTACTGCTGCTGCACATATTTGGAAGATATGTGGACGAGATGTGAAAGCAAAGCAAAGCAAATGCACTTACCGAAATAATGCTGCTGCTGCTGCTGCTGTTGAAATGTTGTGAGAAGAAGGCAAAGAAGTAGTCGAAGTAGAAGTCGGTGAAGAAGTCTTCGCTGGCGAATGGTAATGACGATGATGATGATGATGATGATGGAGTGAGTGAGACTTGCGATGCTCGCCTTCTGTCTTTCACACCTTCTTCACTGCCTCTTACAAAACTGCCTTTGATGCTCTGTTTGATCGTAAAGTATCGATGAGAAACGATGTGACGAGGATGACACAAGATAGAGAGAGGTGCACCGAAGAGAGTAATATAACAAGTACACTGTAACTAGAAAAGTTCCTTTGCCCCTTAGCAGACGACGACGACGACGATCTTTCAACTACGACTTCAGCACTGTTTTTTATCTCTAATGTCTTCTCATTTCTTTCTAGACAAAACAGAAACAAAAAAGAAGAGGCAGACGTTATTAGAAATATTATTATTAGCGCAAACAATGATATCGTACCGTAGGAGTAGTAGTAGCGCTGTTGTTGTTGTTGTTGTTGTTGTTGTGGAAGCTCTTCTTCTTCTTCTCGAGAGAGAAGAGAGAAACAGTCGGCGACAAATCTTTTCCTTTGGTTGCTAGGCTTCTTTTAACAATTTTTGTGCTGGTGCTGGGGTATTGAAGTGGCTGTGAAGAAGGATTGCCACACACACACACACACAAGTCCGTTAGTACAGTAGATGATGATTACCACCACTTTTTTTTATTATCTAATCAGCAGTATTTGAAGTACTTTACTCCTTCTTCCCCTTCTTCTGTCGGCTTCAAGTGGGCTGTAAAAATAAAATCATTTCTCGCAATCTTGTACTCGGCTGGCAAAAGAAGAAGAAGACGAAAACAAAACATCAGCAGTGGCAGCCAACAACGGTCCACAGAGGACGTAAGTGCAAGCAGTCGCTCAGCTGTTTACGTTTACGCAACGGCAGCAGCAGTGTGGTGCGCTTGCCCAAAGAGATGATTGCACCAGGGCTTCCCTGCAACCAGGATTCTCCTTCTCTTGACTCAAGGATTCTGAAAATATCATTGTCACCATATCTCACTGCCATTGTGATTGAGGGCCCTCGTCACCAGCATTGTCATTCCCACCATCATCATCATCATCAGCATTGACGTCAGCACCGGTGGTGAATATTGATCAGCAGCAGAGGCAGCAGCCAAGGCACCGCTTCCAAGTTGTACAATACACCTGTACCGGTTTTTAGGTAACAAAATACCTCTGTGTTAGTTGGTCGTAGGAGTTGTTTTGTTGCTGACTGACTGGCTGACTTATTTCTTTTATTCTGCCAGGCCTTTTCCAATTCTTGTGATCACCATTACCATCACGTTGCACCGGCACCCAAACAAACATCAGCTGAGCATTTCGAAAACTACCATCACCACCTTCATCATCACCAGAAGATTGACCTTCTTCTGCTCTCTTTTCCTCTTGTCCTCTGGTCACTTTACTTGGTCTTCTACTTCAAGCACACAAAGATGGCTGCCAGTCAACCACAACATTCACCACCACTACCAGTGACCACTGAGTCGCTATCAAAGACCTCGACCCCGACCACCACTGCCCGGTGGCCGAAGTTGCTGACGCTCGATTCAGCCAACGTAGCCAATCCCTCGCTCAAGTGGCGCCTAGGCTCCCGTTTTGTGGTGCCCAGCGTCGGCCTCTTCAGCAGCGCCTGGATGAACCTGGCGAACAGCAGCACCGTCCACCACGCCGCCGTCCTCTACGAGGCCCTCAACCAAAATTACCTCGCCTCTCGGGCCACCCGAGCTCGCTCCAGCAGTTTCTGGTTCTTTTCCAACCAGAAAAGCGGCTCCCAAATAGAACGTCGCCCCCTGCTGACGTACAGCAACCACGCCAGCTGCCTCGATGACCCGCTGATGTGGGGCGCCCTCATTCCACTTCGGTGGCAGTTCAACTCGGACCGGCATCGGTGGTCCGGGGCCGCCGCCGAGGTCTGCTTCAGCAAGCGCTGGCACTCGATCTTCTTCAGCCTGGGGAAGACCTTTCCCATTATTCGAGGAGAGGGTAAGTGAGAGACTTTGTTGATGTTATTATATGTTTCTAACCCTTCCTCTCTCTCTTCAAAGGCATCTACCAGCCGGCAATGGACTACGCCGCCCGGCTGATGCGCGCCGGCCAGTGGCTGCACTTCTTCCCAGAAGGGAAGGTCATCCCCCGGCCGGAGAACTCCGACCCCGACCTCCTGCTCTTCCGCTTCGACGACCAGGGGCGGCCGGTGGATCTGCGGAAGATTCGCGAGGCGGAAGAGGCCGCCCGGGAGGCGCTGCTAGCCTCGGCAACTAAAGGAGGAGAACAAAAGGCGGAGCTCTCCTTCACCGACTCCTTCTTCCGCTCGAAGCTGACGGCGCCGCACTCGCATCCCGCCTCTGCCACGCCCCCTGATTCTCTGGTGGCCGACTACTCGCTCAAGTGGGGCATCGCCCGCCTCATAATCGAGCACGTGCTGGGCGAGGGCTCCGGCGAGGACCGGGACTATGGGCGGTACCACGAGAGCGGCAAGGACCTGCAGGCGGCTAAGCAGACATCACAGGGCTCTCATCTAGTCAGTTTGCAGGAAAACTTGGAGGCTTCCTCATCCACAAATGACGTCCTCCCCGAGGTGGACCTCCTGCCCATCTACCACATCGGCATGGACGACGTCCTGCCGACGAAGAAGCCCTACGTCCCGCGCCTCTTCCAGCGGGTCACCTTCCTCGTCCGCCCCGAGGGGCCGATTCGCATTGACCGCGACTTTCTGCTGCGCCTCTTTCGGCGAGGAACACTCCGCCGCGAAGATTCAGTCTTCGGCACTTTCCCTCACCGAGAAGACGCATCCGCCTGATGGCCTACCTCGAGGAGGAGCTGAACGGTCTGAAGGACAAGGCGCAGTGGCTGCACGACCGCCTCCAGCAGCCGCTAACTGCCTCCTTTGAGGAGGTCAAGGAGGAAAGCTGAGAAAGGCAGATCAGTGCTTTTTATTATTATTATTTAGCCACCTGAAACCTCTGGTCCAAAACCTCACTTGAGAGAACTTACCTTCACCTGAGCTGTGAACTCTCTTTATCGTCACCTTCACCACACCTGCACCACCGCCTTTAGAAGATTCTTTCACTAAACTATCTCCTTAACACCTTCACAAAGCACGCTGCTACTCTCTCTCTCTCTCTCTCTCTCTCTCTCTCTCTCTCTCTCTCTCTCTCTCTCTCTCTCTCTCTCTTTCCTTATTCCTTTTTTCGTTGTTGATTTCGCCTTTGATTCCTCTTTCCTAAAGCTGAAGATTGCTATTAAATGATTCCTTATAGCCTTTTACTAACGTTTTTTCTTTTTATATCTTTCAGATCATCACTGCCTAGCGAACAGCTTCACGCCAAAGATGAGAAACTTGAGGTAGTAGACGAAGTTCTAACAAAAGAGGGAAGTCAAGTGTGAGGAAATGAAAACCTGTTTGGATTCAAACAAAGTACCTTTCCTGAGGAGGCAAAGGTGATCTTCCCGTACTTGCCGTAGTTGGCGGTGTACTGGTTCCCACTGTGAAACTGCTCAATGTAGAAGGTCAACTTGAGACGGCTGCCCAGCGTCCAGAAGTTCCAGACGTTCCAAATTTGACTGGAAGCGAAGGTCAGCCTCATGATCGCCTTTGCTGGCTTTGCAAAAAGAGGGCCAATCTGGGCGCCCACCACCAGCACAAAGAGGAGGAAGAAGGACTGCACCAGAAGAACGAGCACCACGAAGGCGCCGGGCGTCGGTCGAACTGTTAGGAGCAACATAACCACCATAATGGCATTCGAGGGAATGTTGCTCAGAATGAAGACGAAGGTGACCACGCCGTACACTCGATTGCAGTCGCTGTTCCAGCGGATCATCTCCCGGCGCATCGCTCGGTTAAAAACCGTAAAGCTTCGACTGTTGAAGGAGCGGGAGTTTAACCGCCCCAAGAAGGTCCTCATCTGCGAGAACTTGAGGAAGACAATGACGAAGATGAGGACGAGGAGGACGGTGGTGAAGACCATCAGGCGGAGGGTGAAGGCGATGGCGGCGAAGACGGTGGCGGCATTAGCTGGCAGAGGATCAGTTCCATGGTGGAACACCTGAAGACGTAGTACAGGCGGTAGCTGTGCTTAAGGTGGTAGTGCAGAAAGTACAGGCCTTCCAAAAAGGAAAAAAGTTCATGAAAACGGATTCAAAATATCAAGAACATGCCTACTCAACACGGAGAGCACCACATTTCCGGCCGACTTCACAAGTAGGCCAATGTTCTGCAGGTTCCTCTCCACCGGCGCCTCGTTGAAGTTGTACCTGAAGAACCGTACTAGAAAGCGGTTCATTGTTTTATTTATCGTCCAGGTGGAGAAGAAGAAAAACTGGCTCCGGCCCTCAAGAAGGACCTGCTTCAGGATAAGGCAGGAGAATCCGGTGTTGTCGAGGAAAATTGCCCTGAAGAAGCGCAGCACCAGGAGGAAGTCAATGGCGGCGAAGAGGTTCAGGTAGCAGGGCAGACGCTCCAGGGCGGCGTAGTTGAAGTGAATTAGGTTCACCTTCTCATCGGCGAAGAAGGAGGTGTCCTCAAAGAGGAAGAAGCACATCATGTGCCCGGCCTTGAAGAGCATGTTCACCCTGAAAATGTTGATGATTATTTTTATCGGAAGGTGACTGTGATAGAGGTCGATCAGGTGAAAGGAGGCGGTGAAGTACTTTGCCGTGGGAACGACGTGCAGCCATTTTAGCAGGCTGATGTAGCCGGTGGTCAGCCTTTGGAGTATTGCAAAGAAGAAGAAGAAGAAGTCGGCCATGTTTTATTTGAGGAGTTTGCTTTTTGGGTAAGTAGTTAAAGTTTTTGCTTAAAGTTTTGTGTTTAAAACTCTGAAGGTTGTCTTGGTATCTGAATAGTGGTGATTGTTTTTTGGTTTTTTGTTATTGCAGCCACTTCACCAAAAGACATTTTGTGTTCAGGTGCAGTGCTTTTGAATTAACCTTTAGAGGGTAGAAGTTAGTAAATGTTTCTTGGCAATTATGTAAATGATGTTAGAAAGAGAACTGAAAAAAAGGAGAATCGTTTCCAATGGAAACTTATGCTGATTGCTGTAATTTGCTGTTGTTGTCTGACGCCGTTTTTCACCGTTTTGTTTTTACTTTTTCCAGATAAAAAACAAAAATCAATATCGTTTTTTAAATTGCAATTTATTTTATTGGCCAGTATTTTTAAGTGCTTGTAAACTCGCCGCTAAAGGTCAACAAGTAATTAGAAATAGAAAAACAAGCTCTGACTCAACCCAAAAAAAGCACATGTCAGACTTGGCTTAACAAAAAGTTCTTTTTTTACCCAAACTTCCGTCTGCTGTCGCTTTTACTACGTTTTTTTGAAGTCTTTTTTTACACTTTTCCTTTTCTCTTTTCCACCGATGTTCAGCTCAGCAAGTCAACGACAAAAGACCTCATCTTCTTCAACAAATCATGAGGGCAAAACACCGATTGCCAGCAGTAGTTCCGCCAGCCGTCACATTGAGTACCTCGTCTGTGCGATGAACTGCGCCGGCGTGCTGAAGTACTACGTAAGCACAATCCACAACTTATTTATGATTTCTTTTTTTCCTAAACAACTTTCCTTTTTTCATTTACTTTCAGGGAAAGTGGTCCACCAGCGACTCCTCCTGCTGGATCAAGCAGTGGCAGGTGACGAAGGAGGCGGACAAGGCCAAGGTGGAGCAGCTGAAGGTGGCCACGAAGGCCTTTGCCGACTGGAAAAAGGCGGGAAAG
Organism: Tyrophagus putrescentiae; assembly: GCA_024499935.1. Lineage (NCBI taxonomy): Eukaryota > Metazoa > Arthropoda > Arachnida > Sarcoptiformes > Acaridae > Tyrophagus > Tyrophagus putrescentiae. Next base: position 7,896,192 of record JAMZRA010000008.1, read on the forward strand.
GCGAAGGGTTTTGGCCAGCGAATCGGCGGTCGTCTTGGTTGGCTGAGCCTTCAAAACAGCTCCTCCTCAACTTTTGCTTTGGATAATCAAATCCTTTCGCCTGATCACCCCGCTGTTCTGCAATTCCACCGCATCATCTTCAACCGAGCGCTAGTTCCGCCGTACTATGATCACCTCCTCCTCTTCATCTTCTACCTCGAGGCGTATGTTGATGCAGTTGAGGGTGATAAGGAAAATGATCGTGGAAAGCTGCCGTACAGCTCACTGCAGCTGCTCTCCATCCTCACCGACTGCCTGGCGATGTTCACCGTCGACTTCTGGGCCTCCAAGGACGCCCCCCTCGGCGACCTGGTGCTCACCTACGAGAAGATGCTGATGCTGGTGAACGTTGATAAGGGCGGCGGGAGTCGTGGCGGCAAAAAGCGTGGCCTATCTGAAAATGGTGCTGCTGCTGCTGTTGATAAGAGTGGTACAAAGACGAAGAAGGTGAAGGTGGTGACCAAGTCTGCTGCTGCTGGTGCTGATAAGAAGCCGACAAACGCCCAAAGCAGTCAGGCAAAGAAGGGAAAAGAGAATGTGGAAGGCGATGCCAGTGGAAATACTGCTGCTGCTGCCACGCCCCAAAGCAGCCAAGGTAGCACTTCCGGTGGGAACGGTGGCCACCGTTCCGCCCTCTTCACCCAGTGCATCAAGAAGGGCACGATGAGAACGTCGGTGAAGCCCGGTAAGAAAGGTCTTCACCCCGGAGGGCTCGCAGTCGTATCCCTCGCAGCGCTACTACAGCTACCTCACCTCAAAGTAAAGAAAATTGGACTGAAGGACTGCTCTTTAAGATCCACCAAAGAGATCTAACCATTTCAATGAATTTTTGTTTCAAAGCTGTTATTGATCTCATTTTTCAGACATAGTGCTCACTTTTTTACTCTTATTTTTTATTGATCACTTTTTACAGCATTCACTGGGCGAAAGTGATGACGAAAATTTTTTTTGTAGGGGAAAAAAGAAGTTTTAGAGGATTACAGCAAAAAAATTAAAAAATCCTAACCACTACCACCACCACCACCACCACAACTACTGATCATCACATCGAAGCTCCTTCACCTCCAACTCCTCGTCTCCCAGCTTCTTCCAGATGCGAACATTGCAGAGGCGTCTCGCCTTCTCCTTGCACTTCGAGTCATCATCCGCATCCGCCGACTCGCACTCCAAAACGATCAGCTCGAATCGGGCAAAGTAAATCGAGCCGGCTACGACCTGTCTGGTGGCGGACATGATCTTCCCCAGTTTGTACTTCTGTGAGGAGGAGTGGCTGGCCGAGTCGAGCAGGGCGGCGAATCGAGTCTGGGCGGAGTGGTTCATCACCGACACTAGCGTCGGGTCGTTGACGGGAATAGGCTGCGGGGCGCCGAGCTTCACTTGAGCTTGGGTGGTTTCAATGACCACAAGAAGCAGCAGTAAAAGTAGTGAAAAGGAGGTTAACCGAGTTATAAGGGAACGTGTCATCATCATCATCATCATTTTTAAAAAATATTTTAAGTTTTTTTTCTAGAAAGTAAATGCTAACAAAAAGTCAATTTTTTTTTGTTTTACAAGGTAATTTTAGCTTGTTTTAATTTTATTTATACAGGTTAACCTTCTTTTTTATTTTCAATTTTTGCTTTTGCAGAAAGGAAAGCCTTGAAGTGTGGGCGCCTAACTAAATTTTAATTAGAGTCGCATTGCTGCTGTTCGGCTTTTAATTTTTTCATTTTTTACCAATTTTTCACTAATTAGACTGCTGGCATTTGAGCACATTTAATGACATGAGCAAGTTTTGAGCAAGAGAGGTTTATGTGCAAGTTTTGTTTAATTAATTAATTTTGCTTTGCTTTGCTTACCAAAGCAAAAGCAAATTGCTCATTAGTTTTTGAATTTTTAAGTTTTTTGCTGTTGTCTGTTTTCTAAGTTGTTTTTGCGTCATTATGCGGGGTTCATAATAATAATAAGGGAAACTGTAATGGTTCAAGAATATACAGGAATATTAGCCAAAGGAGTTTTTCATAAATAAAAAAAGAATGGCAAAGGTTAATGAATGCCAAAAGGTCACGGTAAAAAGGAGCAGTTTAGGTTATAAAATGAAAATCACAGCAGACCCAAACTTAGAAGTAAACAACATCATTTGTGAAAGTTATTCAATAAAAAATGAATTTTATCATTTCCTTTTGCTGTCTCCTTTTCCTCTTCCACAGTGTACCTTCTTCTTCAGCAGAAAAAAATGCTGATCAAAAAAACTTCGACTTTCTCAGCCAGCTCATCAGCAAAACCTCTCAACAAGTGAACCTCCAAGAAGTCGTCGCCGGTGCCTTTGAGAAGCTCGGTCACGCCCACAATGCCTCCATTCTTGACTCATTCTTTCCCGAAGAAGAAGAGGAGGCAATTTTCAACCGACTTGACCGTCTGGAGCAGTGCTTCTCCCCCAAGATAAAGGGCGGAAGTGAGGTGAAGCTCTTCGAGGAGCCGCTCTCCTCGGTTGTCCACAAGTACATTGTAGTGTACTGGCCGGCGATTGAGGCCATTTTAAACGATGATCAGTGGCTGGAAAAGCTGGAGAAGAAAGTGAGCACCCTGGTGGACAGTATCAGGGCGGTGGCTCGCCATGTGATTGCCTGTCTGAAGGGGCTCGATGACCCGAACTTTGAGCCGACAAAGCTAGCCCTGAATCGCTTTTCTATGATTGTAAGGAAAATGTCGAAATTTTGTGTACAATTTTTTAAACTAATTTTTTTGTTACTTTTTTCCCCTTCTAGTCACCGGAGGAGTTTAAGGCGGTTCGACAGCCACTTCCGCCGCCGATGGGAAAACCGGTGAAGTTGGAGCAGCAACAGCAGCAAGATCAGCAGCAGCAGCCAACAAAATCGACTATACAGACGGCCACCAAGCACCTCTCCGCCGAGTTCGACACCTTCGAAGTGGACGACATCAGCGACGACCAGGTACCGGAGTCGTTCGACTACCGCGACCAGGGCGTGGTGGGCGTGATCAAGGACCAGGGAGGCGGAAACACCTGCTTCCTCTTTGCCGCCACGGCCGCCCTCGAGTCGAGCTACATGCTGAAGCACAAAAACGAGCTTCAAAATGGCAACAGCACCAAGATCATCTCCTTCAGCGAGAAGGACGCCTACAACTGCCTGGCGGCGACGGCGGTGCTCCCCAATCCGGCCAACGGCGGTCACGTGCTGGCGCTGTACAACCTCTACAAGAAGAGCCGCAACCGCTCGGGGCTGATCTTCACCGAGCAGGCGCCCGACCCGTACGACTTTATCAAGCATAATTACAGCTATGCACCGGAAGTAAGGAATGATGCGGCAAAAAAATGGATGGATGGTTTTTTTATGGATATCAGTGCTTTAATGCTACTAACTTTTTCCCCCTCCTCCTCCTCCTCCTCCACCACCACCACCACTACCTAGCTCCACCCTGCCATGTGCCACGCTGACCGGAGCCTGGACCGGGCGCAGGTGATTGGCTTCGCCTCGCCCTGCGACATTCCCGCCACTGAGGAGGGGCTGCTCTACCTGAAGAAGGTACAAAAAATTAAAAACAAAGACTTCTACTTCTAAATTCGAATTTCGAAGGTCCTCCTCAGCTACGGCCCGGTCACCACCCGCTTCCGCACCCTCTGTGGCGAGGAGCACTGTCCGGCGTGGAATAACCTCGACGGGCCGATGAACTTTCCCTGCGTCTACGAGGGCCGCCCGCTGACGGCGCACGATCACGCCATGCTGGTGGTGGGCTGGACGCCCACGCACCTCATCATCAAGAACAGCTACGGCAACTACGACGACTTTGAAAGCTACTGGGGAGAAGAGGTAATCCTAGCTACGCTAGCTAGCTAGCAGGCTATCTTTTAGTATGCTTCATTGAAAGCAGTTATCAGTATAACTTTTTTTTTCGGTCATCCCAAATTTTTTATTTTAGGGTTACCTCTACCTGAACACCAAGTACCTGGAGAACTGCGGCGTTCTGGGCAGTGGCAGTGAGTTCACCTTTCCAGAGGTGGATTAGAAGTGAAGAGGTGAAAATATATGGTTGATTGATTTTAATCTTTGTAATAACTTTTGAAAATTAAAAAAAAATTGTAAAATTAGATGTAAAATGTAGATTTTTGGCATTTGGATTTTTGTTTTTAAAACGTTTACACGACCTGAGCAAGTTTAGCAAGAACTTTATGTGCAACTGTTTTTTGGTTTGTTTTTTACTAACATAAACTAATTGCTCGTTTAGCTTTAAGTTTTTTTGCGTCATTATGAGGTTTAGGTAAAAAAAACCTGTAATGGTTCAGGAATAAAAGAATAGAAGTAGAGCGCAGAAGTTAAGCAAACTAAAATGACATAATGAAGTATTTCAAAAACGCAAAATGACAAAGGCTAATAAGTAAAATGACAAAAGGTCATACTGTAAGAACAACTTGGTCTATAAAATGAAAATTACAAAAACTAAAAATCATTTTAAAAATATTCAACAGAAAGATGAAGCTCTTTAACTTCATCACCGCATTTTGCTGTTTAATTTTTCTAATATTTAGTAAACCAGTCTCTTTCAGAATCAAACGACACCGCCTCACCCGAAGAAAATGCCGACCAAGCAAACTCCGACTTTCTCAGTAAACTAATCAACAAATCTTCCACAAACCTGAAGCAGGTGGTGTCAAGCGTCTTCGAGGAGCTCGGCCACGACCACAACTCCACCGTGCTCAGCTCTCTTTTTCCGGAAGCGGAAGAGGCGGTCCGAACCAGATTGCACCGTCTGGAGCAGTGCTTCTCCTCCAAGATAAAGGGCGGAAGTGAGGTGAAGCTCTTCGAGGAGCCGCTCTCCTCGATCGTCCACAAGACCATTGTAGTGTACTGGCCGGCGATTGAGGACATCCTCAACGATGACCAGTGGCTGGAGAGGTTGAAGGAGAAAGTGCGCACCCTGGTGGGCACCGTCAAGGGCGTCGCCCGCCATGTAATTGCCTGTCTCCAGGGGCTGGATGATCCGAACTTTGAGCCGACGAAGCTGGCCCTCAATCGCTTCGCTTTGACGGTAAGAGTGAAAAAAAATTTAAAATTTGTTTACAACTTTTAAAAATACTAAATTTTATCACTTTTTTAGTCACCTGAAGAGTTGAAGGCCATTCTAAAGCCACTTCCGCCGCCGCTCGGAAAACCGTTGCAATTGAAGCAACAACAAGTGCAGCAGCCAACAAAATCTACTATACAAACGGCGACCAAGCACCTCTCTGCCGAGTTTGACACCTTCGACGTGAACGACATCAGCGACGATCAGGTGCCCGATTCGTTTGACTACCGCGACCAGGGCGTGGTCAGCGTCATAAAGGACCAGGGAGGCGGAAACACCTGCTTCCTCTTTGCCGCCATTGCCGCCCTCGAGTCGAGCTACATGCTGAAGCACCGAAAGGAGCTGCGAGGTAGTGGTGGTAGTGGTGGTGGAAATAGCACCAAGATCATCTCTTTCAGCGAGAAGGACGCCTACAACTGCCTGGCGGCGACGGAAGTCCTTTCCAATCCGGCCAATGGCGGTCACGTGCTGGCGCTGTACAACCTCTACAAGAAGAACCGAGATCGCTCGGGGCTGATCTTCACCGAGCAGGCGCCCGATCCGTACGATTTTATTCCGGGAAAATTTTCAATCCCGCCTGAGGTAATAAAAAACATTTTTAAACATTTTTTTCTTTACTAATTTTTTTTTATTTTCCCCACCTAGCTCCACCCTGCCATGTGCCACTCTGACCGGAGCCTGGATCGGGCGCAGGTGATTGGCTTTGCCTCGCCCTGCGACATTCCTGCCACTGAGGAGGGGCTGCTCTACCTGAAGAAGGTCCTCCTCAACTACGGCCCAGTCACCACCCGATTTCGCACCGACTGCGGCCATGAGGGCATGGATGGGGAACCCTGTCCCTGGGACAAAATAGTCGGTCCGATGAATGAGCCTTGTGTGGACACCAGTAAGTACCCGTTGACGCCGCACAATCACGCCATGTTGGTCATCGGCTGGACGCCCACTCATCTGATCATCAAGAACAGCTACGGCGACTACGACAGCGAAGAAGATGGGGGCCATTGGGGCGAGAAGGTAGGTTGCTATCAGGAAATGTTGCCTCTTTTTGTACTCTTTTGATAAGCTTATCAGCACTTAACTTTTCGTTTTGCTCACTCTACAATTTAGGGTTTTCTCTACCTGAACACCAAGTACCTGGAGAACTGCGGCGTTCTGGGCAGTGGCAGTGAGCTGACCTTTCCGGAGGTGGATTAGTGATTCGGATCATGAAATGATTTTGCTTTAAAAGCAACAATTTTGTGACATTTGAAATAAACTGAAAATGTTTGCAAAAATCTAGGGAAAACAATTTTGCTAAATTCAAGTTTTTAAAAAATTTCAAGCTAAAACTGCAGTAAAGCGTTGCAGTGTTTTGTAATATATAAAAAATTTTACATTTTATTTTTGCTTTTTGCTTTACCTATCTATTTGCCCTTTTTTCCAATATGAAACATTTACACTGTAACACTTTCATTATTTTACTGTCTTCTCTTCATATTCTCTGCTCAGCTGAAGACGCTCCAAAAGGCGCCATTGGAAGCGCAAGAAAACTCGGTCAATGCTGGAAAAGCTTACACGGCAAAAAACCGAACAGCAACAGCAGCAGCAGCAGCCCACAGGAGCTAGTAAAAAGCGGGATCGGCAACAACTTCCCCGGCGATTCGAGCTTCAACATAAGCGACGTCAGTGAGCAGGACCTTCCGCCCTCTTTTGACTACCGCACCCAGGCGGTGGTTGGTCGGGTGAAGGAGGACCAGAAATCCGAGGCGCCCTACGCCAGCGCCGTCTTTGCCAGCATTGCTGCCTTAGAAACCAGTTACATGCTGCTAATGAAAGGAGCCGAAGGTAAACTGGCGCCCGGGCAGCTGGTGCACTTCAGCGAGCAGGACACGGTGAACTGTCTGCTGAAGTTCGGCTACCGAGAAGCGGCTCAAGAGGCGACCTACTCGAGCGGCTTTGAGCACATTGTCCTAGGCGAGCTGTACGGCAGTGGCAGCAAAAGACTGGTTGGAATCAAGCTGGAAAGTGACGCACCGCCGTACAATTTGAATCAGGTAAAAATGTTATTTTTTAATCTTTTTTTAAAATTTTACACAAATTTTGTTTTTGTTCTTTTCAGTTTAATAGTCAACTGTGCGACCACAGCAATCGCTCACAAGAGGTGGCTAAGGTGGTGCAGGTTATTGAACAGTCGCCGGTGGAAGATAAACCGGAAGAGTCGGCGCTGTCCACCCTGAAGAAGGTCCTCTTCAAGTACGGCCCGGTCATAGTTGGGTACAAAATGGCTGATAACAACTACATTAGGTATTTGGATGGGGAGCAGCAGAATGCCTGCACGGCTCTGCCTGACAGTGGTGAACCACCGGAAGGGCAAAACCACCTGATGCTGGCCGTCGGCTGGACGCCCAAGTACCTCATCATGAAGAACAGCTGGGGAACCGACTGGGGAATAGAGGTAAGAATTTATCTGTTTTATTTGCAACTCAACTGTTTTTATCATTTTAATTTTTTTTCGGTCATAACTTTAGGGTTATCTGTATCTGAATGTGACTCATCTGGAGAACTGTGGCGTCACCGGAAAGGGCAGCAAAATTTTGTTTCCAATTGTTCGGGAGATCTAACTTAAAAATTTTTATATTGTTTTAAAATATAAAAAAAGTTGTTGTCTAAAATAATATAAAAATAAATTTATTTTGTACAAGAATTAACACTTGTAATAACTATTGTAACGTTTTGAAAAAATGTAGTGTTGATTTTGTTATGAAATAAATTTTTGACATTCAAAATAATATGAAAATGTTTGTAAAATCTTGGAAACGCATTTGATTGCATATTTCAAGTGTATTAGCACTTTTTTAAACAAAAACTGCGTAAAGCGTTGTAATGTTTTAAAATTTAAAAACAACACTTTTTATTTTCCTTTTATCTAACTTTAAACTCAACAAATGCCTGCTTTGCAAGATGAAGCACGTTAATTGTGTTATTTTCTGCACTTTATTGTCTACTTTTCATGTTGTCTGTTTAGACAACAACACTCACAAAGATCAATCCAATAGTCAAAAAAATGTTTCTGCCGTCAACCCAGTTTTGAAAAGGGTCGTCGGTGATGTGTTCAGCTCGCTCAGCCATGACCACCGCCTAACTGTGCTGGATATTTTTTATCAAAATGAAAAAGAATCAATTCGCTCTCGATTACACCGTCTAGATCGCTGCTACTTTTCTACTGTTAAAAAAGGCACCGAGATGAGGCTGTTTGAAGATTCACTGGCAGTGCTGGTAGACAAATACCTGCTGGCTTTCTATCCGCTTCTTGAGGAAGCCTTCACGGCTGAGAATGTGACTGAATCTTTGAGAGCAAAAATTCACAATTTAGTAAACAGCATTCAAAGTATCAGCAAACTGGTGGTTCAGTGCTTAATGGACCTGGATGATCCGGATTTTGAACCTTCAAAACTGACTTTTAATTACTTCTCCTTAAAAGTAAGCCTAAAAATTGCAAACTGTTTTTTATTACCTTTTTCTTCAATTTCTTAGTCTGCCCAAGAAATTCAAGCCACCAGAACGCGTCTTCCGCCCGTCTTATCACCTACTTCACTAAAACATCGAAACAAAATCAAAATTAGCAGAAATCACACCAAACTGGGCGCCACAGGGAAGAAGGTGGAAAACGGCACCGGTAACATCAACCACGAGGACGATGAGCTTTTCGATGTTTCCGACGTCAGTGAGGCGGACCTTCCGCCTTCCTTTGACTACCGCAATCAAAGTGTGGTCGGCGACGTGCAGATGCAGGACTACGCCAACACTTGCTACGCCTTTGCCTCCGTTGGGGCGCTGGAGTCCAGCTACATGTTGCTGCTGCGTGGAATGCCGCAGGGTAAGCTGGCGCCCGGGCAGGTGGTCAACTTCAGCGTCCAGGACACGGTCAATTGCCTGATCAAGTTGGGCTACAAGAAGGACGCCAGTGATGCAATTGATCGTGGTGGCACCGCTGAGATGATACTGGAAGAGCTGTACTACGCGGGCAACAGTGGTCCGAGGGCAAAACTGGGTGGAATTAAATTGGATAAAGATGCGCCGCCGTACGACTTTCATAAGGTGAAGGTTTTTTCTTTATAAAGACTGACATTTTTTACATTTCTTTTTTTGTTACGCTTCTCAAACTACTACTGAAACTACCAGTTTAACGGTGAACTGTGCGATCACAGCAATCACTCTCAGGAGGTCGCTCAGGTGGTGAATTTTTTGCAAGCGGAAATTAGTTTATCTACCGAATCTTTGTCACTGACGTTTTTAAAAAAGATTCTCTTCAAGTACGGCCCACTGACAGTGAGGTATGGAGCCCTTGTGGTGAATGGTGAAGTTGATGATTATATTAATTTTTTGTATGGAGAGCAAAATCGCGCCTGCGATTTGACCCACCCTGTACCTGTTAATCAAAATCACCTGATGTTGCTGGTCGGGTGGACGCCCAAGTATCTCATCATCAAGAACAGCTGGAGTTTTGACTGGGGTATAGATGTAAGATGATAACTTTTTACCTAATTTTGTTATCGATATATCACTATTTATGGTCAACATTGCAGGGCTACTTGTATCTAAATATCAAACATCTTTTAAACTGCGGAATCATTGGAGAGGGAGGCTATGTTTCATTTCCTGTAGTAAGGGAAGTAAACGGTAAAACAGTAGGAAATAATTTGTTAAAAAAAGATTCTGTGAATTGAAGAACTGTTGATTAATTGTTTTAAATAAAAATAAAAACAACAACTTTATTTTTGACATTTGAAATAAATTGAAAATGTTTGCAAAATCTAGGAAAAACAATTTTGCTAAATTCACACTTAAAAACAAAAATCTTTTTTCCAAGCTAAACTGCAGTAAAACGTTGCAGTGTTTTGTAATATAAAAAAATGTTACATTTTAGTTTTGCTTTTTGCCTTACCTAACTACTTTGCCTTTCTTTTCAACATGAAACTTTTTCATTGTAACACTTTTTTATAAATACTTTTTGGTCATTATCTTAGGGCTATCTGTATCTGAATGTGACTTATCTGGAAAACTGTGGCGTCACCGGAAATGGCAACAAAATTTTGTTTCCGGTTGTTTAGGAGATTAAACTTAAAAATTTTTTAATTTGTCCTAAAATATAAAAAAGTGGTTGTTTAAAATAATAAAAAATGATTTATTTTGGCAAAATAAACACTTGTAATAACTATTGTAACGCTTTGAAAAAATGTAGTGTTTATTTTGTTATGAAATAAATTTTTGACATTCAAAATAATATGAAAAATGCATTTTAAATTTTAAAAACGCAGTATTGTTAAATTCAAGTGTATTAGCATTTTTTAAACAAAAATTGTAATTAAACGTTGTAGTGTTTCATAATTTAAAAACAACATGTTTTATTTTCTTGTTATCTAACTTTAATTATAGCAAATGCCTGCTTTGCGAGATGAAGCACGTTAATTGTGTTATTTTTTGCATTTTATTGTCTACTTTTCATATTGTCTGTTCAGACAACAACACTCACAAAGATCAATCCAATAGTCAAAAAAATGTTTCTGCCGTCAACCCAGTTTTGAAAAGGGTCGCCACTGATGTGTTCAGCTCGCTCAATCATGACCACCGCCTAAATGTGCTGGATATTTTTTATCAAGGTGAAAAAGAATCAATTCGTTCTCGATTACACCGTTTGGATAGCTGCTATTTGTCTACGGTAAAAAAAGGCACCGAGATGAAGCTGTTTGAAGATTCACTGGCAGTGCTGGTAGACAAATACCTGCTGGCTTTTTATCCGCTACTTGAGGAGGCTTTCAAGGCTGAGAATGTGACTGAATCTTTAAAAGCAAAAATTCACAATTTAGTAAACAGCATTCAAAGTATCAGCAAACTGGTGGTCCAGTGTTTAATGGACCTGGATGATCCGGATTTTGAGCCCTCAAAACTAACTTTCAATTACTTTTCCTTAAAAGTAAGCCTAAAAATTGCAAACTTCTTTTTATTACTTTTTTCTTCAATTTCTTAGTCTGCCCAAGAAATTCAAGCAACCAGACAGCGGCTTCTGCACTTACCACCTACTTCACTTCTAAAACATCAAAACAGAATTATCCAAATTACTACTAAAAATCACACCAAACTGGGCGCCACAGGGAAGAAGGTGGAAAACGGCACCGGTAACCACTACCCAAACGGTACGTTTTTCGATGTTTCCGACGTAGGTGAGGCGGACCTTCCGCTCTCATTTGACTACCGCAATGAAAGTGTGGTCAGCGACATGAAGGACCAGGCTTTTGCCAGCACCTGTTACGTCTTTGCCTCCCTTGCAGCAATGGAGTCCAGCTACATGTTGCTGCTGCGTGGAACGGGTAAGCTGGCGCCCGGGCAGGTGGTCAATTTCAGCGAGATGGACACGGTCAATTGCCTGATCAAGCTGGGCTACAAGAAGGACGCCCATGATGCAATAGCTCACGGTGGCAGCGTGGAGTTGATACTGGAACAAGTGTACGGCAAAAACTCAGAAGGAAGGAAACTCGGTGGAGTTAAGATGGACAAAGACGCACCGCCGTACGACTTTCATAAGGTAAAGTTTTTTTTTCATAAAAACTGACATTTTTTACATTTCTTTTTTTGTTACGCTGCTCAAACTACTACTACTACTACTACTGATACCTCTAGTTTGACGGTGAACTGTGCGATCACAGCAATACCTCTCAGGAGATCGTCCAAGTGGTGCGACTTTATAGAGCGAGTGTTGATATATCTCCTGAATCCGCTGCACTGACGTTCATTAAAAAGGTTCTCTTCAAGTACGGCCCACTGATAGTGAGGTTTGGGTGTCCTGATGAGAACGTTGATCTTTATTTTAATTTTCTGGCCGGAGAGCAAAACCGCGCCTGCAACGTGACCAATCCGGTACCTGCTAGGCAAAATCACGTGATGTTGCTAGTTGGGTGGACGCCCAAGTATCTCATCATCAAGAACAGCTATGGTTTCGATTGGGGCGTAGATGTAAGAATCGCTTTTTTCACCTAACCTTGTTGATATCAATATATCACTACTAATGGTCTACTTGCAGGGCTATTTGTATCTAAATATCAAACATCTTTTAAACTGCGGAGTTATTGGAGAGGGAAGCGAAGTCTTTTTTCCTGTAGTAAGGGAAGTAAATCATACAACAGTAGGAAAAAATTTGTTTAAAACAGATGCTGATGATTGGGGAACTGTTGATTAATTAAATTTTTAATAAAAAAATATAAACAACTCTATTTTGACAATGGTTTATTTATTTTTGTATTACAAGTCACAAATAAATTTTAATGTTTTTTTAAATATTAAAAATAGTGGTTTTTGCACTTGATTTTGTTTTAAAAAATATTATCACTGTTTCTGTTTTATTTTTTGCAATTAATTTTGGCACTCTCTGCTGCCGCATCACATTGCAGCTCACTTTGTAATGTAAACAACGGTGTTTCCTCTAAATTAAAAAGCTTCAAGTGCAAAAGAATATTTTTTATACTAAACTTTTGCCCACTTTTCACCCTCTTTCACCATTGCAACAGCAGTCAAATCCTCCAAATTTAAAATAAACTAAAGTAGCGGCCACCAGGCCGCTGGTGACGTGGCTTTGCTCACGCGAAGTTCGAAACCTTTGTAAATGCTTTATAAGCTGCTCCCTCTACCATTAAAAGTCAGTCTGGACTACGTCATGCTTGGAAATCTCTCCGCGCGCCGCGTTACCAAACCGCTTCTCTAAAGCTTTTTAACAACTTCAATTTTTTTTACTTTTTTACTTTCATTAGTGCACATTTGTGTTTTTTCCTAAAAGCAAACTTATCCAATAAGAGGATACCCCACTTCCAGTTTTAAAAAAATCAAGCAAAGTGTTCCATATATTAAATTTCCGGAGCATTTAGGCTGGCCCTCTTTACTCTATCTTCTCTCCTCGACCTAATTTTCCCTTTTTCTTTTTCTTTTTCTCCTTTTCATTTCTCTCATTTCTTTCTTGTTCATAAATGGTGCCTAAACTTGGTACTACTGCACTACATACAGGCAAACAAAAATCACCACAGGGAATCTACCAGAAAACAACAGTGGTCAAGAGAACAAAGAGACCAGTAACAGCAAGAAACAAACAACCCAACAAAAACTGAGGAAGTAAATTACCACTTCTCTGACTAGGGGCAATTTTGATTGGACAACAACAACAGACTGGTCTGGTCTGCACTGGACAGTCAGTCATCAGCAGAATCAGCTAAAAAGATTTTGATGTTGGCTTTTGTTGATAATGCGATCCGATCTAAAAAGCTAGAGAAAAAAATTCGCAGACGATAAAAAAGAAAATTAGCTTTTTAATTGTTGCAGAATTTTCCTTTTTTTCTGATACAAAAACTGTACGTTTTACCCTCTTTTGTCTTCTTCTTTTGCTTCTAACTAGTTTTTGTCTAAATCATTATTAGCGCTTTTCACTGTATAACCACTTTTTCTACTGATATAAATTGTTATTGCTCACTTAAAACGGATAGAAAATGATGAAAATAATGAAGAAGATGGTAGATTGAAAAAATGGAGAAAAGTCTGCAGCCACTTGACCTAATTTTCTATTATTGATTTTATTGCCGACTTTTTCCTCCTAAAAACGATTTTTGCTGAGCTGAAAAAAAAAGTTAAACTGAAATTAAATTAAATTTTTTAACAAGGTTTTTTGCTCTTTTTTAACACAATTTTTTTATTATCTGTTTACACTATTTCAACAGAGTTCAGTTGTACTTGAACTTGATAATAAAAATACTAAAATGTGAAAAAATCAATGTTTTGCAGCCGTCGTCTCCGAGGTTGTTAGTAGTACAAATTTTAACTCTGGAAAATTCTCAACGCTCCAATTTCTAGTATTTCTCTTTTTGCAAACAACCAATTTACCATTGCCCGTAACCTTTTACTGTACTCCCACTTCTGCCACCCTCAACTTCCACAGCAGGAGAACTTCAATATTTACCAACCAAAACAAACGAGAAACAAACGAGAGATAAAAAGAAAAAATTTTTAAACATGTTTTTTGCTGAATCAAGGCAAACAAAAAGAAGAAAACTTCTCCTTCGAAAGAGATGCGCCCACGCAGGCAGAATCGAGTGCAGCTGAATATTCTCTCTCTTTTTTCTCTCCTTCTCTTCAGCTCATGTGGGAAAACTACAGCGGGCAGCGCGTGATTCTTTCTGCCTCAAGTCGACATTTATCGAGCAAAATCATGTGCCTCGCTCTGATCTGCTCTCATTCGCAACTCGGCGAGCTTTGGAACAACACACTTTTCAAATTATGCCTTGAACTGACTTGATCCGATCAACAGGAGAAAGGATTACCTTACTCATATTTTTGTTACTATCATCAACCAGATCTTATTTTATCAACTGCTAACCATTCAGGAAGAAAAAGTATAATTTTTTTAAAGCTATATTTCTACTCTTTTCTACCTTGAAATCTTTGAAACCGTCTGTTATCCTTTTTGTTTGCTAAGCACTGAACTGAAGTTTAGCCCCATTCAACCTTGAACAAAAACTTGTCAAACACTTGTGAATCATCAATTAAAAATTATCATCACCACCATCACAATGAATCCTCTGGTCAACTTCACCTCCGCTTTGGTGGTGAACTCCACCACCACCACCTCCATCACCTCCACCTCCACCACCTCCACGACGATAACTCCCACCAATCAGTGCTACCGCCCCACCACGCCCATGGTGGTGACCAACGAATCCGTGCGTCTCTTTCTCCTCGTCCTCTACTCCCTGACGGCCCTCTTCGCCCTGACCGGAAACCTCGTCGTGCTGGTGGTGCAGCTGGCCGGCAAGGAGACGGCGAAGAACATCCGCAAGTACCTCATCAACCTCGCCATCTCCGACCTGTTGGTGGGCGTGCTCTGCATGCCCGTCACCTACCACACCTTCATCCACCGCAAGTGGCCGGCCGCATTTCCCGAGTTCCTCTGTCCGATGGCGCAATTTGTGCAGCTTCTGGGCGTCTTCGTCACCAGCATGACGCTGACGATTATCGGCGTGGAAAGGTAAATGGCTTTGTTTTCCTATTTTCTCTTGGGGCACATGATCTGTGTTTTGTTGACCGAGAATTAGGAGGAGGCGTTTGAAAGGGAGGAGATATAGAATCTGAAAATGTTGTTGCTGCTGCTTCTGTTTACTCAGTCAAGCCATGTTTATTATTGACAGCACAGGGAGATTTTGTTGAATTGCAATTTTTGAAAACAGCCATTCAGTTGGTGCATGTTTTGTTCAATGAATTTTTACATTTTGTTTACATGTTTTTGGTGCCCCTATTTACCTATCATCATCAATCTAGGGACACCGCTCTTTTATTCACCCTCTTTCCTTTTAATAAATTGAAATAAAGTGGAGAGGCATTTTTTTCAGTGTTTGTACATTTTTTATTTTGTCGTTGCTTTTTCCCATCTCTTTCTGTCTCTCTCCTCTTGTTTTCCCTTTTTCTGGAAGTTTATCAAGTGGCCTAACAACATTAGCACGGCCGGACGTTCCCTGAGAAAAAGAGTAGGGCTTCTTCTCATTGAAACATTAACACACAAACATGACTTTCTAGATGACTCGAAAAGTTGGCTGAATAAAAATCAACAGCACATAACACACTTTTGAAGTAAAGAGAGAGAGAGAACGTAGAATTAAAATTTCAGCAAATTTTAAATTTCGTGACCTTACAAAATAAAAAAAAGTTTGAGTTTTGCTTTGCCTCTTTATATTTGCCACCAATTCCCATGCAGGCTCATGCTCGCAGATTTGGACACACTTCTCGTGATATTTACATAACAAGTTAAGTGTGCGTGGGCCCGCATTTTCAAAGGCAAACTTTTTAACATTTTTTAATTTTCAAAATTGAAAAATTTTTAGCTTTTTTGTGCATTCACATGATCTTTTTCCTCTTGAAACTGTGCTGGATCAGACAGTATATCAACACTGAATGAGAGACACAAAACAAGAAAAAGTCTGAGTTTTATTGGAAAATCTTTTTTCTTCTTATCAACAGTGGGCTCAACTGTGCAAATACTGTGCACATACTGGGCACAAACACACACACACACAGACAGACTTCTTGCTGTCAAATTAAGTTAGCCTAAAAAGAAGCTTTTACACTTTTTTTTCACTGGCGTTTACCCGAAAAAGCAGCAACAGCAACAAAAACAAAAAACCTTTTAGTTGGAAAAAGACAGCCTCTCAGCAGACAACAAATTAAAAATTTAAAACTCAGATTAAAAGGCTTTTCCAGAACGCGTTAAAAGCAAACTTCATTTTTTTCAAGCACACACACACACACACCCTTTAACATTCCTGACCTTGACCTTTTACACTACTAAATTTTTAATTATTTCTCCCTCAAAGATACACAATGACCTTCCACTCGCTCTCCCACTTTCACCGCTCCTTCCTCCCCAAACACGGCGGCAAACTCCTTCTCCTCAGCTGGGTCCTCGGCGCCGCCTACGCCACCATTCCCCTCCAGGGGACGGCCATTCGCGAGAAACGCCTACTGACCCTCGGCCTGAGCAACTTCAGCAGCAGCAACAACTCCAGCAGCAACTCCAGCAACAACAGCGCCTCTGACCTTGAGACCTTTCAGCCACTGCTAACAAACATCA
Source organism: Tyrophagus putrescentiae (assembly GCA_024499935.1). Lineage (NCBI taxonomy): Eukaryota > Metazoa > Arthropoda > Arachnida > Sarcoptiformes > Acaridae > Tyrophagus > Tyrophagus putrescentiae. The sequence continues at coordinate 7,912,927 of JAMZRA010000008.1, forward strand.
CCCTGACCCAGTGCAGCTACCACTGTCTGACCTCTGACCGCACCGACCGCCGCCTCTACCTGATCTCCAATCTGCTGGTCACCTTTGTCCTCCCCTGCTCCGTGCTGGTCTTTGCCTACATTTCAATTGTCGCTAAATTGGCCGGCGACCAGCGGGCGATTATTCGCGCCCTGCGTCGAGAGGAGGAGGAGGTCTGCTGCTTTGGAACGCCTGGGGGAATTAAAAATGGCAGTGGTGGCAGTGGTGGAAGTTGCAAAAGAAGCTACGATAAAAAGTTTCTGAACCACAACAACAACAACAACTCGACGACGATGAAGACCACCTCCACCTCAATTCACTGGCGAGAAAATGGAGGAGGAGGCGCCGCCGGCGGGGGCCGCAGTCCGCCCATTCAGATCTACTTCTGCAACTCGAATCGACTGGCGCCGCCAAGCTGGGCTTCATTCGAAATCGCCTCAAGTCGATTAAAATTCTCCTCCTAGTTCTGGTGCTCTTCTGCCTCTGCTGGGCGCCCATCAAGGTCTACCAGCTGCTGCACGAGTACGACCTGATTCGGTACTGCAGCGAGCGGCAGTTCCTCGCCGTCATCTACATCTACATTGGCGCCCACTGGCTGGCCATGGCCAACAGCATGCTCAATCCGCTCGTCTACAGCTTCTGGAGCACCTCCTTCAGGGTGAGTGAAGGAAAAGGAAAAGGGCAATTCTGGGATTCTCGATTCTCTAGTTGCTAGAGCACAGAGAGCAATTCCTCTGAAGTTGGAGTTATTTTGGGGCGCGCCAGTGTGTGTGATTAAAAAGTTTTGTGTTTAAGTTCTTTTCTTTCTGGTCCTCGTTCTTGTTTAATCTTTTCATTTTTTTCTTTTCCTCTTTTCTCCATCTAATTTGACAAATCCTCTCTCTCTCTCTCTTTTCTGACAGAACGATCTTCGGCGAATTACCAGTCGTATGGTGGTGAAGGTTATGAAGGCGCCCAACCTCTAAATCTCTCTCTCTCTCTCTGCTCTGCTATGCTTTTTAGTTCTCTGAATCTCTTCAATTCATTTCCAGCCAGTCAGTCAGCCAGCTTGAACAATTAATCCTCAGCACTCACACTTTTTTTTCTTTTACTTCATAATTTTCATCTTCATTCCTTCTTTCTGGTTCAATCTGGTTCAATCCGCTGGCTGATCATCCACTGCTGCTGAATCTCATTTCATCTCTCCTTTCCCCTCTCTATTCATTTTCCTATTTTTTCTCACTAATTTTGACTGGAAGTCATAATCGTTAAGTATTCCACTTGCCATTATTACTATAACTCTGATGATGATGATTGCCATCACAAAACTGCTGCATTTTCAGCAGCAGCAGCAGCAGCAGTGTCCACCGAGCACTGAAATGACGCTCAGGCACGCATTGCTTGCTTTGGTTTCAGCCGATTGATGGTGCACCCGCGGATCACTGTGTCCGCAATGAATTCCAGTTGTAACCCGTTGTAATTCCATTTCCGGTGAACACTTTGCTTTGCCATTTTTTTTCTTCCTCCCTGACAACAGCTGACACTCACAGCCGCACAATCAAATGTGTGTGTGTGTCCCTGACAACGACACATTCCTTCCTTCCTAATCATTCCTAAGCAGTGCAAATACACACACACACACACTCATTCACTCACTCACTTACTCACTCACTTCAGCCGTATTATTCAACGCGCAAATCCCGTGACCACCGGTGAATTAGAGTACACACAGAGAGAGCATCCCCGAATTGTACACTACGGCAGCAACAGCAGCCGTACACAAACACTACTGCAACTTCAAACAACTGCACTCGACATGTTCTTGTACGGTACACTGTACCGTACCAGTCTGCTAATTGACTCAAGGACTGACTAAAACTTGACTTGACTTTCGAGGACGTTGTTGCTCTTGTTGCAGTACACTTTTATTTTCACGTTAACTTTTTTTTCTTCATCATTCACCATCGTTTATTCTCTCACTCTCATCCTCTCATTCACTCACACTTATTCACCCCTCATTTTGCTTCACTACGAGTGAGTCATTCCAGCTTTCTCTATTTTCACATAAACATACGCCATAAATAAATAAATGTATATTCTGCTAAATGAAATAGAGAAATGGCTTGGGGAAAGAGGGCCACTTCTAATGTGTGTTGGTGTGACCAGTATGTGTGTGTGTCTGTGTTATTGACGAGTGCTAACTGTTGGGCTGAACTTAATTGAACTAGTTCTTGAAACTATTTGTTTTTCTCCCCTGTCTCGTTTGTGTAAATGCAAAACTAAATGTAGCTGAAGGTAGCGGAAGAAGGAAGTGGGCGTGTTGTGAAAACAGTAGCAGAAGCAACAACAAACAATATTTTCTTTCTAGTTTGTTTTCATTTCTACATCTGCTGAAAAACACCCTGCAGAAAGGGTACTCTGTGCTTTGGTGCTTTTGCAGTGCAAAAAGAGCTTTTTGTGTGTGTAATGTGACAGTAGTAACTCAATTGAGAGAAGCTTTTAGTGATAACACTCTATACTACCGTAAAATTTGGTAATGGCAACAACAGGGAAAAGTTTTGCAGAAGAAGAAGAAGAGAAAAAGAAGCTTTTTTGATGAGTGTAAAAAACCACTTCAACCGAAAAAAGCAAGGGAGTTCTGACACTTGCTCTACAGCGTAATATCATTTACGCTGCGCATTTTTCTCCGGAAAAAAGGCAAACGTGAAAAAAGCGTTGGTCGTTATCAAACAACAACAATAATAATAATAATAATAGTTCGCTCTAGACCTTTTTGTGGGTAAAAATAAATGCTCTAAGCAAAAAAAATTGATTTGCTAAGTCCTGTCGCGGCTGTGGCTGCTGCTGTTGCTGTCTCGCTTCTCGCCCTAATCTGCTGCACTACATCAGCACTGTACGGAAAGTGCACTTTTTTTTGTCACAGTGCCATTTGGGCACATTTCTGCTTGATTATTCGTTTGTTGGACTGCTGCTTTTTGTTGCTGTTGCTGCTGCTGTTGCTGCCCAATGCTACATATGCCTTTTTTGCTTTGGTAATTAATTTTGCCCTTTACTTGTTGGCAGTCTCTACCACCGCCACCGCCACCACCACCGCCACAAAGCAAATTCAAGTTTGCGTCAATTGCACACACACAAGAAACCAACAAACAAGCAACAAAAAAGGTTGTGTTGTGTGTGTGCGTGCACTTTTTCTAATTCTCTCTCAGTTTCCCACTTGAGAATTAGAGATTCTAGAACTTGTGTGTGTGGTGTATTAGAGCAGTGATGTAGTGTTCGGTAATTATTCGGGTATTACATTATTTGACTGAACTACTGTACACATGAAGTTGCTTTGTGTTTGAAAAAAAAGAAGAAAAAGAACAAATTACCAGTTAGTTGATGCTCCTGCCTTTAGTGCCCTTTCTTTCTTTTTTTAGTGATTAGTGGTGAATCGGATTTAATGGTAGAAAGCCAAGAAGAAAACAGCAGCAGCAGATGCTGTTTGGCGTCATCACTGCAGAAATTAAAATTTTTCTTTTGTGATTTCTTGAGAAAGTTTTCCCTTGCGTTTTGTCTTACTCCTTTTTTCTCCCTTTTCTATTGCGAAACAACAAGCACTAACGACAAACAGTTACTTCTGTGAAACATGTAAAATGAGCTCAATGGGAATACAAAAGAGGGCGAAAGCGCGTGATTTTGAGGCTCTTTAAGTTGGAACTGATGGAGAACTAGAGAAAGCAACAGCAATTAAAAATGCAGTTGTTTTCTCAAGAATTTCTCCTTCCTGTGTGCCTTGTTGCTGTTGTTGTTGTTGTTGTTGCTCTAAAATGACTACTAAACTTCTTAGTGGGCGATTAAACGGAATTTTTAAGCATGTTTTCTGCTAGTGCAAGAAAACTTTTTTTATTCAAAGTTAAAATGGAGAAATTATGCAAAATGAGCCTGCCTTGACTTTAGATGTTCTTCAGAAAAAAAGTTCTTTGCTTTTTAATGTTTGTCAGTGTAATTGGATGAACTTGAAATTTCTGGTACTTCTTTCTAATAGTGCCTGCCGTACTGATGAGGATCATCATTTTGGTCATCAACATTGACCAGAAGTGCTAGCCGCTGACGGTTTTTATTTTTAGGCGGCACTGGATCGGGCTTCAAGTAGAAGGACTGCTTCTCCTCCGGTGCACTTCTCCAAGCGAAGTCCGACGTGCACTCCCTGATATCGATCCTCGCCCACCTTCACCAGATCACTCAGCTGCCAGCTGTGCGTTGAGTAGCGTTCGGTGAAGTTGACATTGTGCGTTCCCTGGTAAGAGGCTGCACCAAAAAAAAGAAAAAAATTTAATTAAAATCTGAACACACTTTTCAGCACCAAACAAAATCCAATGCACTTACTAATGCACCTTCCCGGGTGCAGGCGACTCTCAATGCTGAAGTACGTCCTCTCCCCAGCTCGATCAATCTGCCACGGCCAACTTCGCAGTGTCCACTTTTGATTGTCGCCACTGTGACAGTCGAAGGCGATGATGTGACAGTCCGGGGTGAACTGATTGCAGTCGAGGCACTTTCGACGGCCGTGGTGAACGGTGCTGATTTTGCCGTCATCTCGGAAGGTGAACTGATTGTGGGAGGACCGTGGACAGGTGCCAATGTAGTACGGGTAAACCATTGTCCAGGTGTCGGCGATGGACCAGCCGGCGTCCAGGCAGCCGGGCGGATTCAGGCGTAGATGGGCGCCTGGCGGGAGTGCCGGTTGATGATGTCAGCGTGGATAAGGGCGATTTGACCAGTCAAGGTGAAAAAGAGGAGGAAATTAAGAAGAACATTTTTGGCCATTTTTATTTAAATTTTGTTTATTTTTGCTGTTGATGCTAATGATGAAGAGCTGCACACATTAAAAAACTGTAAAAGAGAAGCATAAAGTGTTTGTTGTTGTACCTTTTACTCTTTCTCGAGTAAAGAAAGAAGGCTTACTTTCTCTTATATGTAATTAAGAGTACCACGCTGATTATTGAGTGCTGCTGCTGTGGTTAACCCTCGGGAAAATGTTTTTTTTGGAAGGAAGGAGCTGCTGCTGCCAAAAACACACTGTCATACACACACAGGCTATCACGAGAACGTGATTGGAATCACATCAGCAGCCCTCTTTCAGGCTCCCAATTTGGCACGCCCCCCCCCCCACACACACACACATTAGGCTGATGATGTTCAGTGGGGTTGCTCAGTTGCAATCCTGTTTTGCAACTATTTTTTTTGCTAGCTGACTTTTGCTGCCTTGTGCAGCACCAAAATTACATTTTCAATTTAATAAAAACTAAAAATAAAGTAAAGGTTGAACTTGGTACATTGGGAGTAGAAAAATGTAATAAAGAAAACATCAAAGAGCATTTAATGAACTTTAAATGTACAACGTAAATTCCTCAGCTTTTTTGCTTCTGAACAGGCAACATCTTAGAGTCAATAACTTTTAGCGTTTTTTGTTGACTTTTAAATATATTCAATTTTATTACTGTTGTATTTGCTATGAAAATAGTGATTTTTGTATATTTGAAAAAACTAAATAAATACAAGATTTAAAAATACTTTACATGCTAAAAAAGAGGAAAAAGTCACATGCGACGTTATCTCCCTTGCCCGGAATGAGAAAGATAAGAAAGTGATTGATGAGCGCTGCATTTTTACAATCGATTCTTTTTATTATTTAAATTACAAAAGAAAAATGGGATTTAGCATTTTTGTTTTAGCACTTCAGGAACTGTTTGAAACTTTTTCCTGCTCTAAGCTGTCAGTGTGGTGTAGTTGGTGATCTCCTTCTCGTCGAAGACAATGTCAATCTCGTACTCGGGCGGATCAAAGTAGAAGGTCTGATTGTCGAAGCCGTGACAGTCCTCCAGGCGGAAGCCGTGGTGAACGCCCTGGTAGTAGCCGTCACTGGTCTTTCTCACATTCTCCAGCCGACTAGTGCGCGAGTACCTCTCCTCAAACTTCACATTTCCGTAAGCGTGGTAGCCGGCTAAATTTTTTTATGAAAAAAAAATTAAATTTTGTTATTTTAAAAAAGTTGAACACTCACTGATGCACTTCGTCGGGTGGAGGACATTGTGCAGACTGAAGGTGAACTTCCGGTGCTTGTAGTCAATCTGCCGGGGGTAGGTCCTCATGAACCACTTCTGATTCGTCTCCGAGTGACAGGGATAGGTGATGATGTGACAGTCGGCGAAGAAGAGGAAGCAATCGAGGCAGCGGGTGGCGCCCTTGTTCTGCACGGTCACCTGGCCGTTTGCCTCAAAGGTGAACTGGGTGTCCTCGGCCGACTTGGGACAGCTGTTTTGGGGCGTCACCGAGAGCATGAAGTGTACGTCGTTGTTCATCCAGTTGGTGTCCAGACAGCGGCCGTCCGGTTTGAAGTAGATCGGCCCACTTTGGGAGCTGCTGTTCACCACCACCGGCTTGAGGTTCACCTCGATGGAGGTGACAAAGGAGCTCAAATTGAGGTTCAGTAGAAAGGTGGTCAGAAGTAGTAAGGAGGGCATTTTAGAAGCATTTTTGTTTTTTGTTTGTTGGGATTTTTTTACTTTTTTTCAATAACAAGTTGTTTATTTAGTTTTTTTTGTAACTTTTGAGGGGTTGTTTTTATATGAGGAGATAGCGATTTGACATTCAATTGAAAACGGATCAACTCTCACGTATTTAAGGGTTCTTTTTAATGCATTTGATGATGATGAATATAATCAACGATTTTTTAAGGTAAAGAATAAGAAAGTGCAAATGAAAAGAGCTATTGCTGGGGTTGCTTGCAAACAAACATCATATCATGGAGATGTAATTGATGGTAATGATGATGATGATGATGATGATGATGATGATGAAAAGGGTGATTGCAAAACATCAATACATTAAAAACGAGTTTTAAATTGCATAAGAAAAAAAAGTGAAACGGGAGGGGGAAAGGGTAATCGCTGATGACCACTAATGATCATAAATGATTTTGAGATGGTGATATTTTAAGTGTTTTTTATATTTAATTTGTTATTTGAGATGAAAAGAATGAAAAAATAACTTTTTTTTTACAAAACAAAACACAATAAAAAAGGGCTCAAAAAGGGGTTAAATCACAGCCAGCCTTGAAGCAGCAAAATGTCAGCTTAAAAAATTTATCATTTTTTCCATTTGTCGTTGCACAACTGGCTACAAATTAAACTCCACCGTCGTACAGTGCTCTGCCCGGTAGGCCGGTGACTGGCCGCAGATGGGCAGCGGATGGCCGCCCTCGCTGAAGACCCACTTGGAGAGGGGCAGGCTGGCCGGGGGGCCAGTGCTGCTGCCTTGCTCAGCAAAGATTAGATACAGGTACTTGAAGGTGGCGGACAGCAGCTGCGGATACTGAATGTCGTCCTCGACGAAGGCTGCCACTTTGCTGCCATTACTATTTTTCCCCAATCCATCGACATTGACTATCGCCGCGTAGCCACCGGAAGCAGCCACTCGATTGTACCGCCAGAGCGCCTGCACCAGCTCCCAGGCGTACTCTCGGTACCTCTCGTCGCCGCTCAGGCGCCAGAGGAAGAAGTAGCTCTCGGCCAGGGTTGATCTGATAAGAGGGAGATTAAAAAGAGATTAAAATCAGTGCTTCGTTTTAAAAAGTGGAGTTTAACTTACACATCAGCCGAGCTCTTGTACACTAAAATCGCCGGCGGCCGCTCCACGTCTTTGCCCCATTTTTCTTCAAAGGTAAAGTAGGCGGGCGGAAGGTGGGTCCTGGTGGCCGCCGTCGCCTCGTAGCACGTCTTTGTTAAATTAATTCCCAGCTGCCAGAATTGGGCGTTGGTCACTGAGGCGCCCTGGCCAGCCACCTGGCTGTGGCCGGCCAGGGCGAACATGGCGCCCAGGTTGCAGGCGCTGGTCAGCATCTGGTTGCTGCTGTGAAGACTGCCTGAAGAGCCTAGGTCAAGGTCGCCGGTGAAGGTGTAGTGGCCGCCGGTGGAGTGGCTGATCAGGCCGTTTGCCAGCAGGCGTTGAACGTATAAAGTAAAGAGGTCTTGAGGACTTAAAGTGTCAGAAAATGAGAAGGAGTTGTTGTTCATGCTGTTTTGCTGTGCCTGATTGATTGCCCCTGACTGAAGGTATGCCCTCAGAAGGTTGTAGGTGAACTGATTCGACTCGCCGGAAAGTGAGGAGCTGTTTGAGGTCCAGTTTCCGCTGTCGACGTCCACTGTGGACAGGAGGAGACCCCGTGGTTTGGTGATTCGCTTGAGGAAGGCCTCAATCTTTGTCAGTCGGTCGTTTAGGCGGCGGTTTTTGCCTATATTAGCCAGGTACACTAGCTCCGGCTGAAGGTGGCCGGTCTCAGAGAGGGCCACCTTTGAGTGGTAGGCGGTGCCCTTGGCAGGGTTGAAGTACTGATAGGGGAGGCCTAAATTAAATAATTTTTTTAGTTTTAGTTTTAGGTAATAAAAAACAGATAATTTCTGACCTGTCGTCGAGTTGAAGGCCACATCAAGGGCGGCGGCTATTTCCACCGCCTTCTCCCTGAAGACCAAATCTCCCGTCAGCGCGTAGGCGGACAGGAGGCCGCCAATGTACTGCACAATAGTCGCATGAACGTCCGTCTCGCCGTCAATCTTTGAAAAGTTCAGCTTCTCGGCAATCCACTCCCTTCCCTCCAGGTACTCCCCCTTCAGGCCCATCACATAGAGCGTGCTCATGGCGCCCACTATACTGGCGCCGGCGCCCGCCCACTCGTCGTAGGGCGCCATCGCCACCGGCCGCAGGGCGTCATGGCCCCAGGCGTACTGCTTATAGGCCGCCCAGGCCTCTCTGGTCATCCGCCGAACGAGGGCTCGTTTTCGGAAAGGTCAAAACTTTCGAAATTTAGGTTGTTGTCATCGACCCCGCCCCTTTTGTGCTTGAACTTCAGATTGGAGGCATCATCAGCGAGCCGAGGACAAAGATGACCAGCAGGCTGAGGCCGACGCAGAGGACCGTAGAGCAGGCTCGCTCCTTTCTCTGTCGACTTTTGATGCCGTTGATTAGCTTTTGAAAGGCGGTTGTAGAAGAGCTTGAAGTTGAATCAGTGTCAAAGATCAGCGTTGCATCGTCCGCCTCAAAGGCGCCAACTTGCGCAGAATGGCCGTCCAAAACCTCGTAGTGGACGTCGTAGCGGGACATTTTTTTAAAACTGTTAGACTGATAAAAGGAAGCTCTATAAAACCGGTAAATTAAAAAACAGAAATCACTTACCTAGGCGTTGGCTTCCGCCGCTGGTGGTGATGGCACTGATTTACAAAAGAAAAAGATTGAAAAAATGAGTCTCAGTTGAGCTTTAGCTTGAGCAAACTGCTGCTTTAGCTGCTGCCTACTCTTCTTCACCAGGCGTCACCATCATTGATTTGGTGGAGGACGAGGACGACGACGACAACGACGACGATGCCAAACAACTGATAGAGACAGTGTCTGTACGGCAAAAATGTGAGCTTGTGTATGATCAGCAGAGCTGCTGTCGGCGACACAGTTTCACAGTGTCGTACAAAAAAAACGTGTACGTTGAGGATGGCTTGACGATGCTTTGGTTGTTGTGTCGTTTTGCAGCTTGCACCGTGTCGTTTTGCTGTTGTTGTTGTTGTTGCTAGGTTGTTGTTGTTGTTGCTGTTCACTCCTACAGGTAGTATTTGCCGCTGCTAAGCAGCCTGCTTGTTTTCATTTCGGCTGCCGCTGTGCGTTGTGTTGTACGGTTGTGCTGCTCTCTCTCTCTCTCTCTCTTCATTTGCTGAACATGCTTACCTGGCTAGAAAGAGTGAGCTGAGTGAGCAGCCTTCGAAGGTCATTTCTTTTTCTTTTTGTTGTTGCCGAACACTAAACGTATAGCTGCCAGCTAGTGGCTCACTTTCTCTTTTTCTCTGCTGAAGATGATGAAGAAAAAGAAGAAGAGAAAAAGAAGAAGTACGCTGCAAAGGTATTTTATTTCCTTGGTGTAAGTGAGTGCTTGCTCCTGTTGTACAGGTACGCCGTTTTTATATAATTGCGAAAATTTTTTGCTCGTTTTCTAATTAGAATAAGTGGGGGTTTTATATTGAACCAAAAGTAGGTAATTTATGCGCTTTTATTGTTTTTGTAATTGCTACAGGTAGTTAACAGTGAGTCTGAAAGTTAGCTTGAAGCATATGATATAAAAACTTTAAAAATACAAAATATGCAATGAAAATGAAATTTTTTTCTATCATAAGCTATGTTTGTTTTGTTTGGGTAAACTCATGTAAACTACTACAACAAAATAAAAAAAAGGTTTTTATATAAACTAGTTCAAAATTATTTTGTGAAAAAAAAATTCAATGAGAAAAAATGATTTAAAATGAGAAAATAAAGTTGCAGTTGCAGTAGTAGTAGTTATAACTAATTTATCTACCAAAGTCGGCACTTCTTCCTCGGATTCATCTTCGAACCTAGGGGACACTGGAAGGCAGCAGAAAACTGCTCCAGGTTACTCAACGGCACATTGATGCGGTACTCCCCGGGCAGGTGGGCGTAGTGATCGATGCGCATCTTCCTCGCCTTCACGCGATAGTGGCCGCACCACATGTGCGCGTAGGAGAGGAAGAACGCCTGCTGGGCGGTAATCGCTCCAACCAGGCAGCTTTTGCATCCTATTTTTGCTTCCTTTTTTCTTCCTCAAATTCGCCTCCATCGCCAGGGTGGCCATTCGCAGGCCCCCATTGTCGCTGATGTTCTCCCCCAGCGTCCGGGTGCCGTTCAGGCGGACGCCGGTGATCGGGTCCACAAAGGCCTCGTACTGCTCCACAAAGCACTTTGCCCCGGTGGAGAACCGCTGTCGGGTAGTGCCGGACCACCAGTTCACTAGGTTACCGTTCAGGTCGTACTGGGCGCCCTTGTCGTCAAAGTGGTGGGTAATTTCGTGGCCTATGACGGCGCCGACGCCGCCGTAGTTGAGGTAGGCGGGCACCGTAGGGTCGAAGAAGGGCGGCTGAAGCTCGCCGGCGGTTATTGCTGAAAAATGTTAACAAAATTTTGTTTTTAAAAATAAACTCCATTTTAAACTCCACCTCACTTACCAATGGCGTTCTTCGCGTGGGCGGCAAAGGCGTTCACCGCAGAGGGCGGCGCCAGAAAGTCCCGCTTCACATCCGGCTTCCGGTGCAGCTCGGCAAAGTGGACGCCAATGGCTCGTCGGGTCGCCTCGACGACCGCCGAAAAGTACTGCCCCCGCTCCACCTGGACGTAGTCCTTATCAGTGAAGTGATAAACTCAGCGTCGAGGGCGGTGTCATTGAGCAGCCAGTCGGGGTAGGCGACGTAGTAGTGCGTCTTGGCTGCCTTCTCTAGGGCTCTCTTTCGAGTGGGCTCATCCAGCCAGTCGACGTCCCGCTTGAGGACCACCTCGCTGAAGACCTTCTTCAGATCGTCCACCACCTCGGTGGCCTTCTCCTTCGTTCCGGGGAGGACGAAGTGGTCGACGTAGAGGCGGCTGGCCGCCCAGCCGCCCACCGTGCCCAGGCAGTCCTTCCAGAGGGGCGTCATCTGGCGGACGCCGGTCTTCAGGCTGGCGTGGCGGAAGGCGAACTCCCGCATGTGACTGTCAGTGGCGCCCACCCAACCGTAGGCCAACTTCTTTCCCAGGAAGTTGTGCAGCGTCAGAGGGGGCGTTTTCAGGAGAATCCGCGACAGCTTCTCATAGTAGCCCACATCTCGGACGACCACCTTGTCGGTGCGGTGGAAACGATAGGGGAGTTTAAAAAGGGTCGCCAGCTCATTGAGGTAGACGGTGTAGTTGAGGAGGTTACCACCCGTTTTGGAGGTGAACTCCTCCAGGGTCATCTTGTTGTACCAGACGGTGGCGTTGCGGTCCTCGCCGGCGGGTCGGGTGGCCAGCGAAAGGGTCCGCTCAAAGGTGAACACCTCCTCGATGCGGGAGGTTAACTCCTTCTCCTCGGACTGCCCCAAACGGATGGTTCGATTGGGGTTGCTGGCGAAGAAGAACAGGTGGCCGAATTCTTGAATCATCCGCCGGTAGAGGTCGACCTCGGCGGTGAAGGTGCCGTTGGCGTTTTCGAACTCCTTTCGGGGAAGGCTGAAGCCGGGCGCCAAGAACTAAAAAAATAAAAATTTTTAAAAGCTTAAAAAGAGGAGATTTTAAAAAGGGTCACTCACATTGATAATCTTTGACTGCGTATTCTTCGCATCCGTTCCCGGGTAGACGTAGGCGAGGTGACCAACGCCTAGTTCAGCCATCAACGCTAAAGTGGTCAACAGTTTTCCGCCCTGAATCGCCTCCAGGCGGTCATCCCTTGGGAGCTGGTCCTCGCGCAGCACCGGCCACCCGGTGCCCAGAACTCGATGGACCAGTTTCCGGACCGGCTCCAGGCCGACCCGGTCCCGGGCCTCCATGTCCATGCACTCTCGGTACAGGTCGAGCACCAGTTGAACTGATTTTGCCTTTGAGGACGTGGTTGAAACTTTCCTTTTTCCCCCAGAAAGAAAACTCTGGTCAAAGATGGTGCGCATCGCCGCCTGTGCTCGGTTATTTGCCAGCGAGTAGGTCGTCTGGCTGGTCTCATCATCGGGTATCGGGTGGGATTCTACCCAGCCACCGCAAGCGAAAGCATAAAAGTTCTCACACGGGTCAACGGAGGTGTTCAGCGAAGAGGACAGCTCACTTCCGGCCGCCAAACAGCCTGGAGTGGTGCAGAGCTCTTCCGGGTGGGTGAGAAAGAAGATGAGCAGTCCGGTGAGGATAAGCAGGGCGAAAACCACTAAGAAAACTATGGCCAAGATTGAAAACCACTTTTGTCGGGAGGTGAGGAAGGTGCTGCGGAAGGTGGTGATGAGGGAGTTTGGTGAAGGATTGGCAGTAGTGGAGGTGGTGGTGGTGGTGGTAATGCCATTCTTCTCATCAGCCGGCGCCTTTTCAGCATCAGGCATTGTTGCTATTTTTGTATTTTTTACTTTTTGTTTCAAAAGCAGCTGCTGCAGCAACAAAGAAGATCAGGAAAAGGGAAAAACAAAGGAAGTGGACAATTGGGTGATTTTGGCATCTGCTGCTGTTGCTGCCGTTGCTGCTGCTGCAACTGCCCTCAAATGGCAAATGACAAGTGACTAACGAAGTGTCGTAGTTTAGCCTCTCAAAAAAGTCGTTTCCAGTGGTTAACTGCCTGTTTGACTGACTGACTGACTGACTAGATTGAAAGACTAAGAAATGTAATGAATGGCAGAAGATATTCATCTTCGTCAGCAGCAGCAGAAAACGTCATCTTTAGGCAGTTTCTTTTTGAAGCATTTTGGCGCTGATGATGGTTTTGATGATGGCTGTGATGGTGGTGACAGCAAGGAAATTAAGGAGAAGTAATGCTATAGCAACAAGAAGAACAGAAGAAGCTAAGAAGATTGAATAAATCTGAAAAACATATGTGCTCAAATGCTTGCGCTAACTTGCGCCGATTTTCGTTTTTTCTTCTTTTTTTCTTTTGCCATTTTTTTGTCTGGATAGACAGTTCTCAACAGATTTGCCGTTTTGGCAGTTTTAGTACTTTATTCGTCTTTTTGGTTGCCTTCTGCTCACAAGACAGCAGGCACGTTATTTGAAAAGCACGTTCAGTCGATGGCTACACTACTACAGCTAATAAAAAGTCGAAGTTGAAGTTCAAATCAAGTGAGCTGATCGTATCACCTTCTTTATCTTTTTTAGTTCAGCGTTTTAATTAAACTAGTCGTACTAAAGCAGTTGTGTAACTGGATACACTGTGAAAAAACTGTGTGTAGAGGCTGATAATAAAGAAAAGTTGAATCAAATTAGCATTTATAATAAAGAGACAAATCACACACGCGGCTATAATTATCAGTATCAGTGTTCATCAGTGTTTCATCATCATTTTCAGCAGTCGCCTGAAGAAGGGTTTCTATTTTTATTGTCATCAAAAAGGCTTATCAGTTCAAAAATCTTAGAAAGAGATTAATCAGTAATTAGCAGCTCGAAAATCAGACACTTCTACCACAATCGTCACTTTTCCTGAGAGTTGGTTTCTTGACATTCTCGAGCCAAGTGGACACTCTGCACAGTTTCGGTCACTTTATCGTAAAATACTTTGTTTTGTTTTTGGCACAGTTTTTTGAGTAAATCTGGGTGAACGGTTTCAAACAACAATTTGTCAGAAAGTCGCAACAGCGCTACACATTGATTTTAGAGTTTTTCTTTTTGTCAAAACTTTTCTTTACTAAAAAAGCTTTCAAAGCTCAAAAGGGTTTTTTTCTTTACAAAGTGTTTAATTATTACAATAAATAATAATAATGATAATGAGAAGTAGAGTGAACAAAAGAAAGAAAGGGGAAAAGGAGCAGTTGAGGTCTGGGGAGAAGCTTTTTGGTGGAAGAAAAAGAACCCTACTTTTTGGACTTGTAGTAGTCATCGGTTTGCGCCTGAAGATTGCGAAACAGCCGACGACTGTACAGGTGGCCGGGCTCAAAAGCTCGTCCTCCTCCTCCCACTCCTCCAAAACCATAGGGTGAACCATATCGACGAGGAAAGTAGGGGGAGCCACCTGGTCCACCACCAAATTGACCATAGGGGCCGCCATAGCCACCGAGACCACCTCCTAAACCTGCTCCGAAGCCGCCGCCGCCGCCCATCATATGACCACCACCACCGTAGGGGCCCAGACCACCGCCGATGAAACCTCCTGGATAGGGACCACCAAGTCCAACACCACCACCGCCAATTCCAGGGCCGCCGGGATAAGTCCAAAGTTTCCTGGACCACCACCACCACCGTAGGGACCACCAATTCCAGCAATAGCTCCAGAACCAGGATAGCCAGGACCAATTCCAGCGGCTCCTCCTGGGTACATGCCGCCAACAGCTCCCGGGGGATAGGGTCCAAACTGGCCACCACCACCACCACCACCACCACCACCACCAACAGCTCCTGGCGGGTAAGCTCCAAACTGACCGCCAACACCTCCTTGATAAGGTCCGATGCCGCCTTGATAAGGTCCGATTCCTGCACCACCAGGATATCCACCAGCTCCACCGCCGTACAGTCCACCACCACCACCACCACCAACTCCCATTCCTGCTCCAACTCCAAAGCCAGCCCCAGCAAAGGGCAGCTGTCCGTAGCCTTTCACCCCTCCGCCTAGGCCTCCGCCCACCTGTCCGCCCAGGCCGCCGTATCCGCCCACCTTTCCTCCGGCGGCCGCGCCCGCCTTCAGGTCGATGCCGCCCTTCATCTCGCCCAGTCCGCCAAAGCCTAGCCCGTCCTTCATCGCGTAGCCCGCCTTCAGGTCGAGCCCGCCCTTGGCGCCGCCGCCCATCAGTCCGCCGAGGGCGCCCATGCCGCCGAACATGCCGCCCAGGCCGCCCATGCCCTCCAGGCCGTAGTCGTCGTAGCCGTCGTAGCCATTGTCATTGTGCTGAGGTCGAGCTTCAGTGGACTTCAGTGCTAGTGTGATCAGCAGCAGCAGCGGCAGCAGGAGTACTGAGGTGAAGATGGCTGGAAGCTTCTGCTGAAGGTGAAGGTGAGGATGAAGTTTAAAGTAGAGGAGTTTTTAAGAAAACTAACCTTTTGATTTAACATTTTCAGTAGTTGGGGTTGCTGTTTAGTAGAGCACAAAAAGGTGTCTCATTTAAAGTAGCACACAAGGTTTTAAAAACAAAACAAACAAGGGAAACAAAGTTGTTTACAGCATTTTTTCTCCACAAAAAAGATGGCGAGCAACAAAACAAGAGTTTTTACCACTTTCTCACGCATCTCCGCTTTTATACTGCCAGCAAAAAAATCTGCAAAGATGCTCCAGCTCTCCACCTTTTTCGGCTGCTCCTCACTTTGTCTTTTGCCATTCAAAGCAGACAATCGTCTACTTTTTAGTGCTATCCAGGCGTCATCTTAATTGACAAAGGCGCGCGCGCATTCGGTAATTAGCAGCAGCAGCAGCAGCAGCAGCAGCTCTTTGTAGCTAAAATCGACGCCGATTTACCTCTGGTTAAGGTCAGAGCAGAGCTGTTGTGTAGCCATTGTATTCATCCAATCTAAAGCACAATCAACTGACTTTCACTACTTTTGGCTACTTCTTTTCACTGTACTTCTTTTTACTGCGCCTCTCCTGCTCTGGTCAAATTATCTCCAATTAGTCTCAAGCTTAAACTGGTTTCTCTGTCACTTTCAATCTAAATCGTTTTCTCTCTTTTTTTTCTCTCTCTCTCTCCTAAACAAAAGATGGCTCACGCGACAAACATCGCCGACAATTACCGGCGACTTTTGTTTCACAAACAGAGGATGAAAAGAAAAGAGAGATGGAAAGTGGTGATAAGTTGTGATCTCATATAATTTTTGGGGGGATTACCATGCGTGAAAAATGAAACAACACTTGGAAAATGCTTCAGAAAATATTTTCACAAGTTTTTTAAATGAGTCAACTAATAAACCAACAAACACATCAGAGATGCACACTGTTTGGAAGTTACATTTTTGCCTAAATGTACTGCAGTACGTTTAGGCAAAAGTTTTTACCTTTTACCAAGCTGACCTTGAAAACTTGTGAGCTTCAATTAATTTTTGTTAGTCCATTGTCTTCACCATCACCATCATTATCACTTCAGTGCAACCTTTGGTTCTTTTTTCAACCTTTGTCTGGTCATTTTTTTGCAAAAAGGAAGATAACAAAAAACACTAGACAAATACAAACACAGGCACACAGTGACTAACTTTGTGTCAGATTAGATTTATTTATTTGTTTAAAAAAAGAGAGAGTGGATAAAAGTGGAGAAAACTGGTCTTGAACCTTTTTAACCTGTCGTTTTAGTGAAATTAAATATTAAAAATTTTTTTGTTTAACGTTGCGTAACTTTAAACTAGACAATTTTTTGTTCATTTTAAAAATTTGGTCAAAATTTATTATAAAACTTTAAAAGGCGACAAAACGACGCTGCGAATGGGTTTCAACCTGCTGAGCATTGTGCGAGTAAACTCGAAAATTTTTGAAGTAGTAAGTAGAGTTGTTTGTTTGCTTATTTGTTTTCTTTTTTTAATCTGCTAATTTTGTTTGTTGTTTTTAGATATTTTACTTCATCAGCGTCACGTACATGTTTCTCTACCGCCAGCAGCTTAGTAGTAAACATGAGTAACAAAAGTGAATTAATTAAAGTTGTTTTATTTAATGATCAAAATATATTAACTTTATTAACTGTTGTTAGAAATGTTAAATAAATCACTGCATCATCTAATAATTTTCTTAACGCTACAGTTTGGCTTCAACAGGTGGCGTTTCAGGCGCAGTCTGGTCGACTGAAAAAAAACTGAACCCGAAACCCGAAATGGATCATACTTAGAATGTACAAAACACTTTTCAGTGAAAATGAGTTTTCAACCGGCTACTAATAACTCTAATTTGTGATTTGCATCAGCCATTTTTTCCTTTGCCGATTTAAACAAGAACTACTGTTTTAGATAGCACAAACATTTTTAAAGTGATTGATACTGTCACTCATCATCATCATTTTCAAGTACTGTAGTAAAAATTAAATAATCAAACTGAAAAACGTTGTCAATATTTTAATACTTTAAAGCAGCAGCTGTTGTTGAGTGCAGCACACAAAACCGATCGTGATGACGTCAATGTCGTAAATGATGGCATCCGCTAACTATTTATTTTTTGTACAAACATGGCTTGAGATGATAGTCGAGTCAGACACTGGTGGTGGTAGGCACTGATGATAATATTTCTTGGCTGCTGATAAAAATGCTAAAAATTAAACAATACACACCGGTCACTTTGGGAGTTTAAAATCAGAAAAGAGGTTAATGCTTCTTTATTATTTCATTTCTTTTTTTGTTGGTCAATGTCACCGGCACTGGAAATGATGTCAGGACACAGAGAAGCAAGCAGTCAAAAAATCAGTCAGTCATAGCAAAAGCAAAGGAGAAATGTGACACTACCACTACCGTTTTATATAGCCAGCAAAGTCGAGTACTCCACCCAAATGCATTCTCAAGAGATCTCAAGAGGACACTTTTGCAGTACACGCTTTCTCTGCCTTTCGCTTTAGTTTCCTTATCAGCAGTGCAAAAACCCCAGACTGTTTTAGTCTTTGCAGTGAGTTTCACTGAAACTTGAGATCGAGAAGGAGAAAGATGACGATGAGTAAGGGGATGATGATGGTGATGATGAGAGGAAAGCCGAGGATGCGAGTGGGGCAAAAGCAAAAAAACGAAGTGAGCCTCACTGTGTCGCGGTGAGGCCAGTAGTTTTGCTGTTGTTTGTTGTTTGATTGATCATCAAATCATCATCATCAAAGTTTTTATTTTAAAATGACGATGACCACCAGCACAAGCCAAATGACACTGACAGGGTAGAACGCAAGCTTTGTGCATCTTCTACTGTGCATCACCCAGTTTTAAAAAGCGTTTTTAATTTTACTTGATTTGAAACTATTTTTATCACAAATTCTATTGCAAAAAGAAGCCCAAAAATGACCGAAGAAGTGACGAGCAACCTCTTTCAGCGGTCAACGCTTTTTGCAGGCGCCAACTTCTCCTACAGTGACTTCCTCTCCAGCGCCTCGCTGATCACCAGCCACGAGCTGGGCGACAAGACCTTCCTCATCGCCTCGCTGATGGCGCTGCAGAAGTCCCGCTGGACCGTACTGCTCGGCTCGATGAGCGCCATGACGCTGATGAACTGCATCTCCAGTGAGTTTTTACTTATCAAAATCATAACTTTTTTAACCGTACAAAAATCTGATAAAAAAATCCTTATCATACACATCGTACCAGTCATCCTTGGATCTCAACTGCAGCGGATTCCCTACTGGGCCCTAAGTCGCCTCTCGATGACGCTCTTTCTAATGTTCGGCACCAAGATGCTCTGGGACAGCTCGCAGACTAGTCCAGAAGAGGAAGCTCTGGATGACTACCTAAAGACGCAGAAGATTGTCGCCAAGAAGAAGGTAAATAAGCAGTACTGTTTGTTTGCTTACTTTTTTGATAACTCATCTTTTTTGGTAATCAAAAAAAAACATTTTAGAACATGAAGAAGGAGATCGCCATCAACAAGCGAATCATCATCTTCACACAGGTCTTCTGGCTCATCTTCTTTGCCGAGCTGGGCGACAAGACGCAGATTAGCACCATCTTGATGGCCAACAATAAACAGGTAGTTTTCAGGCAAAAACTCAACTTAAAAAATTATTGAAATTAATTGATCCATTTCTAGTTAATTTGGCCCGTTGCGCTGGGCTCTCTTCTGGGCTACTTCATCTGCAATGTGATTGCCATCATCGGCGCCAGATCTATTGAGAGGTTTATTGTCCTCAAAAAGTGTAAGTTTTTTGTGTGAACTATTTTTGTGTACAAGCTTTCCAACAATCTAAAACACCTTTTCCTTTTTCCATCAACAGTCAACAAGATCGCCGGAGCACTATTTATTCTCTACGCCCTTTTCAAATTCTGACAGTAAACTTTTTTCTTGTTAATGTTATTTTTATTTCAAAACTATTGTAAAAAACTATCGACCTTCTTGACATTCATCAGATCTTATTCATTAGTTTCTTTTCTTTTCTCATCAAGCACCTCATTTGTACTATTTACATTTTCTAACTGATAACAAAAAAACTGTCTAAAAAGACTCTCTCTTCAACGGTTGACTTCCATTGTAGTCAATGACTGCAATTTTCTTCTTTTGCTTATCACTTCCTCCTCTTTCACCATCTTCAACTCCACTTTTAGCAGTTGCTGCTGGCAGCTCTTTTCCCCAACTCTGCGGCTCAGCAGAAGCCAGCAAGGTAAAGGCAAGCCCACCCAGGACATTGAAAGCCGCCGTAAAGTAGATAATGTACGACCACTGGCGCCTAGGTCTGGAGGCGTCCATGTCGAGAATGATTCCCGCCAGGTACGGCCCAATGAAACCGGTGGACATGCCGAACATGTTGGCGATGGCAAAGAGGGTGGCGGTAAACTCGTGGCTCATATCTGAAGGAAGGGGGAGTTCCCCGCCCGCCTGCATGCCAAAGGTCGCTTGGCTGGCGATGAAGAGCAACAGGAAGAGGGCTCGATCGCAGCCGACCAGCGGAATGAAGAGGAGAAAGGCGGAGGTGCCAAAGGTGGCCAGACCCTCGAAGATCTTCCTCACGGGCGTCTTGGAGGCACCGAACCACCGCCGCTTGATGACAAAGTCGGCGGCCATGCCGCCCAGCAGATGACTAGTGATTGAAATTAAAAATTAGAAAGTTTTTAAACACATAAAAACAAGTTCAAGTTCAACTTTACCTCAATCCAAACGAGGCAAAAGCCGCCGAGGTAAAGTAGCCATTCATCTCCAGCGGCATCCTCAGCACCTTCTCCATGTAGGCGGGTGCTTTTAATATAACCAGCGAATACGCCCACGTCAGGGTGATCTTCACGCAGACCTGGCCGATGATGGGCGGCGAGGTGAGCACCTTGATCCAGGGAAAAGGGGGCGGCGGCTTTGGCTTCGAGTTCTCCACCTGATTTTCCCGATTTTCCAGCTTCGCCTGCTCTCGCTTCTCTCTTAGCGCACCGATGTGCTCCACAATGTACTCGTACTCCGC
This sequence comes from Tyrophagus putrescentiae, assembly GCA_024499935.1. Lineage (NCBI taxonomy): Eukaryota > Metazoa > Arthropoda > Arachnida > Sarcoptiformes > Acaridae > Tyrophagus > Tyrophagus putrescentiae. Next base: position 7,933,461 of record JAMZRA010000008.1, read on the forward strand.
CTCCGAAACGAGCGGGTGCTCCTTGGGGTCGTTTCGAATGAGGAGAAAATAGAGCACTCCAATTGCGATGCAAATCGCCCCGGAAACGTAGAAGACCGAGGGCCAGCCGCCGGCAAAGCCGTGCTTCGCCAGATAGCCGGACAGAGCCGAGGTGATGATCGTTCCGATGGCGCCTCCACAAGAGGTCAGCGAGATGACAGTGCTGCAAAAAGCAAAAAAACCAAAAAAAAATGTCAAAAATGTGAGCAAAATAAAAAACATTTCTCCTCCTCTTCCTTACCTTCTCTCCTCCTCGGGAATCCACCGAGTGGTCAGTGAAAGGCGGAGGGAAAGACCATCGCCTGGAAGAAGCCCAGCACGACTCGACTTCCGAGGAAGACAATGTAGTGGGGCGCCAGAATGGGCGTCAGCAGGTTGATGACCCCAGTTCCAATAATTCCCGTAGAAGCTAAAATTCGAGGGCCGAACCGCTCGGCCATCCGCCCGCCGGGCACCTGCAGCAGAAAGTAGCCCCAGAAGAAGGCGCCCAGAATGAGGCCCTGTGTCTTCTCGTTCCAGTCAAACTTTGGCGCCCGCTCTGATGATGATGATGATACTAGCAAAGTGTGATTTGAAGATGATGAAAAAGATGATGATGAAGAGGAGGGTGCCTCTAAGGAGGTACTATTGCAGACGTCCAGTGGAATCACCTTCTTGGCGTCGGAGTCAGCGCTATTTTCCATTGCCATCTCCACGATGGCCGTTGAGAGGTTGATGCGGCCCACATAGATGGACAGTGTGCTGGTGAAAATGACCGCAGCAATCACATAGCGAAAGCGGTCGCCGAGAGCCATTTTCAAGTTTTTTAATTAGGTTTTTTGCAGTTTTTAAGCTACTTTAAACTGTTTTAACTTTAAAAAATGTTTAAGTGTGAGATGACTTGGAAGTCAGCCTGACACTAATACAATCAATGTACATTAGCAGAAAACCTGGCAATGTGTGTAGCAAATCAGGGTCGCCAATGTTTGAGTGCCAAATGCTCTTCTCTCTCTCTCTCTCTCTCTCTCTCTCTCTCTCTCTCTCTCTCTCTCTCTCTCTCTCTCTCTAAATAATTAAGCGGATCTCAACCGAGCACCAATTGGCAATACCTCAACAATTTGTGGTTTAATTGATAAAATATCGCAATTGGAAGCAGTGCTGATGGGGAGGAAGGTGATCAAGTTAATCCTCCTCATTGCAGTCAATCGAGACTTTTTATATCAAAATATTAGTGAGATTTGAGAAACAGATTTGATTTGGAGATCGTCACTAAAATACGTTGGTACTGCAGTGTTCAAAATGTGTGAGTTTGCCGTGCCAAAGAAGTGTCGTGTGCTTAGTCTGCCTAACACTGCCTAACACTTTTGATAGGGCCAATTAGCGGTGAGATAAAGATCACTTCCACTGATTTCTGCCATCTTTAGTGTGCGCTAGCCCCAAACAAAACTTTCTTTAGTACATCTTTGACTAAACTGCTTTACACTTCAAAGCAAGTGCTGTACTCAGAGGGTCAGCAATAGACGATTTCAATTGATTGATTGACTGACTGATTAAGAAAAAAAAGAAAGCTTGGCACCCGAGCACTCAACAGGTGATGATGACTAATTGGCGGCGGCGGCAAAAATAGCAATGTTAGAAGATTTGGCTAATTGAGCAACACACTAAAACATTGTGCTTGAATCAATAATTAATAATTGCCGCTGATAATATCGCCCTTGCTCACACACATTCAAAGAGAAAAAAAACTGAGAGCTGACAATGACTTTATCATCATCATCATCCACTGTGATTGTCACCAAGGGGAGAAAATTGAAAAGTTGAAAAATTGAAACAATTAAAAACGCGTGTCACGACATTCGGGCATTTGTGTGTGCCTGTGTGTGTGTGTGGTCGCCAGCAAAGCAACCAAAGGTAATCAGCATTTGACCATCAGCAGCAGCAGCAGCAGCAGCAGCAGCAACCGTTGTACGGCAGTGTCAACAGCTGATCACTCAGGTGACAACTTCACTTCACTTCACTTCACTTCACTTCACTCACAGGCTATCGATTGAAAAGGTTGTTCAGGTGTTTTCAACTTTCACTTCACTGTTTGTGTGTCTGTGAGCGTGTGATCGTGCTGTGCAGTGTGTGACCGGGGCAAGAGTACTCGATTGCACTCACTGAGCAACAGTTGCTGCTGTCGTACAATGAATGTTGTGCCCATAGCTCACCATAGCCGGTGACATTGACATCGCTGCTGCTGCTGCTGCTGCTGCTGAAGTGATTTTCCAAAGAAGAAGATGATGAAGTGATTCGCTTTTGCTAATTTTTTTTATTTGTCTGTCTGTCTGTTTCAGTGCATTGTTTGTTTGCTTTGTCTTTCTTTCTCTTCTCTCTCTCTCTCTCTCTCTCTCTCTCTGTGTTGCCTTGTTTCAATGGCTTTCAAGCGAAACACTGCTGTGCTGCTGCTGCTTCTATTTATCTGACAAGCTGGTCGTCTCCGGCCAATTGGCCACGTTTGTCAACGGGCAGCAGCAGCAGCAGCAGCACAATCAGCAGTAGGCATTTAAATTAATAGGTAAAAGAAGTGTATAGTTTCAATTGAAACAATCTCTTCTCCCGACGTTGACCAAAGTTGCCTTTCCCCTCCCTTTTTCCCCCATTTCCAATCAATCAGGTAGAACACAGCAACAGCAGCAGCAGCAGCATCAGAGGCGGCACTGCGCCAAACCGTGATTTTTGCTTATCAAATCGGAAACAAGAGTACTTAAAAAGAAAGGAGAAAACAAATTGAAAAGTTGGTCAGCTGAGGAGAAAAGTCTCTTTTCCTGATTGATTGATTAGTTTCTTGCTCCTCTCTTTCTAATTTCATCAAATTTTTTTAATAATTTCAACAGCTTTTCAAGGACGGAAAAAAGCTGTTGTTGTTGTGGTTACTTTTGTAGCGTAGTACCAGAAGTACTTTTGGTGCTAAAAGGCGCCTTGCATTTACTTTTGGCAATAGCCATTTTGTGTGTCAGTGTTTAGGAGCAACTCATTCGAAGAAGAGTGCAACAATTAATGCGATTCAGGTAACTTCTGAACAAAAAAAATTAGGTTTAAAACACTGACATTGAAAAGAGAAAGCATCTTTCACAAAAAAAGGTATTCAACAAAAAAGTGCTCAATGAAAAGTCTAAAGTCTGCAAACAAGTCACAACAAAAAGTGGGCTCAAAACGTTGGCCTTGATTTGAGCACTACTGCTGCAAAGTCAAAGTGGTCAAACACAATTGAAGCTCAGGCACAGTCAACAAACAAAAGCGCAGCTCTGAGCTCAAATATTTGCCTGTCGATAAATACACCGTTTTCCCCTTTTTGTAGTGTTGATTTCAATTATTTGACAACTATTGAACTTATTTGCACAGCAACGGTGTGTGCAAACTGAGGCGAAAAACTGCTTCAAACTGCCCTTCAACTTTTTGCAGTGAAAAAAAGGCAAAGTGTTTGAACAATGTTGAGCAGAGAAGGAGCTTTAGAGGAAGACCAAATAGCTTCTGCAACAACTGCTAGAATTAATTTACAAGTCGGCTAAATTCTTTTTGAGCAGTTTTAGCTGCCAAAAAAAAGTTGCCAATTTTGTAACATTTTGCAATTTGTGCGCTTGCTGATTTTCACACCTCCTCTCTAACTTGTGTCACTTATAAAAAAAAGGAAAGTTGTCACTTGTTGAACAAATTACAGTGAGCAAATTACAGTGACAAAAGAGGGGAAAGATCACACATCGTTCTTAGAAAGCAAATGGAAACAATTGACAGCTATCTAAACTATTTTAAAATCATCTTATTATTACACACTTTACTTGTCTCAAAGTGTTAAAAGTGAGTGTGTTGATGCAGTCACTAGGATGATGGCAATCTAAATGTGAACGTACAGCTTTTCCTTTCAATTGCTTACATAACTGCCTTGATAGCATCGCTATCAATAGCTGATGATGTGAACACAAAGTGCTGAAAAACTGATCATAAACTAACAATTAGTTTTGAGTTCTGTAATGTAAAAACAGATAAAAATAAAAATTAAATTCTTCCGTTTTATTGTTCAGGATGTGCAGAGGGAAAAACTACAAAAAGTATTACTTTCTTTATCTTCTCCACATCTTTCAAGTGAAGAATTCCTTCATTCACATAAACACGACAATAAATACATTATTATTGTGTTCCTTTCAGAAGCAAAAGGGGAAAAACATGCATTGTCAATCTTGACAATAATAACCGTTTGTGTTTGAATTAAGAAACTGAAAAAAGTTATTATAAGCTACTTAACAACACAGCAATGAAAGGTGTCATAAAAAACAACAAGTATTTAAACTTTTTTCTCATTGTAAACTGCAAGTTTAAATAAAAATAGTGAAACTTCAAAATACTGGCAATAATTGTCTACAAAAATTTTAATTAGCGGTTGTGGTGTTAATTAAAAATTTTACTGACATGACTACAACTTTAAATTTCTATCAAAATCACTAAAAATAGCAACAGCAAAAAACTTCGCCGCAAAAACATTTTTTTTCACAAGACCAAACTTTACAGTGAAAAACCAAAAAATAAATCAATCAATACTAATGTCCAATGGGTCTTTTCTGCTGCTGACCATTCACTTTCCACACTAATCTTTTCTCTCTTGCTTTCTACCTTTCTTTTCTCGGCATTAAAAACTTTTCTCTTTCTTTCTTTCCTTCCTCTCTTTCTCTTTTCTGTCATTTGTCAGCGGTGTGCTTACTGTCAATTAGTCGGAAGATATATGATCACCAGAGTGCACTTGAAGAGAACGTAGTGGGACTGTGTGTCACGTGTCACTGTACGGCAGTTGTGCTTTTTTGCTAGTATAAAAGTCCCTTTCCTTTTTCTCCTTTTCCTCTTTATTGACGCCATTGAAAAGCCATAAATCGTCTCATTGGACAGGGTACAGGCTTGGTCAGGGAGGGCTTTGTTTTGCGGCGCCATTGCGCCTCCTTCTGTCAAATGCTAATCTATTTTCTCCTGTCTGCTTCCGAACAACAATGAATAACAAAATGAACACTAAAAGGGAAAGGGAGATGCCGAAGAAAACACTGGACACCGCAATAATAATAATATTATTGTCTCTGGTGACGTCTGAAGTTGGTGGTGGTGGTGGAGGAGAGAACAATGGCCGGCAATTCTCTCTCCCTCGTGGTTTTTGGCTATTTAGTCAGTTTTTTTGGTTGACTAGAAGGATCTAGTAGTAAGGCGTACAAATGGAAAAAGCAGGTAGCAAATAGCTGTCTGGAAAAAAAGTGCACTAAACTTGTGCGTCTGAACTGATGATGAATGTGAAGGCAAAGTATTGGTATTGTCTACGTTCACCTACCTGAAGTGAATAGAGAGGTGACTGGTACCTCTTCTGGCACTTTCCAATGCTCTCCTTTTTCTCGCCATTGGTATCTTGCAGCATTTTCAAAGTTGGTTCTTGCAGTTCTTCTCTTTAGCAAAGATTTTAAAATGCACTAAATTAAGTGTCACACTGAAAACACGTTAGAAATAGAAAGCACATGGTCAAATCAGCTGACCTGCACTAAAGCAGCAGCAGCACTAAATCGACTATCGATGTTTCCAGCTGCTGCTGCTGCTGCTTTTGCCATTTTGCTCCACTATCTCAAAATGACCGCGTCTGTCCTCTGTTTACCACTCTGTGTCCGATCACCGATCATCATCAGCATCCAAATCAGACATCCAACCAAACAAGCGGTGCATGTGACAGGCGTAACAGAAGTCTCTGATTTGTGTCCCTTTTCAGCCAAAAGAGAGAGAGGTAGAGCCAGAGCAGCAGCAGCAGCATCACCTCCACTGAAGCATCACCATCATTCAGAGAAAGAAACAGTGAATGGATGACAATCTGAAGGTAGAGCGGAGAGAAATGGGAGAAAGGTGGGGGAAGGTGTCACCTTCTTCTTCAGCACCACGACACTGCACCAGTCACCATAACCACCATTACCATTACCATTACCATTACCACAATCACCACCTGAAGCTTCAGACTCACTTCAGCATCACCACTTCTCTCTCTCTCTCCTTCTCTTCTCCGTTTTCTACCACTACTCAAACTGGCGGCAAACTGGTCCTGCTCAGTGGCTGAACAGTAAAGAACAGAACAGTATTGCTCGAGCCTGCACCTGCACCTGCAACTGCAGCAGCGGCAGCATCGATGACATCGACTACTCGGTGCCACCACCACAACCACCGCACATGACAACAGACAAAGTCGAAGAAGAAGAAGAAGAAGAAGAAAAAGTGTTTTCTTCGTTTTCATTTGAGCAAAACAACACCACACTGATCGTCTTTGCCGTCAAACTGGCAAAGACGACGATTTCGAAGATCGTCAAAGTCTGAACATCGTCTGAACAGCATCAGCAGCAGCAGTGATCGTCTGTCTGTTTTCGAATTTTCTTCTGCGAGCTTCTTCTTCAATTTTTCTGATCAGTCAGACAGTCTGACCAGGTGCCATTCATCATCATCGGTGCGCTCTTCGATGACAGCTTCTGCTTCTTCTTCTTCTTCGGCTGCTTCAAGCACACTTCTGACTTTTTGGTGATTTCTCCTTCTTCTTCTTCTTCTCAGCTTTTCAAGTGCTCTCTCTCTCTCACTTGCGCCTTTTTCGTCTATTTGGGCAATTTCACCTGATGTTTGTCTTCTTGTTCGGAAGGCACTTTTCAAGCATTGACCACTGACCACACGCACACACACACACACACTTCAGCGTCACTGGCACCGGCACTATCTAATCAGTCAATCGGGAGAAAGTGAAGCCCCTCAGCAACTCCTCAGTTAACTCACTCTCGTCATCGATTCAGCTAATTTTTTTCTCCAACAAGAGAACGTCTTGTCTCAAGCTGACCACACACTCTCTGCCTGCAGACGACCTTTTCAATTGTCTTTCGTCCTCCTCTTCTTCTTCCACTTACTGTCTGACTGGCAAGTGCAACTTCAAACTGTGTCATTTGCCTCTCTCTCTCTCCCTCTCCAACTCTGTGTGACATTATCTACAATTTGTACATTTTTTTTGTGTTGCCGTCTTCAGTGACACTGCTGCTGCATTTCCGGAGTCTAGTGGCAACAGCAACTTATTTGAAACAAATCAAAGTTTGAAAACAGCACATTCTGATTTAATTTTTAATCTTGTTTGTTTGTTCTGACATTGCTCAACGATGCACTCGCTAGTGCGCAAGCTGCACCGTCTGCGGCTTGTGCTACTGCCCACCACCACGAACTCCTCCTCATCCTTTTCACCCTCTTCTACTTCCACTTCAACGAACACTGCCACAACTAATCTCCTGTCATCACCCTCAACCTCTTCACACTCATCATCACCTTCTTCACCTTCTTCCACCTTCATCACGACCTTCACCTTCTTCTAAAAACAGTGTCAAGAGGAAACGTAACAGCAGCAGCTCCCTGCTCGCCGATCTGAGCCTCTTCTTCCGCCTCTTCAACCTAAAAATGCCCACAATTGTTTTACTAGTGTCTACTCTTGCCTTCTCGGTCATCAACGCTGAGCCGATGTACCAGCGGGCCATTACTCCTCTCGGAAGGAGGTGGCAAGCCTCGCCTACAATCCCTACTCGAGCAACAGTGTCCAAGTCCAGCAGCAGCGAATTCCCGCCGCCTCTGAAGCTCGCCCCTCAGTGATAAAGAAGCCCAAAAATGCACCCAGTTCAGCAAAGAATAATAGAACCGCCTCAGCCGTCCGCCGGACGCCTCAGTGGACTACGATGGAGTCAAATCCACCACCACTTCCGGCCGCGCTTGAGAGGGCCTGAGACGATGCAGTACCACTTTAAGACCAATCACGCGGTGATGGTCGGCCAGGGCCGCCAAGCACTAAGTTCGGCGATTTCCAGCGCGGAAAACCTCACCGCCGAGGAGTCGCAGCTTCGCAAGGAGAAGCGCCAGATTGGCGGCGTAGTGGTAGTGGTCATTTTTTAGAAGGAAAAAAGGTTAGCTGAAAACCTAAAACCTTTAATTCTAGATCCAACAACCAGAGACGATCTACGATCCTAACCAGCAGCAGAACCCGAACCAAATCACCCAACAATTGGATTCCTCCTCCTCCTCGGACGGAAGCGGAGGCCTCGGCCTGAAGCACTACCAGTGCGACTCGATCATCCGCGACTCGGCCTTCCTCATCGAGTCGCCGCAGTACCCGTCCACCTACCCGGTGAACCGCATCTGCACCTACTACATTGCCCGCAGTCGAGGCGACGTCTGTCAGGTAGGAACAAGAAAGGCTTTGAGGATGAGGATTTCTCATTGGTGAAAAAGTAGTATTTAGCAATGCTAGAAAGTTGCACACACACACCGTTTTATCCTCTATCTGTTTTACTTTTACTTCTTTCATCGTTTTCACTCGCTGCTGCTGCCACGGCTCATTAGACTTCACACCAGCAGATTTCACCCAGCAGCTTATGCTGTGTGTGTGTGTGTACTTTCCTCAATTCTCTCCCTCTCTCTCCTCTCTCTCAGACACTCCAAGGGAATCCTTGACATTAGAAAACACTCTGTAGTGTGTGTGTGTAGTGTCCTCTCTTCCCTTCCTTTCCCTTCTCTTTTTATTTCTCACCCAAAGACTTCTTTGGGTTTTGCCAGTAGAGCACACTTCGTCTGATTTCACCTCTTATCTGGCCACCATTCAGAAGTTTGCCTTTGTTCTTGTTTGTTTGTTTGCTTGTTTGTTTGCCTGGCTGACTGAGTCTACGCTAAAGTGGAATATACACCGCTTAATTTAATTTAAAAATTTAATGGCCAGAGGAAGAGAGTGACAGGCAGACAGTAGTAGTTTAGCAACTTTTATTAGCAGCAACAGCAGCAGTAGTTGCGGGGACAATTAATTAGGCAGCAAACACAGGCAGACACTTTTCAAGGTTTCCCTGGCAGTGAAAGTTACGGCAGCAGCTGTGGTGGTGGTGGTTAATTGAGTGCAGTCACTCACTCACTATTATAACCACATTTTAATTGTCAATGAGGAGAGAGAATAGATAAAACAGTTGTCACTTGGCCAGCAAAAAAGAAGTAGAAGATGATAATTGGCAAGGGAGGAAATGCTTGAATGAAATGAATCTAGAGAAGCACTTTTTTAGTGTTTTGCTAACGAATGAAACAAAGACGTTTTTAGCCTTAAACAAATGTTAGAGAAAACGATGATCGTAGCATAAAAAACGTTACTTTTTAAAACGAAAGCCAAATTTCTGATCAATTCAGCTATTCAATGTTTAGGTGTGAAAGTGATGATGCAAAAAGTTGACCAAAGTTGACCGCTAAATTGCCTGGTAAATTTAACGTTCTCCTTGTCTATTTTTTTGTTTCTGCAGATCGAGCTGAACATCGTGGACATGGACATCGAGGACACGGCTCAGTGCACCGCTGATTACCTCGATCTGGGTGGAGGCCAGCCGACGGAGCGCCTTTGCGGACTGATGTTGCGCAACACTAAACGTAAGTGAGAGAGATTACAGTGGGCTTTTCTTTTCTTTCTTTAGATGTGTGTGCTCGATTGCAGCCGCTTCTTTCTTTCTAGTGTGTCTTTATTATTATTTGCCTATCAGATTAGCGACTGACTGCTTTGCTGAAGAGGAGAAGAAGGCAGGCAACAGCAGCAGCAGTTTAGTACAATTGAGACGGTACAGACAATGTAACGGACAGGTGGTAATTTCAAAACTAAAATTCAGACTGTTTTTTGCTATATTTTTTTTGCAAACAAAAAAATGATAGAACTTTGACAATTTGTGCCATTTTAAGCTTCCTTCAGAGTTGCCACACACTTGTAGCGCATGTATTTGACTGAATGACAATCTCTCAAATCTGTATCTTTTCTTCCCCATTCAGGTCAAATCAGCTTCCCCACCAACAACAGCTCCTACATCCGCGTCACCTTCCACTCTGACGGACAGAACGGCCGCCCCTACCGGGGCTTCTCCGCCGAGGTTCGCCAGCTCTCCAACAGCTGCTTCTACCCGTACCACGGCGTGGCCAATGGCACCCAACCGCAGCAGGTGATGGTCTACGGTCAGCGGCTGTACCCTCCGGCTCGACCACTACCACCACCACCACCACCGCCTCAGGTGTGGATCGGCGGGCCACCGGGCTACCCGGGCGCCAGGCCCGAACAGCAGTACCCGGGGGGTCCCGTGGTGGTGCCGGGCGCCACGCCCACCGGAACCCTCTTCCCTCCCTACATGGTCAACAGCAGCTGGGGCGGAAATCCCGTCTACCCAACCACTGACGCCCACCTTTACCTTTCAGCAGCCGCAGCAGCCACTTCCGGTTCAGACGACAGTGAATTGGAATTCCGGAAGTGGAGTTCCAGGTGTTGTTCAGCAGCAGTACCCGGTAACTCAGATAGTGAGTGGGCGGTCAAACGGAAGTTCCCTAAATACTGGGCCCGTTTACCTTGCCTCGTACTGTGACGTCTTTCTCGGGGAGCTGAGCGGAGAGCTCCGTTCACCGGGGTATCCCTTTGGCTATCCGACCAATCACTCCTGCATCTACACCATAAGGAAGTAAGTACCGAACAAAACAGACAAACACAAATTAACCACAAACCTCAAACTTTTTTCCAGAGCCTTTGACGACGTCTGCCAGCTCGAGCTCATCTTCCACCACTTTGACATTCAGACGCCGGAAACCGATCTTAACAACAACAATAACCAACAGCCCTCGAATCGGCGAGACCTAACCGACCTCTGCTCGGGCGACTACCTGGAGCTGCCCGACCACAGCCGCCTCTGCGGCTACTACAACCAGGCGATGAGCCGCGACCACGTCCTCAAGAAGTTCTACCTCTTTCCGGACAGCTCCGACTACCTCTTTCTCCAATTTCTCTCCGACGTCCACCAGCGACCGGATGGAAGTGGTTTTTGGCTGGAGGCCAGACAGCTTCGAAACACCTGCGTCCCCGGCGCAGGAGGAGGAGTTCTGCAGCCTTCTTTCACATCCAGCTCCTCAACAAATTTTCCCGCAGCAAACGACTCCCGACCTCCAAAGTGCGACCGCCTGATTAGCGGCGAATTTAGCACCACCGAGCGCATCTACTCACCAAACTACCCGAACTTCTACCGGCCCCGCTCTCAGTGCGTCTACTTCATTCGGCCCGCCAATGAGCGGGTCTGCGAGTTTGAACTCGATTTGGCGAACTTTCAAATTGAGGACAGCAAACCGAGTGGTGGTGGAAACTCGGTGGTCGAGCACTGCAACAAGGACTTTCTGCAGCTGCCGGACCGAACGAGGATCTGTGGCCGGTCGAACTTTCGCCGCATCTTCTCCTTCCCAAAGTACCACGACCGAACGGCAATGCTGTACTTTAGCGCCGATGAGCACGTTGAGGACCGAGGCTATGAGATTGTGGTACGGCAGCTGGCAAACAGCTGTGCAAACAACTCCGGCGGCGGCGGCTATTACCCGAACACCATAGCCACTAACCTCAATCCAACGGGCACGGCGGCGGGTGGAAACACCCAAAACGTCTACATTGTAAATGATCCAAACATTCCACAAAGTAATCATCCTCGGTACAACCCAACGCCCGTCTTCACCTACCACAACAGCTCCGGCATTCAGCCCGCCTTTCCTTATCAGCCGGTTTATAATCCCGGCTCCTCAACTGGAGGAGTTCAACCTCAGACGGTAATCACCCAGGTGGTGGTGCCCTCCTCAAAAACCTTTGGATTTGGCAACGGCAAAAAGATGAGTCCTCTAGGACCGAGTTACTCGCTGGTTCCAAATGTGTTAAATGATCCTCGAAACGTCGACTCCAGCGGGACCATTCCCCTGTACTACGCAAACGGCAGCCTGGCCACCCGGGTCCCGCCGTTGAAGCCGGTCGACATGATCACCTTCCTCAAGAAGGGCGGAAAGACCTTTTCGGTCCAGAAGGGAGGCTTTTCCGGCGGCGGAACTTCTCCAACACTAATCTCGGGCGGAAGCTACGCCGGCTTCGACGGCTCGGGCGGCGGCGGTGGAAAGGGCTTCAGCATTGGAAACGCCAACTTTCAGCCTTTTGGACGGCTGAACCAGGCTTCAGGCGGAAGCGGAAGTGGAAGTGGAAGTTTCACAAACCGAGGCTTCGACAACTCTCTCCTTTCCTCTGATCCTCAACAGTTAACGCCCTCGTACAACTGCGACCAGGTCCTCAGTCGGCCGGTGGAGTACATCCGCTCCCCAAACTACCCCTCCAATTACCCACCAGTCACCCGTTGCATCTACACCCTCCTCAAGGCGGAACCTTCCGTCTGCCAGGTCCGCCTTCATCTTCTAGCCCTGGACCTGGAGTACACCACCGGCTGTCGAAGTGACTACCTTCAGATTGAGACTACCGGTGAGAAACTGTGCGGCCGCCTGGCGGGGCCGGAAACGAGGACCATCAACTTCTACGGCAGCGCCCGCGACGTCCGCCTGATCTTCAACTCGGACCGCCAGCTGACCGCCCCTGGTTTCGAGGTTCGCGTGGAGCAGGTGCCGAACTCCTGCGACAGCCTGGAGAACTCTAACTCCAACCTCAGCCTCGCCTCGGTGGCCACCTTTAGTCGAATACCGAATCCAAACAGCAACCCAAATCAAATTGACCCTCGAGCTGCTCGGCTGATCAACATCAACAGCGGAAGTGGAAGCTCCGAAGCTGTCACCTCCTCGCCGATGGCCGCCGCCCTCAGCTTCAGCAATCGAAGTGGTCGGCTTCAACAGGCACAGGGAACTCCCACAACTCCCGCTCGTCTGTGCAGCACCTCCGCGGCGCTGGAGACCTTCTTCGAGACGGAGAACTTCCCCAATGCCTACCCCACCAACACCGACTGCCTCTTCAAGATCTTTCGGGCCAGTCGAAATGTCTGCCGGCTGGAGATTGAGCTGCAGGCGTTTGATGTGGGCAATGAGATCTACGATTCATCCTCTTCAAGTGCAAATAGTTTGTCACCCTCAGGAAGGTCATCCACCACCACCTGTCCGAATGACTTTCTGGAGATTGACCAGGTGAAGTACTGCGGACGGCGGCCCGGGCAGCAGATTGCGGTCAACTTTCCGCGGTACGCCCAGGAGGTCGCTTTTCGCTTTCTCAGCATCTCGCCGGATCCGTTTAATGGGTTTCGCGTTAGGGTAAGAGCTTTTGGAAATCTAAATTGTTGTTTAGTTTACTACAAGATCTCTTTTTTTACTTCTCAACCAAATCAAGGTCCAACAAATTGACAAAAACTGCCGCTCCGCTGCTTCAACCGCCGCCTCAAACTCCAACTCAAACAGCCTCAGCTTTTCCGGCTCTTCAGCGAACTCCGACGAGCTGGCGGAGTTCAGCCCGGCCACCATCGAGTCCTGCTCGAAGATTGAAAGTCCGGGAGGTTCTTTCCCCGGATCTTCTGCCTCCTCTTCTGCCTCTCCCTCCTCACCCACGGCCATCTCCGAGCGCATCATTCGCATTCAGTCGCCAAAGTACGGCCTGGCCACCAATCTCGGCTACGAGCCCTTCCTCGACTGCGACTACCTGGTTCAGCGGTACAGCCGGGATGTCTGCGCGCTGGAGGTGAAGTTTGAGGCCTTCAATGTGGAGGAATCGAGGGCCTGCAGCAAGGACTACCTGGAGATTAACGGGAACGTCAACTCGCGAATGTGCGGCAAGATGCCCGTCGATACGATCAGTAAGAAAGCTTAGGTTTAGAAAACATTTGCTAACATATTTTTTTCACGTTTTTGCTAGGAAACTTTGAGTTTGCCACCGAGACGCTGCGCATTCACTTTCACAGCGACGCCGAGCGCAATGACACCGGCTTCGCCATGGTCCTCAAGCAGATTCGATGCTGATTCTGATCGATGAGAAAAAGAACGGATCTTTTAAAGCCTTTGTACACAACTTTACTTAAACTCCACAAACACTGGACTGCACGCACACACTACTCATTTTTTCTATCCTCTTTTTGTACTTTTTGTTTTACCTCTTTCCGGTCACAAACCTTCTATCTTTAATTCTATCTCTTTCTCTTTTACTGTACAGGGTTTCCGTAGTAGTATCTCTCTTTTAGGTTTTTATCTGGTTTTTATCGCCCCCTCTTTGCAGCTTTAATCCTTTCTGTATTCTAGAAACAAAACAACAAAAAATCTGGCAGAAAATTTCTCCTCACTGTAGGACTTTGGTTGTCTGTATTTTGAATAGGTAACGAAACAGAAGAAGAAGAAGATATGACATGAATTGATAATAAAAAGGAATGTTTGAAAATGTTTACATGTGTTGATAAGGAGAGAACTGATCATCAGGAAAGAGGTACTTGTGTCTGTGGAGGAAGTAGTAGTGGTGGTGGTGATGATAATCGAAAGAGAGTAAAAGCTGAATGGGTGGTACTATGAGTGATTGGACTAGCATGTTTGCAGTAGTTGGTGCTCAGGAGGTAATCAGAGAAAAGGGGAAAAACTACTACTTACGACTAGACGGTGAAGAGGTCAACGTGCGCCGGCGCCTGCGTCCAGCTGCCCAGTCCTTGCTCGGCGAGCGTCTCACGCAGCGCCAACTTGGCGGCCAAGTACGGCGGCGAGGAGCGCAGCTTCAGCTCCAGGTAGGTCTTCTGGAGGCGGTCGCTGAGCAGCCTCTCGGTGACCAGGCTGCTGCAGCTGCCGCCGCCGCCGCCGCCGCCGCCGCTGCCGCCGACGGCGGCCTCAAGCGGCGGCGGCAGCGGACTCTCCCGCTGGTAGGCCATCCTCAGCGGAATCCAGTCGGTGGGGCGGAGCTCAGTCAACGCCTGGTACTGGTCCGCCAGGGCGCGCTTGCTCAGCCGAGACACGCCCAGCGTTTTCGCCCGCCAGAGTGGCCTGCCCGTCACCGTGTTGACCAGCTCCACGTTGGCGGCCAGCTCCTCTTCTCCTCCTCCTCCTCCTCCTCCTCCTCCACTTCCTCCTCCCTCAGCTCCCGGTAAGCGGAACCAGTTGAGGGAGACGGTGCTCCCCGGCGAGTCACACCTCTCCGTCAGGCCTAGACGGCGCATGTGATCGTCCGGCCGGTGGTAGCCGATGGCCACCTGGTTGAAGGCGTAGCAGCAGCAGTTGTTGTTGTTGTTGGTGGTGGTGGTGGTGGTGGTGGTGGTGGTGTTTGAAAAAGAAGAAGAAGAAGAAGAGGAGGAGGAGGAGGAAGTAGAGCTGCCGAGGTCGCCGCTGCGGCCGGCAAAGCACTGCCCCAGCTTTGCCGCCAGCTTCTCCTGGTCGACTCGCGTGAAGAGCGCCCGGCGAACCGCCTGGCCGGAGTCTCGCCCATCCGAGAGGACCACGCCACTCAGGTAGACTGGGGCGACCAGGCCGGAGAGCAGGGCGCCCTGCAGGCCGGCGACGTTCCACAGCAGCAGCTTGTCGGAGCAGCTCATGAAGGGGCTGCTGCGCAGGCCACAGCCGACGTAGGCCGCCTTTCGACGAACGTAGTTGCCCACCTGGTACTGGTGGAGCAGATTCTTACCTCCACTCTTGTGGCGAAGGACGCTCGCCATCTTTACAGTCTTACACGAGCTGAGCTTCGCCGAGCCGCAGGGCAGCTTGCTGATGTACAGGTACAGCTTCAGGCCGCTCTTCAGGCGGTAGCCGCCGTTAGGGTGGTGGTGGTGATGGCGGAGATCATGGTCACCCGCCCGGTGCAGCGGCTCCAGAATCAGACTGGAGACGGCCCGGCCGCTGCGGACCGCCTCCAGCTGGCGGTAGAGGAGGCGCAGGAAGGCCCGTCGGGCGATGATCTCCGCGTGGCAGTCCTGCACGGCGCCGCCGTCCATCGCCAGGTGCTCACTGTGCAGCCACTGGGAGCCGGTGCCCAGGGTGAGAACGGTTGGCAGTGACTGTGGCTGTGGCCGCCGCCCATCCACAGCGACAATGGCGGCGATCACCTTGAAGTCGAGGCTGCTCAAGGTGAAACTGCTGCTCGGTTCTTGCTGCAGCTGCTGCTGAAGGTCACTTCGAAGACGGCTCCATGTGTCGCTGACCGCCTCGTAGATTGCCCGGCTAAGAGCGTCGTCCAGCGGCGGAAGAGTGGCAGTTGGTGTACTCGGAACGTGCTTCGGGACAGTAGAAATGGCCTCTGGAGTTGGCGATGAAGATGAACTGGGAATGAGCTGTTCTTCCTCAAAAGGGGCGACAATTTCAGTCGGCGGTGGTGGTAATTCAGCGACGATAACTTCACTATTTACCACCTCATCTTCACCACTTTTGCCAGAACCTTCAGTTTTCGGACTTTGAGTCCTTTTCGGCTCATTTCTGCGGCCCGTGAAAAAGTTCTTGATTCGCTTGAAAAGAGACGGCATTTTAAGTCGGCAATGGCTTAAAATAAAAAACAAGGCAAATGTCAATGAAAATGGAAAAAAAACTTTCAAACTCAGCTTACCACAGTGGTCCTTAAAAAACAGATGTTGAAGAAGTCGTAGTCCAGAGAAGAACGTTTCAGATGAAGAAGATAAAGGGCGCAAAAGATAAAGGCAAAACAATCTCTCTTTTCTGTTATCGCTGCGAGCACGCACACTTCTTTTGTTTCCCTTTTTAGCGCGACGAGGGGTCAACCCTAGAGTACGTGCAAGATGGCTGAAAAAAACCACCGGTTGTTTATTTTGGGTTTCGAAAAAACAACAACAAAAGCTGCCAAACGGAAAGTCATTTTGTACGATCACATCAAGGCTTCTCGTCTAAAGGTACATCATTTCCCGATGGTGATCAAAGCAAGCTGATCATCCTCACCACCACCACCACCATCCCATGAACTCCACTGAAAAGAAGTGCTCAATGTTTCCAGCCTAGCCAGCTGGCCCTTTTGCTCTTCTTCTTCTTGCCGTCCTTCTTGGCCGCCGCCGGTGCCAGCAAACTTCGACAGTAGCAGATGCTCTCCACCCTGGTATTGGCCACGCAGCGACTCTGCTCGTTGTACCGGTCCAGGCGGATGATGCTGCTGATGACGGAGATCGAGGATGGATCGAGCCAACTTCCACTGCTGCTCTTATTTGCCTTTTCAGGCCTCAACGTTCCCTGGAGGAGCATCTCCACGGAGCCCTTGCTCGGCTTCAGGCGGATCCGCATAAAGAAGCGGCGTCTGGAGCCAGCCGTTGAATTGCCGCCTCCACGTTTCGAAGACTTCAAAGGAGCCAGCTCTCCGGACATCTTCGCCTTCAGAACGGTGTCCAGCGACAGCTCGGCGCACTTGGCTTTAAAGGGCTTCAGCCGTCCATTGAGGTAGTCGATCATGTACCCCGACAGCGGCTTCAAAATCTTCTGCTCCTTGAGCACCGAGAAGGGGCCACAGGTGCAGTACTCGTCGGGAATGCCCGCCTGCTCGCAGGTTCGATTCAGCGGGATGGGCGAGAAAAGGGAGTGCCCGTACTTCTCATCCCTCGGCGGCTCCTCATCTAGAAGATGTCTCAGCGTGGCATGAATATCAAACTGACTCGTCAGGCGACGAGTGTTCAGGCGGAAGATGGCTCGAAGCTGCTCAGAGTCCTGCCACCGCCCCCGCTCATCCTTCAGCCTCATCATCTGGGGAACGCGGAAGAACATGAAGGGCATGCGCGACTCCTGGAAGCCGCTGTCCGTCTGGACGATCTTCCCGAAGCGAATTCCGTGGTCCGAGTAGAAGATGATCAGCGTGTCATTGTGGAGGTGCTCGGCGAAGATCCGCCTCATGAAGCGAGTCATCGGCCCGTCCGCGTACTGGGCGTAGTTGAAGTGATCATGCGAGATGGCGCCCATGTGGATGAAGGTGAGGAAGCGGCTCTTCCGCTCCCGGAAGGCCCGCATCTGGTCCAGCAGGAAGTCGTAGTAGAGCTCCATCTCCAGGCGGTCCTTGTAGCAGTAGCCATTCTTCATGTCCTTGTAGACGAGAATATTCACCGGGCGCATCAGATATTCGAGCGGTGCTGCTTTCCGAAGCCATTCTTCTGGTGGTACGTCCACAGACTACGTAAGCAAACAGATAGAAGAAAATGTTAGAGTTTCGAAAAAGCTTCCAAACAAACAAACAAACTCCTCACCCCCAGTTGGGCATGTTCTCAATGTAGGTGGTCAGGTAGCCGGCGGCGGAGAAGTTCTTGAAGATCAGCGGAACGTCGTCCATCTTCAGCGAGCGCGGCAGCGAGTTGCTGATGCTCCAGCCGGGCCGGCCGGTGAACATGCCAATCAGATTGGGGAAGGTGTTGTCGCCGATCTTCTGCAGCCCGTAGAGAGGGCCCTCGAAGTTGCCCTCCTCCTGAGGAGCGCCTGCATCTCGGTGAAGTGCCGGAGGTAGTTCAGGCGACTGACGAGTCGATGCCGATGGCGAGAATGTTCGGGCGGTGGGCGAGATGATCATCGGGCTCTTCGGATTCTTCCACTTCGAGATTGACTTTGGGTTCAGCCGTTGCTGTTGCTGAAGCACCATCATCGCCGTCATCGTCATTGAATACCTCGTCCTTCACCTCCACCTTCTTCACCACCTCCTTCACCACCTTCTTCTTCTGCCAAATGGGCTCCTTACGGGAATCAGCGGCAGTATCCTCGAAGCCTTCAGGCTCGGACAGACGACCTTGACGGCGTCCGCGTCGGGAAAGTCCACTACCCGCTGCTTCTTGAAGGCCACCGTCCGCCCCAGCTTGACGCTCTCCTTGGAGGCGTCTCGCTCGATGTACGTGGCCAGGCAGTTGTCCTCGGGCACGAGGACCGAGGTGAAGTTGACCCGTCTGATGGCGGAGGTGCCGTCGTCCTTGGGGCACTTCCACTCCTTGCTCTTGTACCTCTGGTAGAGGGGGCTGGTCTCGGGGCTGAACACCGGAAAGGCGTGTATCTTGCAGGTGGGCGTGTAGATGATGAAGCGCTCGTAGATGGAGGCGTTGTTCGGGTCGCTTTCGACTAGAGTAGTTTGCTGGTTGTAGCTGTTATCATCGTGATCATCAGTATCATCAGTATCATCATCATAGTTATCACTGGTTGCTTCTTCTGCTGCTGTTGATGATTCAGCTGTTGTTGTTGTTGTTATTAAAAAATCAGGAAGTGCTGGCACTGTTATTGGTGGAGGTGGTGGTGGTGGTGGTGGTGGTGATAATGTCACAGTTGAAGAAGGTGAAGAAGAGGATGATGATCGTGAAGATGATGATAATGAGGAAGATGGTGCTAATGGTGGTGGTGGTGGTGAAGAGAAGTTCGTCGAACTTGGAAACAGAATCAGCGGACGACGCGTGGACGGCGGCGGCAGTAACTTAATTGATGAGCTGAAGAGGGTGAAGAAGATGATGACAAAACAGAGAAGAACGGTGACTAGAAGGAGAGAAAGCAGAAAGCACTTGTTGCTGTTGTTGTTGGGCTGCTGCTGCTGATGTCCTCGGTGGTGATCATCATCCCGCGATGGTTCAAAGAGTCGACTCTTATCATTGAGGACGTCCCGAAAGCCGATCATGTCATCATCACCTTCCAGGATCACCTCATCAACATCGTCATCATCACCAACATCACCGTCGATGTCGCCCTCCAACTGCTGGTGGTCTTCATCGTTTAAATTACTTCCGGTCTTAGCACCCTTCTTTTTCTTCTTCTTCTTCTCCTTCGGGTCCTGGTGTGTGGTCAGAGTCGGCCGGCAGCAGCTGGTAGCCACGAAGGGAGGCGGCAAAGCGGCGGCTGATCAGTGACATTCTCTCAATTGGTGAATTGATGTTGATGAACAAGTTTTGATAAGATTGATGAAGATGAAGAAGCAGTACTGATAAGTCAATTGAGGAGAGATCATCAAGTGATAAAACGAACAAGAAAAAACAGTTCTCCCCCGTTTATAATTTGTTCACTACTTTTCGCGGTGGATTAACACGCTTTTTTTGGGCTTCGGTTCATCAGCACCGAGGCAGTACTGTTAAATCATAATGAACAAAACAAAGTGTGCAATCGACCATCATTTCAGAGCTGGCACGTTACCAAATACGAGGTAAAAACTTTTCCGACCACTGTGCACTGACATTTAGTGGTGGCATCAAATCTGCAGCAAATCGAGTGTTATTATTATTTTGTATTTGACTCTTTTCATCTCTCTCACTTTTTTTCTTCCCGCACCTTTTATTACCATTGGCGCTGGTGGTGGTGGTGGTGGTGGTGGTGATGTTGTACTATCCTTGTCATTGTATGCCGTCACCGGCAACAGCAGCACCTGTTTGCATTACTAGGCAAAGCGAGGGGAGAGAGAGAGAGAGCTCGGAAATGTCACTTCTACTTCAGCCAAAACCGAGCCAGGCCTGGCCAGTGACAGACAAACTTTGCCGATGACTACTTTTTAGAGAGAGAGAGAGAGAGAGAGAGAGAGAGAGAGAGAGAGAGAGAGAGAGAGAGGAGAGAGAGAGAGAGAGAGAGAGAGAGATAAGAAGAGTGTAGAAGTTTTTCCAGTGCAACAGACACGCAGACAGTTATTTCCACTACCACTTTCGACTTCTGCTTCTTTTTGTTCTTTTTTGCCCCGTAACGATTGCAGGGAGAGAGAGAGAGAGAGAGGGAACATCAAGTGCAGCGGAACTTGTGGCTAGCCAACAGTTTGCAGCAGCTTTGGCAGGCAGGCAGGCATGAGTTGTTGAAATAAAATGCGCTCCGGTGACGATGATGATGGTGATAACATCGACGTCGACGGATCCATTTTTGTGCTTGTTTTTCTGTTTTGCCACCTTTGCACCTTGGTGGTGGTGGCAATAAAAACATGAGCATTTTTATTCTTCACGCCAGCTAACTTTTCAAGCTCGTTGTCAGGTGTACCGGCGTAGACACGCTTCAAATGTAGCAACTTTGTTGTTGTTGATGTGGGCTGGTTTAGCTGGTAATCTTTTTGGTGATGCTCAACATCTCCAGCACGAGTAAAGGTGTTGTTAGCAGTGATGGCCTAGTAATTAATTAGCCTGCTTTTTGGGCATTTAGTGCTAAAGCAGTCCTGTGGCTTTGTTCTTTTATGATGAGGATCTAGATCAAAAGGAGAAAGTGTGTGCGTATTTGTGGGCTGACGTGTGACCACCACCAAACTGTCGTCATAAAACACATAAAAGTTATCTGTAAGAAAAAAGGGGGAAATCGGGGAAAGACCGGAGTAGTAGTGGCGGAGATTAGCAACCACTTGTCGGATCTGCTTGCGGTTATTATTGTTATTCTGCTTTGCTAATGTTTTATTGCCTCCCCACCACCGTCAAAAAGTCGTGTGGTGTGTGTGTGTGTGTGTGTGCGATGTCTAGCTTTCATTGAACAAGTGGTGACAGACAACGGCGACGATAGAGTTTTTGGCAAACTAGTAAATTATACTATACTGCAATCTTTGCAGAATGTTAGTGATAAAATTGACTGCAAATAAAGAACTTGCCAAGGGAGGGGGAAATACGGTTGTGGTAGTTTTTTTTTGGCAACAGTGTAACAGGAATTTAAATTGGTAAAAGGCATTTTTTAAATGTTTGTGATAGTATCGAGGTGATGAGCCGTGGCAGTCATAACAAGACTGAATTCACAAGTTGAGACTGCACAATAAAGTTATAAAGCAGAGAGTGGATGTCTGCAAACTTACCCAAAGATTATGGTGGCGGAGAAGCGGTAGCAGTCGCCCATTCAAAGTAGGTGTCCAAAGAAGAGGATCCATTGGGGGAGGTGGTGATCAAAAGAAGTTTCGGAAAAAAGAAA
The DNA here is from genome assembly GCA_024499935.1 of Tyrophagus putrescentiae. Classification (NCBI taxonomy): domain Eukaryota; kingdom Metazoa; phylum Arthropoda; class Arachnida; order Sarcoptiformes; family Acaridae; genus Tyrophagus; species Tyrophagus putrescentiae. The sequence continues at coordinate 7,955,097 of JAMZRA010000008.1, forward strand.
ACAAAGTTGGAAAACAAAGTTCTGTTCAGTCATGAACAAAACAAAACAAACTGAAAAAAATCGGGCAATGTTTACAGAAAGCTTTCCGGGAAGACTTTTCCCGCCTAAATTTAGGTTAGGTTGCATTTAGGTTAGGAAAATCCGGTTCTGCTTTTCGGGTACTTCCCTTTACCGATTTGGCTAATTTTGGTCTTAAAAGAAGCGCACTGTCGCAAGCTTTCCAACGGTGTAAAGAAAACCGGAAATTTCGGTCGGAAAGGGGTCGAACGGCCCGAATGTCTGCTTAAGGGGTTCTGGAGAAAACGCCAGTACGGAGACTGCTCACCGGAGCAGGTGACAGTCCTAGGAGAGTGACTTGTTCTGGTGGGCAAGTTCCAGTTTGCACTTTTCTCGACCCCAACTCATTCTAATTACCTTAAATACACCCTAAACACACTTTTAGAGTACTTTTGAAAGAAATTTGAGCATTCAGGACCTCTTTTTGGGCCTTTTTCCTTATCTAAAAGCCGTCATTTTGCTTCATACTAAACACTATTAAACTTTTTGTTTTTTCAACCAAATTCCTTCTGTCATCTGGTGAAGGTTTTCAGTGAACTCCCCCTCCTCGATCTCCTCTGCCAAACTCCAGTCTGCAGCGCTGCTCCAGAAAACCTCCCTCGCAGTGGCCGACCTCAAAATGGCCACCTTCTACCTCGACTCGCTGGGCTTTTACCGAATCTCCGAGCACTCGACCTTTGACCTGGTGGAGGAGTAAAAGTTTACCATTCCACGCCCACACCGTAGAGATGCTCAAGGCAACTGGGCCCCTCGACTCACCCACCTAACTCTTCATGGCTTCAACAATTGGAGGAGGTGATTGAACCGTATACCCATCAACCTGCTGACAAAGACTTTCATTCATCTTTTACTGAAGAAGACTGTTAAAACTTCACTCTACAAAGCTTCATCTCTCCTCAACTTCTTTCTCTTTGCTCGATCTCTGGCTGGATCATTCCAACTTTGGACGGCGTTGGAGCCAAAGAGAATGAAGACGAGAGCGGCGGCGAAGAAGACGGCGGCGGAGAGGTGAAAGACGGAGTGCCAGGCGCGGAGAACCCGCTCCGAGTCTTCTCCATCACCACCCCCTGCACCACCGGAAGTGATGAGAATCTGCCCCACGACGAGCGGCGCAAAGATGCCGGCAAAGTTGGCCACGCAGTTGGTGACGCCCATCAGCGAGGCGGCGTAGGCGGGCGACATGTCGATGTGCGTCACGTAGAAGCCCACCGTGGCGAGGCCGTCCAGGCCGAGGGCGCCGACCAGCAGGAGGAGGTTCAGCGGCTGGCTGCGCCCGGCCAGCGTCACCAGCAGCAGGCAGGCGCCGGCGCCGAAGAAGGCGACGCTGTTGAAGGTCTTCCGGAGGAGGCCTAGGCTGCTGCAGCACCGTTTGTTCCCGCCTTTCAGTAGTAGTCGGTCGGCGAGCAGGCCGGCGCCGATGCCCACCAGCGCCTGGCTCAGGTAGGGCAGTGCTGAGAAGAGGCCGTTCTGAAATGGAAACAGAAAATCCTGGTTAGTCTTGGTTCTAAAAAGCAGCAGATTTTTAAGATAGAAAGAGCACTTACGCTGGTCAGATCAAATCCTAGTTCCCGGAAGTACCGTGGCATCTGCGTCAGCAGCGTGTAGAAGCCCCAGTTCTGGCCAAAGTGCGTGATGGTAAGGGCCCAAAGTGGGACCGAGGTGAGCAGGGAGAGCCAGGGAACGGCTTGCTTCTGAACAAAAAAAACAGATTGAACTTGTTGATAAGATCTTCCAAGATTTGATAAGAAAACAGAGTTGTTTACCTTTCCCGAGCCGCTGCCGCCGCCGCTATTTCCACCTCCCCCGCCGCTGTTCTGGGCCATCAGTATCAGCCGCAGCTCCTCCCTGCTGATGGTGGGATGATCAACAGGACGCTCTTCAACCAACCACAGCCAGACCAACGACCATAGGAGGCTGACGCCCCCAAAGAGGTAGAAGACAGAGGGCCAGCCGCCCAGGGCCGGCGTGTCGCTGATCAGCGCCGCCACGGGCATGGTGAGGACGGTGCCAAAGTGCGAGCCGGAGTAGATGATGCCGGCGGTGGTGCTGCGCTCCCCCGGCGGGCACCACTTGGCGATCAGCGAGTGCATGCAGGGGATGACGACGCCCTGGGTGGGTGGAAATAGAAATCGAAATTGAGCTGCTGCTCTAAGAATCCTGGTGATGAGCCTCGCAAACCTCGAAAAGACCTTCCACGACGCGACAGGCAATGAAGAGGCCGTGGTGGAGCCGGGCCGCCAGCGGACTGAGCATCGTGAAGGCCGCCGTCAGGAGGATGCCCAGGCCGAGGAGCCACTTGGCGCCCAGGCGGCTGTTGTCCGCCAGCCAGCCGCCCGGCAGCTGCGAGACGACGTAGCCGAAGAAGAAGGCGGACAGTACCTGCGACTGAACGCGCTCGTCCCAGGCGAATTCACCACCATCACCTCCATCACCTTCTTCTTTAGAATCGGTGGAAGTTGCTGTTCCGTTTTTGCCGCTTTTCACCATCGACACGATGACCACGGAGAGGTTGAAGCGAAGCGCGTACAACGCCAGCATCCCCGTGAAGGCCATTCCGGTGAAGAGGTGGCGCTTGGGTGGTGACCATCGGCCTGCAAAAAGTCGTAGTGGTGGTAAGTATCGTTAAAGAGATTAACTTTTTAGCCTTACTCGGCTTCAGCGCCGTCTTCTGCGCCACCAGCAGTTCAATTCGGGCGAGGTCGACGCTGCTGAGGCTGTTCTTTTGCTCCTGGTCATCATCATCGTCAGCTTCTTCTTTAACTTTATCTTCATTTGCTGAACATGGTGGTGGTGATGTGGCCACCATGGCCATTTCTGTTGCTGCTGCTGCTGCTGTTGATGCTGCACCATTTTCGCCCTCATGCTCGTCCAACTCTTCATTGGGCATTCTCTAAGCTAAGCTACGGTAAGTAGTAGGTAAAACGTAAAACACACACCAGATTTGTCGTTATTCATTGGGTTTCATCTTTTCATCCTCTTTCAGGTGTTGTTTCGGTCTGTTCTGGCGGTGTTTGTTGTTGTCGTTTTGCCAACACAGAAGCAAGCCTTCACTTCTTCTCTCCGCTTCTCTTTCTGCTCTCATCAACACTTTTTCTGCAGACGACACACAGCTGTTGTTTTGGCGCGGCTCTGTTTCTCTTTCTCTTTGTGGCTGAAAAAGTAGGGCAAAGCTAGCGGCAACGGCAGCAGCAGCAGCACGATCGAAACTCGTTTCCGATTTTCAACGGGTTTCAACCTTTTTTGTTTTCTTACATTATAATTTGCCCATCTTTGGCTCTGCCGACTTTGAAGCTGCAGCATCTACTGCTGTTGCTGGTTGAAAAAAATGGCGCCTTTCAAAAAAGGAAATTCTACACACCTTTCTCAAAAGCCGGCCAATTCTAAAATGAGCACAACTTCAGACTACAGACACGTCAACCGCCGAAGCAGCAACTCCACACCAAGCTCATCATCACCTTCAGCGAAACTCATTTCCACCTTTTGACAGCCAAGAACAAGAGAAGTCCACTTTAAAGGCACAACAATAATGGTAAAGGCCTCAAACGAAGAGGCCGAGGCGCTGATCTGCAGCCGAGCCGACTTCAACAGCTCCCTCGCCTCCATCACCTGGGCCAACTCTCACCTGGCGCTGTTCGCCTTCTCCAATGGCTCGGCGGCTGTGGTTCCCAACGCCGGCCTCACGCCCCACGGCTGGACCACCTTCGATACCGCCACGGGGGCGGGGATCACCGGCGACGAGGTGACCGCCCACCGGCACTTCCTCAGCATCGAGGCGGCCACCTCGCCGCTGCACGCCTACTACATCCTCAGCGCCGAGGGCGCCTCCAAGGAGGTCTTCCTCATTGCCAACGCCCGCCAGCTGGGCGTGGTGCGCAGCAACTGGCTGGGGCCGGCGCGCCTCTTTGACTGGGCCTTTGAGCATGATAGCAAAGGCAAGAACAACGGCCTGACGGACAGCAACTTTACCATCGTCCACGACCAGTCGGGCCAGACCGTCTACGGGTGGTTTATCGGTAAGCTGGGGGGGGGCGAAGATTTCCTAAAGTCTGATTAAACATGTTTCCTTTTTTTTCTTTTCAGAACTGAACGACAAGGAGCAGGGAAACCGGGCCGTGCTCAGCATCTACAGCCTCTGGCTGGGAGGAGAGGAGCGGAAGTACGCGGTGGACTTTGACGCCAAGCGGAGCACGGCTACTACGCCCTCCTCTCCGGGGCTCCCTCAAGCTGGCCGACGAGAGGAGTTTGCTGGCGAAGTACGAGAACGAGAAGACCACGGTGAAGTGGGCGGCAAATGCGGCCACCCACGGCCGGCCGCCGCGAGGCTTCGTCGACTACCGCACGGGGACGCTCTACCTGGTGGACGACCGGAAGGGCTGCGTCTACTCGGTGCTCTACTGGGGCCGGCCCACCCTCGTCCGCACCCACGACCACGACCACCTGAAGGTGATGCAGTACGCGGCCTTTGGGACGGCCTTTGAGAGGTTTTTCAGCTGTCAGCACGTCAAGAGTGTCAAGAGCGGTGGGGAAGAGGATGCCGATCGCTGCAGCCTGGGCGGTGAGAGTGAGCTTTACCGCGACAAGGGCTTCGGTTCATTTCGCGGCACTCCGTTTCACGAAGCGAGTGAGGATGACGCCCAGAAGAACGGCGGCATCAGAGGCGGTGGTCGTGGTGGTGGTGGTGGTGGTGGTGGTGGTGCTCACCTGTTGATGATCTTCCTCTCCGTCGGTGGCGCCCTCCTTCTCCTTCTCCTCCTCGTCATTGGCCTCTACCGAAAGGGCTGCTGCTGCTCGAAGAAGGAAAAGACCGTTTCGGGGAAATCATCAAGACAGCGAAGAGTGGCAAGTTCAAGAGCAGTGCCACCTCCAACTCCTCGAAGATGATGGTGGCCAGCAAAGGAGGGGCAGGAGGAGGGAAGGCAATGCCCAAGAGCAGCGTAGGAGGGGGAACCTCCAGCGCTGCCGGAAAGAGCTCCCTCAGCAGCGCCGCCGCCCCCTCCGACTACTTTCCCTCCTCCTCCTCTGCTGCCTCCTCCACTACCTCCTCTTCCTCAAAAACTGGAAAGTAATGCCAGTATGGGGGGGGGGGGACGTGCCGCTTATAAATAGCTGACGGACTTTCCTCTCTCAGCACCAACCTCCTCTCCCAAACTCCTCATTTTTTCGCTTAAAAGCAGCTCCTTTTTTGCGCACACAGCTCTCTTTTTCTTCTGCCAAACTGTGTGTGCTGCCAAATTATTATGTGCATTATTATAGCGTCAACACCTCTCTTTTCTCCTCTTCATCAGGGCCACTGCGGCCAGAGACATAAGTGAACCGCCGCACTGCGCTGCGGGACGTAGTAGATGCGTTACCACTGCACATGCCGTTTGTGCAGTAGTTTTCTGCGCCCTAAAAGCTTGAGTGACGCTCAAATTAAGTCTGCCACCTGGCGGCTTTTAGTAACTGATTATTTTATAAATTTTTTATATCTTTATTAAAATTCAAAGTTGACAAAGTTTACTTTAATCTACATAAACAGCATTTTTTCGTCTTTTCACAAATTATTTCAAACTCAAGATACAAATCTGATAATTCTTTTTGAGGAATGCTGAAAATTCTGTATACTCCTGCTTCTTGCTTAACTTGTCAAACTTCGAGTTAGATCTAATTTCTCGAAGAAGCGCGTCGTCTTTTTCCAGAAACTCCTGCTTGAAATCGGTGACAGAAAATGTTTTGCACAAGTTAAATTTGATCATAACAAATGCAAAAACGGACCAAAAATCAATGTTTGATTTTCCGTCTCTCCAAAAATGTTTCATCTGAGAAAAGATTCCTTCTGGCACCGAGTTAGACGGAGACAACGACAGAATGATTGAAACAAGCTTTTGAATTGTAGGCGAAGACGTGCTGTTTAGATCCATTGTTTCAAACACATTGTTCCATTTTTCAATCGGTGAGGGTAGGTTTTTATTTTCAAATTCGTAGATCTCGAGAAAAGCCTCGTTTAAATGTGAAACGTCATCAATCAGAGTTTTGCGGTCAAAGTCAATTTTGATTTGTTTAGAATTTAAAAGATTGATAGTTTCTTCAACTTCCTCAACTGAAACGACGTCGTTAAGAAGCACCCACTCGAACGCATCATATTTGTTAAACTCTTTTAGCCACATCTTCAGATAAGCGCCTGAGGTTGTCAGCAAAGTTGTGATTCCTTTTCGGACCTGAGACTGCTCTTGGGCGTCAAGTCGAGCAAAGTTTGAGCCTAATGAAGTTTCGGTGTTGAACAAAAAGTTGATTGTATTCTGTGTGTTGTTGCAAAAGTTGCTCAACTCGGTGGCAACAGCACAACCTTCCATTAGACTTATCGTTTCGCCTTGGACTTTCTGTGAACAGCTGTGAAACTGTTTTGTGACTGTCATAAGAAGTTCTGTCCAGACATAGTTGACGTCAGACAAATAAAAGTTGTTCAGCTCTTCAGTGCTCATTTGGCCTTTAGGTTTTTTTACTTTTTCTTTCACCGGCTTCTCATCAGAGGATAGGTCAGTTTTGGCGTCATCATCAGAAGAAAGGTCAGTTTTGTCGTCATCATCAGAGGACAGGTCAGTTTTGTTGTCATTGTCAGAGGGTAGCTCATCGTTGTCGTCATCATCAGAAGATAAGTCGTCTTTGTCGTCGTCGTTAGAAATTGCCTCTTTAAATTTCTTAGGCTTCTTTTGTTGCTCTTCGACTTTACATTGATAGTAAACTTTAAGAACAGGAAAGTTTTGGAACAAGCTGTTTAGGGCATTGTAGGATGAAGCCCACCGAGTAAACGACAGGGTCTTCAGCTTCATTAATTCGATTTGTTCTTGTGCTGCTATCTTTTAAAAGTTTCGCTGTTCTTTACTTGCTGGTGAAAAGAATTTCGGGTTGATGAAACAATTCTTTCCATATCGAAAAAAGGTTTGAATTTTGAGTATCCCTTTTCAAAGCCATTGTTGATAATATGACCAATACAGCCGATATCGATGAGTCCATGTCCTAGTTGAGCTGCAACTTTAGTAGCCGCATTTTTCCCTTTTTATGGTCCACTCCGCCAAGGTTTACGACAGCATTGTCAGAGCAAAGCGAATGAACTTTGCTGGGGTCAATTCCGGCGTTGAGAACGGCTGTCATGATGTGTTTAGCTAAATCCTCAGCAGTTTCGGTAATCACACTTAGCAAATCAATGACTTTTACTTCCACTCCTTTCCCAGGAAAGTAGCTTTTGGCCAAAATGACAAGAACTTTTTTAGAGTGAATAGTCGTAGAGTCAAAGTGAATGGCTACTGATTCAGCTTTTTCAAAAGTTGATCGCATGTGTGAAAGGGCAACTTTCAGTAAGCAAACTTTGACGACCGCTGTGGCTTTTGTGCGTGCCATTTTGTAATTGCGATCCACCGAGCTGTTGCGCACAGCTTCTGCAAGTGCTGTTGCCATTCGAATTGGAGTGGTCGTGTAAACCAAAGAATAAGCAAAAAGCCCTAAATAATAATTCATTAAAATTTGTTTTTAAATTTTTGAAACTTACCTTCTCGAATTGCCGATTGTCGAATTAGTTCAGCGTAGTCTGCAAACGGGAGGTTGAGAAGTGTAAAAGGAAACTCCAGTTTGTTTTTTAGAAACAATTTGACATTGTCGTTGTGCTGTCGACTAGACAAATGTTGGCCGAATACTGCGTGCTCATTGTTGGCTTGAGATATTGACAATATCTTGCTGTAACACAACTTGCAAATTGCTTGAGTTGCGTCATGTGACTTGACAAAGAATTGCCGCACTAGTTAAAAACACGCTATAATTATTGCTGATTAAAATATTAAGTTAAACTTACTTTGTTGAATATCAAGCTTCACTGTTGCCTCCATCAAGGTTGTCAATTGTTTGTCATAAGTGTGTGGCTGACTGTTTGGACTGGTTTGTGAAGGCGTAGAAGCTGGTGATGAAAGTTTTAGACGATCTTTCAAGTCAATTTTCATTTTTTGAACTTCTAGCATTCTACTGCATCGGCAAAGGTGCCTTTTCATATCGTCTTGAACTGCACTAGTTGGCAGGAAACTGAAACCACAGAAAAGGCACCAAAACGGAGAGATACTGATTTTTTGAATCGTGTCGCTTTGAAAAAAACACTGCTCAATTGACACATCATTTTCGGTGAGATACTGAGCAAGCTGAGGTCTTGACAGTTCTTGATATTTTCGCGAAGAAGAAGCCATTTTGAAAGGTAAACACAAATGAGTTTAGCAGCAATTGAAATTGCTGATATTTTTCTCTCTGACATTCATTGATAATATACTGGCAATTGCAATTAGAGAGCTCTCAATAAAGCAGTCTGTGCAAACATAACTGTTCGATGAATCATTCACAAGCCTGCCACTTGTTGCTATATAGCACGCTAACTTTATATTTTCATTTTGCTGCCAAGCAGTAAATTGCACTAATGACAAGTGCTGTACATCAGTTGCTAGCAACAAATGGGCTACAGAATAAAAACATATTTGATGTCTCAAAAGTTTGCCCTGGTTGTTTTGGCAGCAAACGGATCAAACTAAGTTATTTGTTTAGTAAAAATTAAAATCATTTAACAAGTTTGAAAAGATAAAAAGAAATCTTTATTTAAGAAATTAAAGTGGTAAGCATCAGGATCCCACTTTCAGTGCATTGATGCACTGCCTTGACAAACAAAGTGTTTTATCCTTTTTTGCCGCCACCAAAAGATGGCAGCACATGTTTTTGCTGAAAAATCTTCACTTTGTCAAGCCTCTCCAACTGGCCGTAACTCTCGCTGTGCATTTTTTCTGTTTTTAGAAACGTCATCTACTACGTCCCCGCCGCAGTGCGGCGGTTTCACTTATGTCTCTGGCCCCCAGTGATCAGGCGCCAAATCTTTTTTTGCCAGCAACAAAAATCCACACACCAAAAGCTGCTGCTTCACAGCTGCTCAGCTGTGTTGTTCGAAAAGAGAGAGAGAGAGAGCGTTTTGCAGAACATCGCAAAGCACGTAATAAAAAGGCACGTCACCTCTCCCGTTTCATCACTACTCATCAAATCTCACCACCAGTCATCGCCAGTCATCGGCACAGCACCTGACACGTCACCCACCCACCCAGCCAACGACGAAACACAACAGCTACTACCACACCACCACCATCGTCTAGAGTTCTTCATCATGGGGAAAGCCACCTTCCAAGCTACGGAGGCGCCGGAGGCGATGATCTGCGGCCGAGCCAGCTACCACGGCTCGCTGCTGTCGATCACCTGGACCACGGCCCGCTCGGTGCTCCTCTTCTTCGCCGGCGAGAAGCGACCGGTGGAGGTGCCCGCCGACGGCCTCAGCCCCCGCCGCTGGACCACCTACTACCACAACGGGGAGATGGACGACGAGGAGCGGGTGGTCTGGTCGGCGCGGCAGAACCTGGACGAGGCCTCCCTCGAAGGCCTAGGGGGGCGTCGCAGCCAGCCCCTGGTCGCCTACTACCTGCTCAGCGTGCCCTCTGCCCACTCCCCGGTGGTGATCTTCGCCGACGCCGGCCACGCCGTGGTGGCCCGCCTCGGCCGGGCGGCTGCCTCCACCGAGCTCCCCTACACCATGGACACTAATGGGCGGCTGACCGACAAGCAGTTCGCCATCGTCCACGACCAGTCGGGCAAGGACGTCTACGGGTGGTTTATCGGTAAGTGGGAGAAGGATGTCCTAGAAGAGTCTGATTAACCAATGTCTGTCCACTTTTTTCCCCTTCTCTTTTTTCCCATCATTTCAGAGTTGAATTTCCGGGATGCTGGAAACCGAGCCGTGCTCAGCGTCTACAACCTCTGGCTGAACCAGGGCAGCCCCCTCTGGCCCTTCTTCGTGGACAAGCCCACGGTGGACTTTTCCGCCAAGAGCAAGTACTGCCACTACGCGGTCCTCTCCGAGGGCTTCCTCATGCTCTCCGGCAGCCGAGAGGTGGTGAAGAAGTTCGAGAACGAGAAGACCACGGTTCAGTGGGCGGTGAATGCCACCCACGGCCGACCGCCGCGAGGCTTCGTCGACTACCGCACCGGGACGCTCTTTCTGGTGGAGGATGAGAAGGGCTGCGTCTACTCGGTGCTCGCCTGGGGCCGCCCGGATCTGGGCACCAGTGAAAAGGGCACGGTGAAGAAGTACAGGGTAAGAGAGAGAGAGAGAGAGAAACTGGTCTGTACCTAGGGGCCTTTCAGAGTTAACTTGTCTTCCCTTACTCTTTCCCCAAAGGCCTTTGGAACGCCGTTTGAGCAGTTTTTCGAGTGCTGGCCAGAGCACCTCAAGCAGGGCAAGGCTCACGAGAAAGGCGCCCCCGATCGCTGCGACCTCGGCGGGGAAAGTGAGATTTACCGCGAAAAGGGCTACGGTCCAGGTCGCTCCACTCTGCGTATCGAAGAGAGCGAGGATGACGTCCAGAAGAGCGGCATCAGAGGCGGCGGTGGTAGTGGTGGTGGTGGTCACCTGCTGATGATCTTCCTCTCCGTCGGTGGCGCCCTTCTCCTTCTCCTCCTCGTCTTTGGCCTCTACCGAAAGGGCTGCTGCTCGAAGGGGAAGAGTAAGACCGTTTCGGGGAAATCATCGAAGACAGCGAAGAGTGGCAAGTTCAAGAGCAGTGCCACCTCCAACTCCTCGAAGATGATGGTGGCCAGCAAAGGAGGGGGGGAGGAGGGAAGGCAATGCCCAAGAGCAGCGTTGGAGGGGAGGTAAACTCCAGCGCCGCCGGAAAGAGCTCCGTCAGCAGCGCCGCCGGCAAGAGCTCAGTCAGCAGTGCCGCCACCCCCTCTGACTACTTTCCCTCCTCCTCTGCTGCCTCCTCCACTACCTCCTCCTCCTCAAAGGCGGAAAAGTAGGGGGGCAAGTATCGCTTACGCAAGTAGCTGACGGACTGTTCTGTTCTCAGCACCAACCTCCTCTCCCAAACTCCTCATTTTTTTTCTTCAAAGCAGCTCCTTTTTTTTTGCGCACACCCTCCTTTTTTTCTTCTGCCAAACTGTGTGCTGCCAAATTATTTGCATTATTACAACGTCAACTCCTCTTTCTCTTCTCTTTTCATCATCAGGCGCCAAATTTTTTTCAGACGCCCCCGTTGACTACTTTCCCTCCTCCTCCTCTACCCTTCTCTTCCTCAAAGACGGCAAGGCAGTAGTGGTTGGGAAGTTGCTGAACTCTCTCACTTTATTCTTCAAAACTGTTTATTAGTATTACTAACTAATGAATTATAATTCTGCTGCTTCTTCCTCTTCATCACGTATTATCTTAGACGGCTACTACTGCCACGGTCATCATTTAGCACTTCAACACCCGTTTCTGTTTTACTACAAAAGGAAGGCTTTTTCCAATAGGAACTGCAGCTAATCAATCACAAATCGCAATGTTCAACGTTTCAGCGCTTTTACTCAAAGATTACAGGCAACAAAGATGGGAAGCGTCACTTCATCTTTTTTTCTCTTAAATCACCCTCGTCATCACTTCACTTCACTATCACTTCATCATCACCCACACGTCATCTGACACAACAACAACAATGAGACCAGAAGAAACTAATAACAAAGCCCATCCACTCTTTCACATCCATCCACTTCACTTCAACTTTCAACCCAAACTCCAGCCGACTTAATTTTTTTCACCTAAACTTCCAACTTTTTATCACCATGGTGAAAGGCACCACCACCGAGGAGGCGGAGGCGATGATCTGCGGCCGCGCCCACTTCAACGGCTCGCTGCTGTCGATTACCTGGGAGAAGGCCCGCTCGGCGCTGTTTGTCTTCGCCGATGGCAAGGCGGTGGCCGTGCCCAGCACCGGCCTCACCTACCGCAACTGGACCACCTACTTCAACGGAGCCGTCGGCTGGGCGGAGCTGGTGAACACGCCCCGCTGCTGGAGGTGGACCGCCGGGCGCCCCTCCTCTCCTACTACATCCTCACGGCGGAGGGCGCCTCCCACCCCATTTACCTCTTCTCCAACTCGGCGCAGATGGTCGTCGCGCGGATGAACCTCTTTGGGCTGACGCTCCTTTCCGATTACATCTTCTACCAGGCCTCCTCCTCTTCCGTTACCGTGCCCTTCTACCACGGCCTGGATGACGACCAGTTCGCCATTGTCCACGACCAGTCGGGCAAGGACGTCCACGGGTGGTTTATTGGTAAGTGGGAGGAGGGGAGAATGTTTTAATATTTCGATTTTCACTTTTTTCCCTTCTCTTCTCTCTATAGAGTGAACTACAAGGACCAGGGCAACCGGGCCATCCTCAGCGTCTACAACCTCTGGCTCGACGAGGAGAAGAACTTTCGGATGAACTTCAAGGCGAAGCTCGACTACTGCCACTATGCCCTCCTCTCCGGCGGCTACTTCCGCCTCTCCGACGACATTGAGGCGCTGAAGAAGTACGAGAGCGAGAAGACGACGGTTCAGTGGAGCAAACATCAGTACGACGGCCGAGCGCCGCGAGGCTTCGTCGACTACCGCACCGGGACGCTCTACCTGGTGGACGACCGGAAGGGCTGCGTCTACTCGGTGCTCAACTGGGGCCGGCCGGATCTGGCCAGCACCGGGCGCCTGCCCCGGGTGCGCAACTACATGGCCTTTGGAACGCCCTTTGAGGCCTTCTTCAGCTGTCTGCACGTGAAGCCAGCCAAGGGAAAGCCGGGCAAGGCCGATCGCTGCGACCTGGGCGGTGACAGTGAGACCTACCGCCAAAAGGGCTACGGTCCAGGTCGGTCGACGCCGCTGTTTGACTGGGATGACGTTGACTCCCGAAATGGCGGCAAAGGCGGCGGTGGTAGTGGTGGTGGTGGTCACCTGCTGATGATCTTCCTCTCCGCTGGTGGCGCCTTTCTCCTCCTCCTCCTCGTCATTGGCCTCTACAGAAAGGGCTGCTGCTGCTCGAAGAAGGGAAAGAGTAAGACCGTTTCGGGGAAATCATCAAGACAGCGAAGAGTGGCAAGTTCAAGAGCAGTGCTAGTGCCTCCAACTCCTCGAAGATGATGGTGGCCAGCAAAGGAGGGGCAGGAGGAGGGAAGGCAATGCCCAAGAGCAGCGTAGGAGGGGGAACCTCCAGCGCCGCCGGAAAGAGCACTCTCAGCAGCGCCGCCGCCCCCTCTGACTACTTTCCCTCCTCTGCTGCCTCCTCCTCCTCATCTGTTTCCAAAAGTAGTAATATTTAGCCGTGTTAGAAAGCAGCAGTTTGTGATTTGCTAAGCACCTCCTTATCTTAACAGCACACCATCTTCTTGAACTCCTCCTCCTCCTACCTCCAAAACAGCTCTTTCTTTGCAAGCTCCCTCCTCTCTTTCTCCTCCATTTTTTCCCGCTAAACTGCTAACTGTCTTGACATAGTATTATTATTACATTTATTTGAAACTCAACCAGGAGGAGTTAGCAGCAGCAGCAGCAGCAGCAGCACCTTTTCAAACTAAAAAACAGCTTTCAGTTTAGAACACACACACTATTTTTAACTTTTGTTCTAAACGTGATCACCACAACCACCACCACCACCACCACCACCACCAACACATCTTTTCACCTCTAAACACACACTCTTCGATACCTCTCAAACACAACACAAAGGAAAAAATGGCCGAGCTGAACCTAATCTGCGGCCGACACTCCTTCAACGGCACCCTCCTCTCGATTACCTGGTCTACCAGGAACACTCTTCTCCTGCTCTTCGACTGGGACCGCCTGGCGGCCCACATCCCGGTCTCTGCCCTTCAGCCAAACGGAATCTGGTTCACCGGCGCTGTCGACTACGTCCGCCTAGATGAGGACCTTACCGTGCCCTTTCTGGGAGATAATGACGGGGATAACCGCCTCAGTGCGTACTACCAGCTGAGCGCCGACGCCGAGACTGGCACCGACCAGGAGGTGGTGCTGATGGCCGATCGGCGAAAGGTAGTGACCGTCGGCTACGGTGGCGGCCGTTGGCTTAGCCGGAAGAAGGAAGTGAAAAGCTCGGTGCCGATTGAAAGGACCGGAAATGACAGTAGAAGCAAACAGACTCCTCCTTTTACCATCGTTCACGACCAGAGGGGAGACTCGGTTTGGGGCTGGGTTTTTGGTCAGTGGTTTGGTGGTGAGTGGAAGTTTTATTTGGAAGAGTTTTAACTGAGAACTTTTTCCCCCTATTTTTTTACCAGAACAACCGGAGCCCCACTCCGGCCGCCTGCTGGTGTACAGTCTCTGGATCACCAATCACGCAATTGACCAATCTGCCAAGGGGCACGCCTACTGGGCGACCTTCACCGGTGATGGCCACTTTCGACTAATTCACAGCCGTAAAGAGGAGGAGAAGAACAGCACCGTATGGGACTCCCTCTTCAACGCCTCCTCCTCGCCGATCACCTTCAGCCAAGTACCTCGAGGTCTGGTCAACCACGTCGACGGGACGATGTTCCTCGTGGACGACCTCCGAGGCTGCGTCTACACCATCCTCGGCTGGGGCCGGACTGATCTGGCAAAAAAGGCGGAAACGGAAGGTGAGCAGGAGCTGACCTTCAAGGCCAATGGAACGCCCTTTGAGCGCTTCTTTGACTGTCCGCCGCAGTACCGAATTAGGAAGGGGATGAGGTGATGCTGGGTGATGAGCTGCTGGCCGACCCGGATCGGTGCCTGATTCGCAGCGAAAAGTCGCTTTTTAGCACCTTTTTGTGGTGGTACATTTTCGGTGGTGCCGGGCTTCTGCTGCTGATGACTATAGCTGCGATTGGAGTGTGGACTTGGTTTCTGCTCAAGAAGGGGAGGACAAAGAAGGAGAAGAAGAAGAAGGTGGTGGTGGCGGTGAGCAAGAACACGAGCACGCCCAAGACGGTCTTCAAGGCCGCCAGCCTGTACAGCACTGTTTCGCCCTTCTCCACAATTAACAGAATACCAAAGAGGATGAAGCAGATGAAGCAGATGAAGGTGAAGAAGAAGAAGAACGTATGGAAGGTCAGCGCTAAGGATGGAGGAGGTAGCAGCAGTACCTCCAGCCCCTTCAGCACTTCTTCAGCAAACTAAACAGTGCAGTTCAGTGGTCATTAAAGAAAAGTGGACAGCAAAAGCAGCTAGCTGGTTAGCTTGTGTGTGTGTGTGTGTGTTTACTCTTTCGCTCCCTCCCAAGGGCACAAGGTCGAGATATGTGTGGTTATGCAAACACAGGCCAACAGGCTAATCTCGCTTCAAATCAACAGATGCTGCTGCAACTCAAAGTCTCTCGAGGAAAAGTTTTTATCTCTAGTGCAAAACTTACTTCGTTGTATAAATACTAGTGCAACAACAACAGCAGCAGCAGCAGCAGCTGACCACAAATGCAACAGCACTGGTCAGTAGTGGCTGAGAAAGTTCAAAGTCAAAGACTTGTGCTTTCAACTTTTTTTTGCTCGACTTTGAAAAGTCTTCAAAATGGTCAACTTTCAGCACCACGAGAGCAGCGGCTTTGGAAGAGGAGGAGGGCGAGGAGCACCTTCTCCGGACAGCACCACCACCACCACCACAACACACTCAGTACGGCACTTCCAACCTGCTCGATCACCAGCCACAAACTACTCCTCCTTCGATTCGTGCTCCTGCCCGGGAGCCAACTGCCTCTACCCGCTCAGCAGTGTCCACCAGAATGGTACCACCGTGGTAGTGGCAGTGGTGGACCCAGCCACCGGAGCTACCACAGCAGTTGATCCTCGATATCCTCCTCTTCAAGAACCTCGCCCCCTTCAGCGTCGAAACGGCCAGGCCTTCAGCACCTGCACCAGCCTGGTGATCGTCCTCCTGGCCACCTGTCTGATGCTCTTCCTCGCGCACACCTTCTTCAGCATTCTCTACTACGGCACCTATGGTAAGAAATGGAGAAGATAATTTAAAAATTACATGTTTTAATTTTTATCATGATTTTTGGCCTAGATTTTCGTCGAAACAGCAGCAGCAGCAGCAGCAGCAGCAGCACTTCTCAGTTCGAGTTTGAGAAGGACGAGACGGCGGAGATGATTGAGACCGCCTTCACACAGCTACCAAATGGACAGGAAGTTCGCTTCAAGAAGGACGATGTCTGCCTGGAACCCTACGGAAGATACGAGCAGGCCACGGCCTTCAAGCAGAAGCGGAAGCGGTGCACCTTCAAGTGGTGGCTCAATGACGTCCAGAGCAGCGGCCGGGGCAGCGGCGGCGGCGGCGGCGCAGTCCTCCTCAAGTTTGCCTTTGCCGACGACAGTGACTTCTTCGGAGAGGGGACCGGAACCAGCAAACTCCACCTGCACTGTAACCCACCGGAACGGATCGACTGTCTGCTTTCGGTGCTGCCCTTTCGCAAAAGTAGCTACCGATTTCGACTGGTCGTCCACCAGATCGACTCGGAGCTGGGGCGAGCCTACTTTGCCCTGCACTCGGCCACCTTTCCGCAGCAGTGCATTGGTAAGCAGAAAAGGAGGAAAAAAGAGGTGGAGTTTTTTGCTTAAATTAAACTCCTTTTTTTCATTCAGGACTTCGGCCATCCTTCGCAGATACGACCAACTCCACCAGCAGCCTGGAGCCGTTTACTGGAGCGGACAACCAGCTAATGTACCTCGATGGCGTCGACTACCGCGAGGTACTGATAATGCAGGCGCTCTTTGAGGAGGAGGTGCACCAGTTCTTGGGCTTCAAAAGAGCAGTGGCCGCCGAGGGTGCTGCTGAAGATGGGCAGAAGATACTGGACACGTCGATGATGCGGCGGACTCTGACAGAGAAGGTGGCTGAAAATGAGGAGAAAAAAGAAGAGGAAAATAAAAAGATCACCACAACTGAAACTTCGTACTCCAGCAACCTCGGCCACACCTACAACGTCGGCGGCCGTCGCTGGCCTTCAGCTTGAGCTTCCATTTCTTGGACAAAAAGCCTGAAAAGCCTTGACCTTCTGAAAAAACCAATGTTGACCACTTGATCGATTATCAAAGTAAACGATATCCCTTTTTTGTACTCAAACTATTTTGTTTTCTGGTTGCTGTACAAAACTGAAATATGAAAGTTGATGAGGTGATCGAGCAAAAAACCGCCGTTATCAGTTTTTGCATTATCTACTGAACTATTTTCGGCAAACATAAGATTTATCAAAGAGAGCGAAAATCGTCTGTTTGTCGTACTACTGTGGTGGTGGTGGTGGCAGTGGCAGCTGATAAAACAAACGAGATACAAAAATCGAATTTGATAAAAAGCAAAAATTGTGCTACTAATGCCGCAAAGTGAATGAAAACACGCAAAAAAGTTGCACCGTCATTGTAGGCTTTATAACTGACAGCACTTTTTTACCTCAGTAGCAAAACAAAACATTTTCACTAAACTCACAACTAAAAAGATGTCCGAGTTCACCTTCTACATCGGCGACGCCTTCACCAACCCGAAGAAGCCGTCCTTCTCGGGCAACCCTGCCGCGGTGGTCATTCTGAAGAATGACGTAAGGCACTTTTGTTTTTCAAAATTCTTTCTTAAAAAACCATAACTTTTCAACCCCCTTTTTCCCGTTAGAGCGACATTCCCGACGAGAAGAAGCAGCTGATTGCCGCCCAGTTCAACCTCTCGGAGACGGTTTTCGTTTCGAAAAGTCCCAGCGAGGAGGAGGAGTTCCTCATCCGCTGGTTCACGCCACTGTACGAGGCGGCGCTCTGCGGCCACGCCACCCTCGTCACCTCGTACATTCTGCGCACTGAGCAGCAGCACATTTACAGTGACCTTCTTTCCACTGCAAAGGAAATCAAGTTCCGCGCCTACGGCGGCGTCAAGCTGCAGGTCACCTTTGAGAAAGATGGCGAAAAAAACGGCGGCCAAATTCTTCCGACAATGAACTTTCCGCTCAACACGCCGGTGCCGCTGAAAGTCGGCGAGCTGCCGCAAATTGCCGAGATAAAGAAAGGAATTTTCGGAAATGAACAAGCAGAAGAAGGCCTGGTCGTGGACGTCCAGTGGTCGCCCAGCCTGACGTACCTTCTCCTCCGTGCAAAGGACGGCTTCGACATTGGCCTGCTGAAGCCCAACTTCAGCCGCCTGCTGGAGGTGGCCAGTAAGAGGGAAATCAGCCTGGTGATCGTCACTGGAAAGTCCACCAACTTCAGCGAGAGCGGTGGAGTTCACTTCAACGTGCGCGTCTTCGCGCCCTGGTACGGCGCCAATGAGGACCCCGTCTGTGGATCGGCCTTCACCGTCTCCACGCCCTACTGGGCTAAGGTGCTGGCTGCTGAAGAAGGGGAAGGAAAAGGTCATTCTAAAAATCAGACCGTCTTCTACGCCTACCACGCCTCAAAGCGCTCTGGAATCGTTCGAACTGAGCTGCTGCCCGGCGGTGAGCGCATGCTGATTGGAGGGCGGGTGAACAAGTTCTGCAGCGGCGTGATGAAGGTTTAGGAGATTTTTTGTTAGGAAGCACAATTTTTTCAAACCCTAACTTAGGCTATTGTTTTAGTTGTGATGTTGTTGTTGTTGATGTTGAACTCTCTGAATAAAGTCAACTTTGCTCAGCAGCAGTAGAATTAGAGTGGTTAGAGTGCAGCAGCAGCTAACACTTGGCAGAGATAAACAAATGAAGAAGAAGAAGATAAAATGTAGAAATGGGAAAGCTAAAGGTCATGCGAAATGGTAGAGTGAACTGAGAGAGTGAAAGAAGTCCTTACTTGGTCGATTCGGCAGTTTTGGTGGCGGTTTCGACAGTGTCGATAGAAATTGATGAAGAAATCGTCGTCGTCGATTTGGTTGTTGTCATCGGAGTTGAAGAGGCGGTGGTGGTGGTGGCGGGAGTTGTTGAAGCAGTTGTAGAAGAGGTTGTGGAAGTGGTGGCCGCCTTGTTGCACTGCTCCTCGTGAAGGAGCCACTCGCGCCGCGTCGTGGCCACGTAGTTGCAGACGACACTTGAAGCTGGCTTTCACCCTTCTTCTCGGTCACCACCACCTCCGCTGACACACCCACCGCCCTCGAGCGTGCACGTCAAAGGCGTGAAAGGCCGCCGAGATGAAGCTGCTGAAGGTGAGGGGACAGCGAGGACATCTTCGCTCACTGCCCTCAGGAATCTTCTCGTGACGGCGGTCGTCGTGGTGGGCGAGCAGGCTCAGCGAGAAGGTGCCAAAGGAGGTGGGGCAGCCGGCGACCGGGCAGTGCAGGTCGCGGCGGAGGTGCATCGAGTAGAGGTGCGAGTAGTACTTGAAGATGTCGCCCAGCGGGGGTGACGGGCAGCCGGACACCGGGCAGCGGACGCCCCCTGTGAAGGAGGGGGTGGAAGAAGGTTTCGGTGGTGGTGGTGGTGGATGAGGAGGTTTTTGTGGGATAGGTTTGCAGGGGCTGATGATCTTTTTCTTGTTGTTGTTGTTGTGATTGGAAGCAAAGGTGACGTCTTCTTGGAAGTCTGAGACGGTTGGAAGCTTTGTACTGGCGGAATGCTCTGTTTGTGAGGGTGATGGGAAGAAGGTCGTGTTGATGGCAAAGTGGCCACTGGTGGTGGTGGTGGTGGTGGTGGTGGTGGTAATTCTGGTCGATCGATCTGCTGGTCATCATCAGCTTGAATGGTAACTAAACTGCTCGACTCTAGTCGGCGCCTCTTGTACGGCTGCAGAACGGGAATTGACCGGTAAAGCTGAGGCTCTTGTTGCTGCTGGTGGTGGTGGCGGTTGTGGTCGATTCATCGACGCCAGCACTTTGATCAGTCGCTGTTTGAGCGCCAAGGCGCGCTGAACCACTGCAGAGTTGTCTGCTATTGCTGCTGCTGCCGCTGATGGAAGCGATAACGAAGTTGATGTTGCTGATGTTGACGTTGAAGAGGTCAAGGTGATGGAGGATAAGGAACAACGGAACGGAAGTGTTCTAAATGGGCAAATGTGGGAGGAAAGGTGAAAACAAAAGTAGAACCGGGAAAAGGGAGAAATGCTTTGTGGTGAGGTAGAAATAGGAAAGAAAGCACCAAAAAAAGCAGTTTCTATTTTTACCTGTCTTGCTGAATCCCTCCACCTTTTCCACTTGCGCTGAAGTTGCTCCAAGAGGAATCCATTTGTTGGGGTGTTGTGATGTGGACTCCTCAAGGTGACCTTGAAGCTTCTTCTCTTCATCCACTTCCTCTTCATCACCCTCGCCACCAACTGGCCATCGTCGTCAAAGAGGCAGTCGCAGGCGTTGACCTGCCGCGCCCCGAGCACCATCTGGTCGAATGCTTCATCGAGCTGGCGGATCATCGTTTGCTGGACCTCGCCGACGATCTCCACCACCAACTGGATACATTGCTGGAAGAGCGCACAGGATTCATCGTGGTGGTGAGTGGAGGAACCCTTTTCTTGTTCTTTCTTCATTCTCTTTTCTAGTTTATTTTGCTTTTTCTGCATTGGGAAAATCGAAGTGAAGTGAAGTGAAGTGAATGGGAGATGAATGAGAATTGACAAGATGAGGATGATGACCACTGAATGAAGTGACGAAGACTCATTTCTAAATGCTGATAAGTGATAAGATAAAAAAATTAAAACTGCGCCAACTTATCTTGGGACCAGTCATCGAGGACGTGCAGTAGAAAAATTTGAAACTTGAAAACCTTTTTTAGCGCCTCACCAAAGTAGCCACCATTTTTCTACCTGTACCTTTTTGAAACTTTCAAATTACCAGCAACCTAGTAATTAGTGGCAGTGTTTTACTTTTGATTTGCACCACCTACTGACTTTTGTTTGACACTCCTTCAGCACTAGCGACAGATACTGATGACTGATTGAGGCAATTAGCAACTCACGTAGTAGTAATAATAACCCGTTGTCAGCTTTGTTTGGTAGAGCTAAAACTAGAACAGCACAAAAAACACTTTCTTTCAACACTTTATTCTGCAAAAAAACAAAGATTTGAAGGAAAAAATCACAAAAGCAATTCAAATCTGTTCCAAAATACTTCATACAGCAATTAAAGTTAGGCTAGAAAAAAAGGTACCCAAAGAGGGCCGAAACTAGCAGGCTGCCAAAAACGAGGCCCGAAACTTGCGGAAGCGGTCCGCTGTTGCAGACGAAGCGGCCGGTGCACTGCTCGGTCATCGTCTTCTCCACCGCCTCAAAGAACTTCTTGCCGGCGAAGCTGGTGGAGCACTCGCCGCCCACCCGGTCCTTGGTGCAGTGGAGGAAGTGGTGCAGCTGGCAGCAGGACTCCTGGTCGTAGGAGCGCATCTGGAAGGGGTCAAAGGCGGCGCCCTGCGCCTCGGCGCACCCCTTCGCCGCCGGCGCCAGGCCGCCGCTGCAGGCGTTCAGCCAGTCAAAGTTGAGGGCACTCTTGAAGCTGTCCAGCAGGTCGCCCTGGGCCACTGTGGCTCCGGTGATGAGGACCGCACGATCACAGCAGCAGCACAGTGGAAAGTTGAGCTTTCATTTTTCGAGCACAGGAAAGATTTTTGTTGAGTTTTCTTCTAGGGAAAAAAGCTGCACAAACACTGAGCAAAACGCTAGGCGCTGGTTTTTAGACAGCAGCAGTTGCGATCTTCGAGTCGGGGAAAGAAGTGAAAGGGTAATAAAAAGAAAAGTGGTGATGCTGATTTTAGCTGGCAGACTGACTCTGTCTGTCTCTCTGTCTGTCTGTCTGTCTGTTATTGTTTGCTTGCTGAAGCGAGGTGCAATCCTTTTCTTTTTTTCGCCTGTTGGCAAGAGGAACTGCTGGCTTTGACTTTCGTTTTTCTTTTTTTTTTTGCACGCTTCGAGGTGACAAGTCTGGCAGTAGACTAGCTAACAAAAACCGGCTATTTGTGTGTGCATGCACTATTGTCTGTCTGCCGCATCAAAAACTATGATAGCTTGAGCTTGATCATGAACTGTCAAATTTTGTTTGTCTGAGTTGTTGTGAGTTGAGGAAAGATTATTATTGTTTCTTAGTCGTCGCTTTTCCCCTTTTCTCTGGAAGAGGTTGTTTTTAGTAATTGATGAATGAGCATCGCTTGCAGCACTTGAGTGGCAATCACCTCACTCGCTTACTCTCGCACATTTACATAAATTACCTCATCCGCTTGTCTCTCTCTATCAGCCAAATGGGCAAAACAAAGACGATAAAATTGCTGAAATTGACACGTCCGGTGAAGTGTTCTTTTCAGTAAACGATAGAGTCAAATTGAAACAAAGTGGTGGCCTGCAAGTTGAAGGCTGCAGCGCCAAAAAAAATGTGTGTGCATCATTTATCAGATTGCTCACTTTTTTTCCGACTGAACACTGTTGAACCTTTTTTTATTCAAATCTGAAAACAGGTCATCAGGTTCAGTAGGTAGGGGGGGGGGCAAGGGACATAAGTGAAGTGCCCAAAAAGAATGTGATTTTTCTTTTTCAGTGCTATTCACTATTTACTGCTTTTCTTCTGCTTTTCTTCTCCCCCCCCCGCTTTTCACTTTCATTAATTCTACCATTACCCTTTCCTTAATTAGCATTCACTTCTCCAAACCGGTTGATTGTGTTGCGGTGGCAAACTGCTGCTGCTTTTGGCAGGTGTCCTTGCCATTGTAATGCACCGGCAGCATCTGCAGCACTGGCCAGTGCTTGTTTGGTGGGGGAGATTTTTGTGTTTGTATCATTAATATTAGTGCTGCTTTTACTCTTTTTTGCCTGCCTGAAATTGCTTATGGGAAATGCATACCAGTTACCCTTTTTTCAATCTTAAGTTTTCCAAATAAAAACAAAAATTCATTAAAATGGATGCTTTTGTGGGTAAGTGGATATCGTAATGGCAATTAAAAATGTGAAAAGCAGCTTTTGAAGGTCGTTTGGTGCACACTGCTTTTTTGTTTGTGCTTTTGTTTTTTTGCTTACTGTTAGTAAAATAAGAAGCAAATGACACTAAAAACAATTATTAAGTTTTAGTGAAAAAAAAATACATAATTAGGCATTTAATACAGCTCTAGCAGAACAACTTTTAGACTACAAAAAACGGAAACATTTTGTTTCAATGCATTTTTAAGATTAAACAGTCAGTTGTGTGTAGCAAAAACACCAAGATGCAAATAAAGAACTCACAAAATAATTACCACCATTTTGTACACAAAAAATTAAACACTGACCAGTCGGGTGAAAGAAGCAAAGAGGAGTAGAAGAAGTAGTGCTCCAAAAGTGGTGGTGGTGGTGGTGGCCCCCGAGCAGACGTCCTTGTAGGGGGCGCAGTTGTCGGCGAACTTCTGCTCCATCTTCGTGGCGACGCCCCCTGCCCAGTCCTTGCACTGGGCGTCCTCGCCCAGCTGCCTGCTCACGCAGCGGCCGTAGTTTTTGAGCGAGCAGCAGATGGCCTGGTTGTAGCCGGCGGCGGAGGGGGCGTTGAGCTCGCCACTGGCCAGATTGATGCCCTCCGCCTCGCTGTTGCAGCCGCTGCTTTCGATCTTCTGGGCGCAGGCGAGCGCAGAGTTTAGGGCGCTGCCTAGGGCGTCCGCCAAGGCCCTTGCCCAGGTCTTCGAACTGCGCCGAGGTGAACTGTGGAGCAGTAAAGCTGATGAGAAGAAGAAGGTTCGCCGAAAGGAAGAGGAAGTTGGTCATTTTTGATGGGATTTTTCTCTAAATTTGAAATCTAGATTTTTGCTTTGATAAAAAGGTTGATTACGTTGAAGGAAAGCAAGCTTTTAAATACTGTTTTCAGTTTTTACCATTACCAAAATGAGTATGTCTTCTTAAGTGTCCTTCTTCAGGTTAGTGTCGTAAAAGGGGCGATATTTTAATGCTGCTGCTGTTGTGTGTGTGTCTGTGTGCTGATTTGTATCTGTTGTGCGGTGTGTTCGATGAGGAAGATTACTGCCAACTGACAACAGCTTTTTTGTTCTTTGCTGAGTTTTCTGGCCAGGTGAAATGAAGCGCTCAGATGCCAGTGGTAGCGTAAGTAGGTGGTGGTAGTTAGTTGGATGGCGGAAAAAGGAATAAAAACAAAACAACCTTTGAAGGCCATTGATTGTGTGCATCGTCGGTTAGAATGTGTTTTTTTTATTAGTTTTACATAATTTCAACCAGTGATCGTACGTTTATCGTTTGTGTGCATGTTTTGTTTTTATTAATTTTACACAATTTCTACTATCAACATGAGTGAGAGAAGGGGAACAGGTA
Organism: Tyrophagus putrescentiae; assembly: GCA_024499935.1. Lineage (NCBI taxonomy): Eukaryota > Metazoa > Arthropoda > Arachnida > Sarcoptiformes > Acaridae > Tyrophagus > Tyrophagus putrescentiae. Next base: position 7,979,155 of record JAMZRA010000008.1, read on the forward strand.
AGCAAGACACTAAAATAGTACTGCATAAGAATAAAGCATTAGGAAAAAAAATTAGCCATTAATGGAAAACAACTGAAAGTCTCAATGTCCCGACTACAGATCTACAAACCAAAAAGCAAACTCTAAAGACGACTAGAAATACAGTGAAAAAATATTATAAACCATTATAAACTCAAAGTTTTTTTAGAAACACCATCACCGTCGCCATATTAAACACTGCCCAGTCGGGTGAAAGCAAAGAGGAGTAGAAAATAAGTGCTCCAAAAGTGGTGGTGGTGGTGGCCGCCCCAGCCGAGCAGACGTCCTTGTAGGGGGCACAGTTTTCAGTGAACTTCTTGTCAATCTGGGCGGCCAGCATGCCGACCGAGCCCTGGCACTGGGCGTCCTCCTTCAGCTTGCCGCTGACGCAGCTGACGTAGCTCTTCAGCGAGCAGCAGATGGCCTGGTTGTAGCCGGCGGAGGGGGCGTTCAGCTCGCCACTGGCCACATTGATGCCCTCCGCCTTGCAGCCGGTCTGGCCGATCTTCCCGGAGCAGGCGATGACGTCGCCCGCCATGTTGTTCACTGCGCCCTGAATCGCCCCCTGAGCGGCTTTGCCCATTTCGTCCAGGTTGAACTGGGCGGAGGCGGGCCGAGGGGGGCAGGCAAAGAGAAGGAGGAGAAGGAGGAGGAGGAGGAGAAGGGGACAGCTCTGCAGAGGTTTGAAGGTCAGCATTTTGATGATGATGATGATTTCCTTTTTTTTGGTCGAGCCTTTTTAAGCAGTTGTTCAAAGCTGAGCACATTTATTTGTAGGGAGCAAAAGGGGAAGGCAAATTACTTTTTGTTAATTTTAATTTGAAAACTTTGATTAGATTACCAAAAAAGTTTTCTTTATTCAAAAGCAGACTTTCAATGTCAGTGTCAGGGCGTCGCAGAGGTCAAATGGTCGGAAAAGAGAGACCGATTGTGAGGAGTTGTCAGTAGTAGTTGTAGTAGTTGACTGGTCGACGTGAGGATAAAGACTGACAGGCACTTTTCGAGTTGAAGCAGTGAAGTGCTCGGGGATACCCTTGCCAAGGACGCGAAGCTTTGAGAGCCAATCTCTCTTTCTCCTTCTTCTCTTTCACTTTCCCCTTTCTATATCTCCTTTTCCCGCTATTAAATTTGCCCTCGTCGCCAAAGAGACGAAAGCCTGCAAAATGTGAGCCTCCTCTTCTTCTCTATTCTTCTTTTTTATATTCTTTTGGCTGCTGCTGCAGTTTCTCGTTAATAGTTTGCGCATGCATTCTTTAGGCAAAGAGTGTTTGGTAATTGGAGAGGAGTGAATGGGGGAGGACAAGAGAATAAAGTGGGTAAATTAAATATAAAACACTCTCTTTCTCACTCGTAAAACAATCAGACAATCAAAGTTGTACTAGTTTAACCACTCTGCTTTTAAAAATAATTTACTTAAAAGTTTTTCATCATTATTTTAAATAAGTTTACCTACAGTCGGTCAATAGAGCCAACACTTGGTTATTTTTATGACAAGCGATTTTTCGTTAACCAGTTTTTCTTTGTTAAAAAAAGAAATCAATTTTTCACTTTTTTACCACTTTTTTTTCAGCAAGCAAAACTAATTAAACTAATTTACACAACTATATTGTCAAGTTTGTGTTTTCATTTTATAATAAAAAAAAGTCACAGTACTTAAAACAGCTGTAACGCTGTAGGCGATTGTGCAGAAAAAAAGTAAACACAGGAAAAAAAATTTAAGAAAAACTTTTACTTTTTATTTTTTGTTACAACAGTTCACTACAACAAAAGAACTCTTGTGAAGATTGCAGTAGCAGTGGTTAGGGTTAGGGTTAACAACAGCAGCAGCAACCAAAAAGTCAAGGACAGTTTTGGTGCATCACACTTGATGGTGCCGAAGGGGGCACATCGCTCTTCAAGGCGCTCATTGTGCGTCCGTTGGTGGTTGTACAGCGAGCTCTGGCACTGCGGATCGGTGGCCGCCAGCGACCGCTTGATGCAGGCGTTGTTGATCATCGAGAGGCAGCAGGCTTCAACGGTCTCCCTTCTCATCGCCTCCAGCGTCGTCCCTTCCGGGGTGCAGCTCACCTGGAACTGGTTGAACTTCCCCAGGCAGCTGCCCTCCTCCACGGGGTAGGCGAGTGCCTTCTGCACCGTCTTATCAAGCAGTGGCTCGGCGTTCTCGATCACCCGCAGATCACAGGTTGAACTGAAAAGGTGAACAAATAAAAGAGAAGTAGAATGACGGACGTTGAGGAAGAGGAAGTTGTGAAGCGGAAGTGATGGCGGTGGTAGTTAGGAGGAAGAAGAAGAAGACAAAGTTTGATGATTGTCATTATGATTGTACGGCGCAGCAGCAGCAGCAGCAGAGGCGATTGATTTCCGCTTTGGTTTGGTTTGCTGATCAGAAAATCAACGGCTCAAATGGCTGGTGAGCACTACCAACAGCAGCAAAAAGACCAGCTCCAAAACTGGCCTGACCAGTGTCCTGACCAGTGACCAGCAGTCACTTTGCTTGCCTCTCTTGTTCACTCGCTGGTCACTGGAGCAGAGCTTACTGCTTTTTTATGGGCACAATTGCCGTTGTACAATGCCGTCGTACTACAATATACAATTTTTTCTTTTCACTGTACGTAATTTCTCATTCTCTTTTTCTTTCTCTCTCTCTCTCTTTTCTCCCTCCCTTTTGGTGCGCATGAATTTAATATCGACACTGGAGAGAAGAAGAATGAGAATAAACGGGAGAGAAACACTGGTGGGCAATTGGGCAGAGCGAAAATATATACAGCGGCAGAATTGTTATTGTTCGTTTCCGTTTCTCTTCTATTCTCCCGCTTTTTGTTGTTCTTTTTTTATGTTGCCGTGTGTTTTGGGGGTCACCCGAGAAAATGATCTTTGAAAGGGCAACCAGTTCAGTTCAGTGGAGTAGTGGGCAGTCAGGTTATCAGGTATAAATTATTTATCAGCTTTTTACGCAGCTAACTTTTAATGCGATCAAAAGAGAAAAAACTAACTTTTCAACACTGAAAAACGTCTGAATTAATAAACAAATGAATAGTCTAAATAAAAAATTTCAATTCAATTTAATAACCTAAACTAATTTATGATGACTTTTATCTCCCTTTTTTAATGACAACTTTTTTTTGTTATAAACTTGAACGTTATAGCATTTTAGTCTTGTCATTAATAATAAATGGCACTGTTTCAAATTGACTGCAGCTGCCGCAACTACAGCTACTACTATCTTTTCATTAGAAAGAGTGCACTTCTTTCTTCTTTTGCCAATGCAGCAGCAGAAAAAATTAAACGTTTTTAATCTAACAAAAAAATATTTTTGCTTTTATACTGATTCTGGAGAAAAAGTAGTTGAAATGAAGGTCAACCTGGATCATAATAAAGACATGTGGGGAAAAGGCAGGTAAATGTAGTGCAAAAAGTAGTGATATAATTCGTTTTCAAGGAAGGCGGAGAAACTCTGGCGGTTGTGGCTAATAATGTACGGCAGTTTTCGTTTGTAGCCTTCTCTACTGACAGTAATCGGTAGTGCTGGTAATCGACCATTGATATAATTTGGTGACGCCCTGGTGGCGCCCAAGCACAAAATGCTAAGTTTTAGGAAGGGAAATGAAAAAAGAAAAATCAAAAATTTTATTTTGCACTGTTTTTGTAAAAATTCAAACCCATTGATTTTTAAATCAGCTGCACTAGCTAGACCCAGCACACAGAGTAATAGATTTAGTAAAAACATTTTTTTTAAATTGAAGTTTTGTTAAACTTTAAAACAAGCAAAAATTATCAAGTACTTGGGTACGGTGAACGCTAAACAGCAGGAGTTGTTGGAGCAGTGGTGGAGGTAGAGGTGGAGGTGGTGGTGGTGGTAGTGGTGGCCATAATGGTCGGACAGTTGGCAATGTGAGGGGCGCACTTCCGGTTCATGGCACCGCCCGCCTTGACCACCAGCGCCGGCAGGTGGTCCTTGCACTCGCCGGTCTCCGCGGCGGCCTTCTCCTCGAGGCACCTGTAAAAGCGGGCATAAGGACAGCAGGTGGCCGGGGTGAAGGTGAAGGAGTTCACCGGAGGGGTGAAGTTGCCGACGCCCACCTGGGCGTAGCAGAGCGCATCCATTTCGGCACTCTTAAGTAGACAGTCCAGTGCAGTGGTGAGCAAGACGTCAGATGTATTTGCTGGCTGAGGCGGTTGTTGGCAGTTGTTGACCGCCAGCAGAAGGAAGGCAATGAATAATAAAAGGGAAAGCATTTTTGCGAACATCTTGCAGTGTTGCTTTGCCAACAAATGAAATGCTGCAGCTTTTATGCAATTTTATTTGAAAAAAAATTATTGTTTTGCTTTTATCAGTTTTGTGTTAATTTTTGTGTTTGTTGTTTGTCATATGACTGCTGTTAATGACGCTGCTGTTATAATCATCTCCCGCAGCCTGAGGGTGTAGGCTTTTTGCCATATATCACCAAAAGGGTGAAAGTGATGGAAGGAAGGAAGGATTTACCGCACCTAATCTGCTCATGGCAACACAGTAGTATACTTAGTACTAGGCAAAAGAATAAAATGATAAAATGACAAAGTTTAAGCAGGCGGGCAGCGGTCCATCAGCGTGCCGCACTTCTCCCTCATGGCGCCGATGATCTTGGTCACCATGGGGCGGAGGGCGTCCTTGCAGGCGGTGTCCGCTTCCGCCTTGGCCCGCACGCAGTCGGTGTAGCTGGCGTAGTGGCAGCACCGCTCTCGGTCGTAGGTGATATTGGTGGTGGTCGTGGGGTGGAAGGTGGGACCTAGCTGGGCAAGGCAGGGCGGGTCAAATTCGGCCAGCTTCAGCATGCAGGTCAGGTTGAGGCCGTCGCCCAGGTTCACCGTCAGCCGACCGCCATCTTCGGGCACTGGCGCGCAGTGCACGAGCAGGAAGAAGAAGAAGAAGAAGAATAGAGGTAAAAAGAGGGTGAACACTTTGAGGAGCATTCTTTTGATAAGTGATTTTAGTTTTTTTGAGAGTTTAATAGCTGATCAATATTGGGATAGTCAAATGTGAACTTTTGAACGCCAACTTTTATATAAAAATTAAAAGTTTTTTATTTTTTTGCTTTTTGATTGCATGTATGAGCGGAAATAGCAATTCTGAATTTTTTTATGCTTGCTTGTTTTTGAGCGTTCAGTGAATTGTTGATTTATTGGTTTATTGAAATTAATTATTGGAGGATTTTAAATTATTTCTTGAATGCAAGCTCTGAGTGAACATAAAAACTAACTACGTAATCAGTAACTCACAAGTGTTTGTTAAGAAACGAAAATTAATTCATCACGCCGTACAAGAGTGAACTTTAAATTTATTCACTATAACTAAAATCTTACCGTAAAAGTACCATAGTAACAAGAAAGTTCAGCCTTGAACTGCCACGTAAAATAAAGTTTTGTTGTTTATTTGATTTGTTTTATAGTGTGTAAATAAAAACACCACAAAAATATTTTTAGTTTTTTAAAAATAGTTTAGAAAAGGTAAAAACAAATTTAACAACTGAGTAATATTGCTTTTTAAAAGCATAATTTTACTCTAAACATTTGCAAAAAAATACTCAATTGCATGCATTTTATACCTTTTTACAAAATAGAAAAAAAACTATTTTTGATTAGCAGCACTAAACAGCAGTAGCAACAAAAAAGTCATAAAAACTTGCTTGCACTTTCCAAGTGGTTACACAAAAATAGGCTACAAAACAACTTTATTTTTTTTGTCATCTTTTAGAAGTTTTTTAGCACTTGGTCGACAGATGAGTGTACAGAGAGAGAGAGAGAGAAGAGAGAGAGAGAGAGAGAAGTATTCTGGCAGGTAGAAAGAGAGAATGTTCGGCAGGAGTATTCAGGAGTGGCTGTGGTGGGGGTTTTCACATGTAATGTTTGTGGTTACATCAACATTTTAAATGATTAGCAAAAATATTGCCAAGGTGAGGAAGGGAACCAGGAGTGAAACTGCGCTCTTCAAATGGCCATTCATTCCACTGCCGTTGCAGACGAAGCTGTAACTTCCATCCGGTTCTCTGCTGGAGCACCGCTCGTGGAAGACCTCCTCCGTGGAGACGATCATCTTCTGGAGGAGGTGCTCGGAGGGACAATCGAGTGCGGCGGTGGGAATCCGCCCCTTTAGGCAGCCGAGGAAGGTGCAGTAGGTAGTGCACCAGTCCTTCTCCAGCTTCTCTGGACCCTTCTCGGCGTCGTGGACTTTGGCGATCTCCAGCGGGTTGAAGCCGTCGCCGGCCGCCGCTGTGCAGCCAATCTGCAGGTCCTTGTAGGCGACGAAGCACACCAGGTTGAGGGTGTTGGTGAGATTGAGGCGGAAGGGCGGGGCGGCCGATTGGGCTGCAGCACCGATGATCAGCTGCTGATTATTGTTGCCGTTTCCGCCACTTCCGTTGCCGTCGTAGTCGGCTCGGCCGGTGACGATGGCCACCACCGAGTAGACCGTGGCACAGCTTAGCAGGTAGTGGAAGGTGGTGCTGGGCATTGTTTTTTGTTTGTGAATGCAAAAATAAAATAGATGATGATGAGTTGAAGATTACTTATTTGTAAAAGTTACAATATTTTGAAGTAATTAACAATTCTGGTGTGAAGTTTTCAGCAGCTGTGGTGGTGGTGATGACACTGACGCTGAGGAGCACGTATTCACAACACACAGCAGCCGTTGTTTCTTGTGTTTGATTGGGATGATCAAAGTGAGCAGCAGAAGTTGGTGTAGTCGTAGTAGTGGTGGTGCCCCGCTGAAAGTACCACTGTTCCAAAAAAACAACCGCCCGCTGCCTGCAGTTCAGCATTGCCAGTGTGTTTGGGGAACAGCAAGCACTAAAAGTCGATCAAAGCGGGAGGAGGAGGAGGACAAGGACGCGGAAGAAAGGAAAAAAAATTGGGAATACAAAGAAGAGAGAGAGAGAGAGAGAGATAAAGAGGAGCTGGTGGTGGTGGTGGACAGCTGTGACAAGTGTTTACGCTGTGAGAACTACCGCTACCCAAACTGTGTGCTGAAAGAACTCGGTCGGGAGCAGAAGAAGAAGAAGAAGAAGTAGGTCACTTCGGCGCTGGTCCTTTTTTGGCTGATGCAGTTTCAGCTGACTGGCAAGTAACTCTGACTGCCTGCTCTCTCTCTCTCTCTCTCTCTCTCTCTCTCTCTCTCTCTCTTCTCTCTCTCTCAAAAGAACCATACCCGTCGGTCTTTTGCCTGCTCTGCTCTCGGTGTCCCTGTTCCAAGTGAAAGTCTCGTTCTCTCCCAGTTCTATATGCATTCTAGACTGAGGCATCTTTTCTTTTTCCTCTCTTTCTACTCTCTATCTCTATCATCCACTCTCGCTGTCTGTCTGTCTGGTTACCATTGACGACCACTGCGACGACCAGCAGTCTGGAACTGTGTCTCGCCCCTTTGGTAATAACCAGTGACTAGCCCTCTTTGTCTGGCTTAGCTCTCACTTTAGCCCTGTCTGTCTGTCTCTCTGGCAGTTTGCAGCAGTTTTGGCCAGTCAGCCTTGTCTCACTGACTCACAGTTCATTTTTTTCTTTTTCTCTCCAACTTGCACTGGCGCTGGTGCATTGCATTGGTGCTCAAGGCTATGGGCTATTCTGCCGTTTGATTCTTCTTCCATTCTCCCCTTTCATTCCTCCTCCTCTTCCTTCTCTTTCTCCTGCTTCACATCTGTCGCTGAGTAAGCACTAAGCTGAGTGATGATGATGGTCACGCAATGGCCTGCCTGGCCACTCGTTTGCCAAGGCTAAGTAGGTGAAAAAGGAGAAGTTTGCACCAGGTCCAACAAAAATTCCCAAAGTAGAGCCATTTCAGTGGTGGTGGCAAATGACGATAGTGGAAAAAATGGCTATATTTGAGACAAAGTTGAGCTAGCTGCTTAAACTTTAAATTTTTAAAATGATATTTAAAAATAAATAATATAAAAACTTGTTTACCGAGTGGCAATTTTTACAACTAATTTTGCAAAACATATAAGTCATACACTAAAACATTGTTTGAGCATGCATGCATTTACATTAACTTTAAACAAAAAGCCTGACCATCTGTTTACATTGTTTAGCTATTAGCAAATATTAATTTGTTTTTAACACGAAAACCATTTTGGTATTTTATAGTTAACACAAAAAAAATTATAAAACATTTTTCATTATCAAAATTAAATAACAAGGTCAACAACAATTTTTGTTAAAGTTTGCCAAAGTTGGTCTACTTTAACTAAAACGTAAAAGTTCATTTTCAGTATACTCATTTTGCTGTTGGATAGCACCAGAAGCAGGCAGACAGCTATACCACCAACGACAAAGCATTCCCCTTCAATTTTACCCTGCAGCATGCACACCATGCCCCACCGACTGCTGCTCTGGTACACCACCTACCCCTCCTCGGCGGCCATAGCCCAAACTTACGCTGACAATGTCCACCGCCCACTTCAGGCAAAGTTGACGCCCCTTCGCCTGGCCTACTACGCCTACCTGCTGGGGGGAGGCATTCGTCTACTGTTAAATTACCTTTTTCGGAGGTCGTACAATCAGTACGACCTGACGGTGGCCGTCTTCACCAGCGTATCCGCCAGTTACCTGGCCAGCCTCAATGTAATCTGTCTCATAGTACTGGCCTTTGTCTTTGACCTTGAGTTTGTCGTGCGACCCCACCCCCGGGTGGCGCCCATGCTGGTGGACCTGCTCGTCCTTAATAACCGATGCGGTAAAGAGGCAAAAACTAAGAATGATATTGTGATCAAGGCAGTTTTGCCTGCTGACCGCTCAACCGCAACAGCAAATGTTGCAGTCCAAGTTAAGCACAGCAGTCCTCTGTCAGCTGTAAGTTCAGATGCTCAGCATCAGGGCTTCAGCGTGTCCTCGTTGCGTCCACAGCTGATGCTCAACTGGTGTCAGTCAGTCTTTTACCGCAGCAGCAGCAGCAGCAGCAGCAGCATCAGCTCGTTGATAAACACAGCTCTTCCCCGCAGCTCTGCTCGTCCTCTAGTTCACTTCCGGTCCTTCTCTCGCACCACACGAAATCGACTGGCGCGGTACGACTACAATACGGAGCGTTTTCTAGTTTTTTCCCTTCCCCTAGACGCCTGTTTACTGACAGGCGGTTCCGGGTACTACATTGTGATCTCGATTTGGCCCATTTACCGGAGCGTTTGGTGGTTTCAAATGATTCTCTACTTTGTCGACTTATCTGTTATTCTAGCAATCTTCATGTACACCTTTAAAATTGCGCTCTTTTTCTACAAACTTCTCCCCTTTGTCTGCTATGCCTGGCGTCTTCACGTAAAGGAGATCACTGGAAAGGCGTTTAAACGGCCGGTGAAAATATCTGCTGCAACTGCTGTTGAGCTGAAGAATAAACGCCTGTTTAGGCAAAAGTCTTGCCCAAACAATAACAACCGTTTTATCACTTCAGTTTCTATTAAGGCAAACTATTTTATGAAAGAGCACACTAACCTCATAATCGACCTACTGCACTTCAACCGACACTTTGCCTCTGTGCTCATTTTTTGGTACTACATGCCGTTACTTTTTTCCAGCATCTTCATCCTCTGCGTCCTCTACTTTTTGCCGGTGGTGTTCATCATCAAAGTACATTTTTTTGCATTTTTTTTGTAGATTATTGCTAAATATTGTTACCATTTTAACTTCCCAGGTTTACCATAGCATAATTTACCTTTTAATGATTGGCTCATACGTCATTCTGGGCAGTTTGTCAGCAGTCATTAGAGTGCTGTACACAAATGGCGCCGATGAAGAGATGTACCGTGCTCAAATAAACAGTAAAAATAGTGGAAACGGAAACAGAAGCAGTAATGCTCTTTTGCGCACCAAATTAAAACTTATGTTTTACTATGAGGTGCTGAAAACAAAGAAAAAAGTTACTTTTACTTTTGGACCTCACGCTAGAGTGGAAAACAAGTGGCTATTGGAGGTAAATATGTTAAAAACTTGATGTTGCTAAACATTGGTAAATTTTTTATTTTGCAGCTTTTCTTTTTTTACAGTTCATTTGTTATGTTTGCTTTTAAATTTTTTACCCAGCAATCCTAAGAATTAAAAGTTAATGAAACTGCTTCCATTTGATAAAATAAACATTGGCAGAAATCAAACTAATTATTCCCATTAAATAATTTAGTCATAAAAACAAAATAGTCAATTTTAAACATTGTTATTACAATTATAAAAGAAACAAAAAAACCTAATAACACAATTTAGTTTTAACTTATTAAAAAACGCATTTATAAATGTCATTTTATTTTTATATAAAAAACCATTTATTTGCACCTTGAAAAAGGGGCCACTTTGTTAAAAATATTTGATATTTAAAAAAAATAACAAAATAGGTTTGAAAGTAAAACAAATGCAATAATAAAAAATACATTAAATAAAACAAAAAATATTTTTGTCACCATTTCCATCGACATTTTAACACTTGTCAGTGCAATCACTGCCCCACCACTATGCCCCACCACCGACTACTGCTCTGGTACATTACCTACCCCTCCTCGGCGGCCATTGCCCAAACGTACGCCGCCAATGTCCACCGCCCACTTCAGGCAAAGTTGACGCCCCTTCGCCTGGCCTACTGCGCCTACCTGCTGGGGGGAGGCGTTCGCCTATTTGAACTATTTCAACTATTTCCCTAGTTTACTTCCGGTCCTTTTCTCGCCTCACTCGAAATCGTCTAGCGCTGTAAGACTACTCCACGGAGCGTTTTCTAGTTTTTGTCAGTCCCCTTTGCACCTTTGGAATAACAGTGGGCGCCTACGCCTTCATTGTAATCTCGATCTGGTCGACTAGCCAGCGTTTTCTACTGATTCAAATTATTCTGTATTTTGCCGATTTCTCCATTTGCTTCGCAGCACTATCGTACACTTCAAAAATGGTGGTCTTCTTCTACAAACTTCTTCCACTTGTCTGCTACGCCTGGCGTCTTCACCTGAAGGAGATCACTAGGCGGGCATTTAGACTGCCCATAAAAACGGTTGCTGTAGCTGTGATTAATGAAAAAAATAAACAAAAGCTGTTTAGGCAAAAGTTTCATCTAAACCAGAACAGCCATTCAATAACTTCAATTTCAATTAGAACAGCCCACTTTATGCGAGAGCACACCAAACTGCTGGTCGCCCTGGTCCACCTTAACCGGCACCTTGCTTCAGTGCTCATCTTCTGGTACTACTTTTCAATGCTGTACTTCAGCATCTTCATCCTCTGCCTGCTCTACTTTCTCCAAGTGTCGCTGTTTATCAAGGTGTACTACGGCGTAATTAACGCTCTAGTAATCGGCTCATTTGCCTACCTGCTCAGTCTGTCCTCGGTCATCAAGGTGCTGTACAGCTGTGGCGCAGCTGAGAAGCTGTACCTCGTTCAGATGAGCTGTGGAGGTAAAGTCGAGGGCATTTTGCAGTTCAAGCTAAAACTAATGTCCTACTATGAGGTGCTTAGGACGAAGAAAAGGGTGACTTTTACTTTTACGCCATCACGCACCAGTTAATAACAAGTGGTTGCTGGAGTAAAAAAAATGCGTGAATAAAAACAATAAAAAAATATTTAATTTTTGTTCTTTTCTAAATATTGCAGCTTCTCTTTTTCTACAGTTCATTTGTTATGTTTTCTTTTAAGTTTTTTACCAAGCAATCTTTGAAACCAAAATTTAATGATTGTAGTTCTGTGTTTTGAAGTGTACTTTTAAAATCATTAAATATGATAAAAATTATTAGCAATCAAACTAATTATTACCGGAAAACATTTAGCAATAAAAAATAAAATATTTGTTTAAACATTGTTATTGGATTCAAGTTAAAAACTAAATAAACAGTTTTGTTTAGTCACATATTGAAAAGCAATTAAAATGTCATTTTGTTTTTAATGAGAAAAAAATCATTAACTAGTTATTAATTGTAAAAATATAATGTTTGCTAAACATTTTAATTTATTCACAAAAATGAACTATCTAAAACAAAAAACTTAAAAATAAAACGCATGCAACAATAAATTTTTTTATTTTTTAATAAAGTTTCATCATTGAAATCATGCCCCACCTCCGACTGCTGCTCCGCTACAGCACCTACCCCACCTCGGCGGCCATGATCAGGACGTACGCCGCCAATGTTCACCGCCCACTTCAGGACATCCTGACGCCCCTTCGCCTGGCCCACTACGCCTACCTGCTGGTGGGAGGCATTCGTTTGCTGTTGAATTACGTCCTCCGAGAGGCGTACAATCGGTACGACCTGCCGGTGGCCGTCTTCACCGAGGCCGCCGCCACTTACATGTCCAGCCTCATTGTCTTCTTTCTCATTTTGCTTGCCTTTGTCTTTGACTACGCCTTTCTCCTGCGACCTCACCCAAAGGTGGCGCCCATGTTGGTCGACTTGGTCGTACGTAATCGAGGTAGTGTAAAACAAATAAAACTAAAAATAAAATGTAAAAAAATGTTTGTTTAAAAAAAATGTTTGCTTTACAACAGCTGCCAAACTTGGCTGCAGTCGTGCTCAGTCGTCCTCTGATTCAGGAGCTCTAAAAAAATTCAGCTTTTTTTCCCTGCAAAAAATGGGGCTCAACTTGTATCGGTCAATCTTTTACCAAAAACTTTTATCAGCTCTCAACGCAGCTCAACTCGTCCACTAGTTTACTTTCGGTCTTTTTCTCGCGCCACCCGAGACCGATTAGCTCTCTACGATTACTATACGGAAAATGTTTTAATTTTGTTTGTTCCTACTTACACCTATGCATTAACCGTTAGCATATATCACTATATTGTGATTGCACTCTGGCCAATTTACCGCAACGTCCTATTGATTCAAGTTATTCAGTATTTCGTAGATTTTACTATTGTTTATGTCATGTTATTGTACACTTTAAAAAAGGTGATGCTTTTCTTCAAGCTTCTTCCGTTTGCTTGCTACGCTTGGCATCTTCACGTGAAGGAGATCACTAGGCGGGCATTTAACCGAGTGCCGATGAGACATAAGTTACATCCGCACAAAAGCAGCCATTCAATAACTTTAAATTCAATAAAAACGACCTTTTTCATGCAAGAGCACACCAAACTGCTGGTCGCCTTGGTCCACTTTAACCGACACTTTGCTTCAGTGCTCATCTTCTGGTACTACTTTTCAGTACTGTTCATTAGCGTCTTCATCCTCTGCCTCCTCTACTTCCTCCCGGTGTCCTTTCTTATCAAGGTGTACTACAACGTCGTTTACGTCCTAGCAATTGGCTCATTTGCCTTTCTGCACCGTCTCTCTGCGGTCATCAAGGTGCTGTACAGCTGTGGTGCAGCCGGTGAGCTGTACCGCGTTCAGATGAGCTGTTGTGGCAGTGGCAACAGCGGATCGAGAGGCATTTTGCAGTTCAAACTGAAACTAATGTCCTACTATGAAGTGCTTAGGACAAAAAAGAAGGTAACTTTTACCTTTGGTCATCACGCACGAGTTAATAACAGGTGGCTAATGGAGGTAAAAATTATTAAAAAATGAAAAAAAGCAAAAAATAACTTTTTTTTTATTTTGCAGCTTTTCTTTTTCTATAGCTCATTTGTTATGTTTGCTTTTAAATTTTTTGCCAAGCAATCTTTGAAACCACAATTTAATGATTGTAGTTCTGTTTAACGTTTTTTAAATCATTTGTTAAAATAAAAAACATTATTAGCAATCAAACTAATTATTACCGGAAAACATTTAGCAATAAAAAATAAAATATTTGTTTAAACATTGCAATTGGATTCCAGTGAAAAAAAACTAAATAAACAGTTTTGTTTAGTCACATATTGAAAAGCAATTAAAATGTCATTTTATTTTTAATGAGAAAACCAGTAATTGGCAATTTGTAAAAAAAGAACAATGTTTGCTAAACATGTTATTTTATTCACAAAAATAAACTGTCTAAAACAAAACTTGCAAATTAAACGCAAGCAACAATAAAAAACACTACTAATATTGTACAACTAAAAAAGCAAAAAGTTTCATCATTGAGAATATGCCCCACTTCCGACTGCTGCTCCGGTACGCTACCTACCCCTCCTCGGCGGCCATGGTCCAAACCTACGCCGCCAATGTTCACCGCCCCCTGAAGGACATCTTGACGCCCTTTCGCCTGGCCCACTACGCCTACCTGCTGGCGGGAGCCATTCGAATGTGCCTCAACTACGTCTTCCGAGAGGCGTACGATCGGTACGACCTGACGGTGGCCGTCTTCACCCGACTGATGACCAGTTACAGCTCAAGCCTGGTGGTTCTTCTTCTCATTCTGCTGGTCATTGTCTTTGACTACGTCTTTCTTCTGCGGCCTCACCCCAAAGTGGCGCCCATGCTGGTGGACTTGGTGGTGCATAATCGAGGTAGTGTAAAACGGAAGAGAGAGAGAGAATGTTTTAAATGCTTTTTTAAACAAACAAAAAATGTTTTTGCTTTTTTTGCCTTACGATCACAGCTGCCGACCTTGGCTGCAGTCACAGTTCTCAGTTGTCCTCCAAATCGGGTGCTTTAAAGCACTTTAACGTTGCTTTTCTACAAAAACTAATCAATTTGTGGCAGTCCATTTTGCACAACAGCATTTTGGTCAGCTCTCCCCAAAGCTCCACTTGTCCACTAGTTTACTTTAGATCCTTTTCTCGCGCCACACGAAACCAAATAGCTCTCCTCGATTACTATACAGAAAATTGGTCCTCTTCTGCCAAACCACCTTTCTTTTTTATTGCCTGGCTCGGCCTGCTCTACCTGATCTTCAAGTACTACCGCAGGAACAGTCGTCTGTATCTTTTGCTTGGTGGACTAGACGCCGGCTTCATTCTCTACTCCTTCAAGCGGAGCTTTGCTCAGCTCAACTTCTTCCTCCTTCACTGCGTCCTGATGATGACCATCTTTACAATGCATTTGAAAGGGCTGAATCGACTGCTGAAAAGCTGTTCTCTAGCAAACAAGGTCGAGGTGGAGGGCAACTTTCAGCGAATGAGAGGAGGAGGAGGAGGAGTTTCAGAGCGGTTTCAGCGACGACGCTTCTCCATCTCGCCCACCAACACCGTCGAGGCTCTTCAGCTGTTCCAGTTCTACCGCTCGGAGCAGCTGAACATCGCCATGGCCATCTACCACCTGAATGAGGCCTTCGTCTCGCTGCTCACCTTCCTCGGCATCGGCTCCAATGTAATTGCCAACATCTACCTGGTCACCTCGCTCGTCTTCGACGGCCCCACCATGGGCGTGCACTATCAGCTGATCATGGTGGGCGGCATTCTGGCGCAGATTGGCGGCATCTACCAGGCCGCCCTGCCGCTGATAGTGATCAGCAACACGCTGTACAGCGGCGCCCGCCACCTCTTCGTCGTACAGCGGCACCTGCACTGGCAGTTTCTCGGCGAGAAGATCGCCCTCTCCCACTACTACGAGCTGCTCAACACCGACGAGCCGGTGGTCTTCAAGTTGGGCTACATTGGCACCTTTGCCAACGATTGGCTCTTTCAGGTAAATTGGCAGAAATTCTTAGAAATGTGAACATAAAGTTGACACAAGTTTTTCTGTACCTTTTCTGTAACTTCAGTTTTTCCTCTTCTACACCGGCTACCTCATCTACTTCTTCAAGTCCTTCTGCGGCAAAGACCTGGCCGCTCTTGATGGCGGCGAAGGCGGCTCCAGTGCCACAACACTGGTAGTTTTGTTTAGATAACATTTGAACAGTAAAAACTGTGATTCAGGTTTTGATTTCTTTTTTGCCTGCCAAATAAACCCAATTTTTGAAAGCATTTCATGAAACAACAACAATTACTGCTTTGTTTCTTTATGACTTTACGTCATCACACTTGACTCACTAAAGCTCTTTTTCTTATCACACTCATCGTCACAACTTTTCAACAGTCAGCTTTTCCGTTTGCCAGTCACCAAAACACAGCAGGCGTTCTTCATTCATCCTCCTCCTCTTCTTCTTCTTGCACAAGATGTCCTCTTCAAGCGAGGCCCTGGTCGCCGAAGTGCAGCAGCAGCAACAGCAAAAACAAGAGTCAACCTTTGAAGCCGACTTGAGCAGCGCAAACACCACCGAACCGCCGCCCACCACCACTGTCATTCCCGCCATTCAATTTCACCGTACACTGTACCTGGACGCCGAGGGCCGCCCCACCCTCAACAACGCCCCCAACAATGGCGGGCTGCGCATTCACGACGTGCTGAGCGTGCCCGAGGACGCCGCCCCTTGCAACTTGTCCTCCATTTTGCCGCTGCTCTCCTACCACCGCCTGGAGGAGGCCTTTGTCTGCCTGAACGCCCAGGGCGTGCTTCGCGCCACCACGCCCACTTTGGAGGTGCTCAGCCGCAGGCGCAGTCTCAGTCAAGGTCGTCGAAGTCTTGCCGCCGCCGCCTGCCTCCTGGTCGCCCACCGTGGTCAGCTGTACGGCGTTCAGGTGGACGAGGGGGGCGTGGCGAAGGTGGTCGGCACCGTCCGCCAGGTGGTCAGCTCGTGGTCGCAGGGTGGTGAGCACAAGGACCTCGAAGATGATGCGGATGATGAAGGTCAAACTGAGAGCTGTCTGGTGCTCGACGGCAAGGTGGTCGGAAAGGTGGTCCGCCTGGGCAGTGTCACCTTCGACCCCGCCCACCACGTCCTGGTCACCGTCCCGCTTGGCGGTCACTGCTTTGCTCAGCTCAGCAAGGGAACAACTGCTGCTACTGCTGATAATGATCATGAGGGTGAAGAGGGTGAATATTCAACTCCTCTGGCTCTTCTCATCGGCCCCGCCCACATCCTCTTCACCACCAGTGGAGCCCTCATCAAATGGAACGCCTACGTGGACAGCAGCATGAAGGAGATGGTATGCAAGGCGGTGCCTCCAGGGTCGACCTTCTTTCAGAGCAGTGGCGGGTGGTGGACTGCTCAGACTGATCCCTCAGTGGTGGAAAAGGAGGTGGACTCTATGGAAACTCCCACCACCACCACCACCACCTACCTGATGACGGGCCTGGGCATGCGCAAGTGCCACTTTCAGGAGGCCTTCTTCTACGCGCAGATGCACATTGGCCAGACGATCAAGCAGAAGGTGATCGAGAAGGAGGAGGAGGAGAACAAAGAGGAAGACAAATAGTTCCACTGAAGTTCATCCCACTCTATTTTTTCCCACCTTTTTGCCGTACATTATTTTTTCGCCACTTTCGTACACACCTTCTTCTTGGCACCAAGTTCGTTTCGCATTTGTTTGTTTGCTTCTTTTTCAACTTACGCCAAAGATTAACTTACACCTGCCAGAGTTTAACTTTCTTGAGCAAGGTTAAAGAAAGCTTCTTCATTGTTTATTGGCAAGAAAGGGAGTGAAAAATGAAATGAAAATCATCACCTGAAAGAATATCAAATATCACATGTTGAGAAAGGAGATAGGAGTAGGTAGAAAAGGAGGAGGAGAAGGAGAAAGTGAATGCACGTGTGAGGAGATTAGCTTAGAAAAAATGGGATTGCAAACAGATTGCACTGCAAGGAAATTATGTCCATTGTGTTTCAGGGGTGATCACTTAGGGTTCAGGCAAAGCAGGAGGAGGAGACGAGAACGTTGGCCAGCTCCGCCAGCTGCTGCTCGCTAAACTTCCGCTTATGCTCCAGCCAGTACGGTTCGTGGGTCTTCCGGAAGAAGCGGAGCGCCGTGGTGACCGTCTTCTGAATCGGCTGGGCGTCGCCGACTCGCCTGGCGAGAAAGAGCACAATGTCCGGCAGGAGGTCGTAAGAAGCTCTCATGTTTAGGCAAGAAGGAAAAAGGACATGAGAATATCACCTGAAGAATATCAATATCACATGTGGATCAAGGGATAGGAGGTGTTAGAAAGGAGAGGAGAAGGAGAAAGGAATGCACGTTGTGGATGATTGCTAAAATGGATGCAACAGTTGCACTGCAAGAAATATGTCCATTGTGTTTCAGGGGTGATCACTTAGGTTCAGGCAACAGCCAGGAGGAGGAGACGAACGTTGCCAGCTCCGCCAGCTGCTGCTCGCTAAATTCGCTACTCCACCATACGGTCGTGGTCTTCCGGAGAAGCGAGCGCCGTGTGAACGTCTTCGAATCGGTGGGCGTCGCCGACTCGCCTGGCGAAAAGAGCACAATGTCCGCAGGGGTCGGCACTCGTCTGGTAGGTAGATGAAGCACCAGGCCGAGAGCCGCTGGGCGAAGAATCGCGATCGGTGGACTCAGCTTCCTAGAGATGTGTTAAGAGAGATGGGTCGTTGCTGGCCTTGCACTGTCAATCAGCGATCCGCTCGTGTCATTGAAAAGTCCACTGATGTAGCGCCGCAGCGTCTGCCGCGCCGACTCCGCAACCTGCAATCACCTGTCCTGCACAGCAGCACAATGTCCCCATGCCTCCCCACTGCGGCGTGGCGGGATGAGCGATTGTTAAGACAGCTTGGGAAGGTGACTCGCGACGGCCGGTGCCAGTCCAGTTGGCGGCCACTGGCGAGGTAGGCAGCAGCGCGGGCACGTCCTCCGGTCGGATAGACCTGTACGCAATGTGGAGATGCGTTGCGGGCGTGCCGCTGTGGTTTCTTCAAGGCGTGCCGTTGAATGAGCGCCAGTGGGAGGAAGCTGGCAAAGTGGCCAAGCTCCGCGCCTATTCCTTCGTTCCACTTCGTCGCTTCCGTTTCGTCCTCGCAGTGACCAGACTCTTCGACTGGCCCAGTCGCTCAGCCAGTGGCAGACGCGTGTCCAGCAGTGGACAGATCCGGGCCTGCGGGTGAGTCAGTGTCAAAGAGGTCGCTCTGATGGTGGCCACGCCTGCTGCTGCTGACTGATCTCGGTTGACGCCAGCGAGGAGAGGGCCTCCTTAAGCTTGCCTGCACTCGCTCAATAAGTCCACGGCAAGAGAGATAGGGCGGTGTGTGCACTACGCCGTTACGAATGCCCACTCGTGTGGAAGGCGTTGCTGAGCATACTAAAAGAGAAAAAATCAAAATGAAAATTGACAAAATTATCACAAAAGATACTAAGAGACCGAACTCCTCAGTACGAGACGGACTCAGTGATCAAGAGGCGGTCGGGGAACGGCCTGCAGAGCGAGGCGTAGCGCCAGTTGGTGGGCAGAGCCGTGGGATGAAGTATGAATGGCTGGTGGTAGGGGCCCCAGCGGTCGTGAAGAGGGCGGGGTGGCGAAGAGTGCCGAAGCCCAGCCCCAGCGGCAGTCGCGGTTCGAGGGAAGACGCCTGAAAGGGCTGTACCAGTGGTTGTAGACCCTGTGAGGTGGCGGAAGGGACTGGAACACCCGCAGCAGAAAGGTCTTCAGCTGAAGAAGTTGGTCGTAGGGGAGGCAGGGGGAGGCCTTCACCAGGCCGGCCAGCACCTCCAGGGCAAACTTGTCGAAGTTGTGCTTCTTCTTCGCCAGCAGCGCCTCGATTCGAGGGAATAAGAGGGCGTGATCACCACCGCCCTGGTTCAGCTTGAAAACCTGCGTCAGGTGCTTCCACAGCTTCACCGTCTGCACGCAGGTACTGCGAGGCCCCTCCTGCTCGATCGACTGCAGGCGAAAGAGGTCGTCGAGGAAGGCGGCGTCCTGGAAGGTGTCGCCCACTATCTGCACTCGGCTGAGCACCTCCGGCGGCTGGTCGACGAATCGGGTGACCAGCTTTGGCCTCCCATCGAGGTAGCCGTCGTGGATCTTGTCGTGAAAGCGGGTCGACTCGTAGCGCTCTCGGCTGGCCAGACAGTCCTCCTCCAGCGACTGATCGTCGTCCTCGTCTTTGTCCAATTTTAAAGTATCATCCTCACTTAAAACAGTGACCACCTCCTTGATCGGCTTGGCCAGAAAGAGAATCTTCTTGACGGCCACCGTCGCCAGCCAGCGAATGCTAATCAGCTCATTGGTGAGGTTGTCGAGGAAGAAGCGGATCGCCGCCGGGGGCAGCGGCTGGTCGGCCCTGATCAGCAGGTCCAGCAGTGTACAGCCGAGAATGTAGAAGCGCCAGTGGAGGCTTCCCTTTTCCCCTCCCTCCAAGGTGGCCAGCAGCTTTCCCACCAGCTCATTGTACAGTTCCAGATTCAGGGAGTTGTCTAATGCAATTTCCGCCTCAATGCGAGCCACCTGTTCGGCGGTGGGCACCGCCCAGCCGCTCTCCTGGGCCACCTTCCACAGGCTTTTTTCACCTTCTTCTTCCCCCTCGGCTTTGGCAGACATCAGCCGGGGCGAGAGCAAACCTCGCTCAATGGTCATCGTCTGAAAGTGGTCAGTGAAGAGGGGCAGGAACCAGACGTCAAAGAGGCGGGCAATCTTCGGCTTCTCCGCATTATTGACCGCCACCAGGGCGGGCCAAACTTGGAGCACCGTCTTCCACTCCGTGGAGAGGGCAATCGACTGCTTGGCGCTGCCGTACAGCAGGTACAGCGTCCCCTTGAAGGCGTCGTACGCCTCGGCGACCTTCCCCAAATTTGCCAGCAGTTGGGGAAGGCAGGAACGGTAGGACCGGGGAAAGGTACTCCACAGGTCAATGAGAATCACCTGCGCCTGAGAGCGAATTTTGGAGCTGGTGCAGGTGGACAGCTCCAACAGCAGGGCCATCGCCTTCCGGTGGGTGGAGCAGAACTCAAAATTGGACCAGCGTTTGAGGATGCAGGAGAGGCCCTGAAAAAGGTTAATCTTTTTAGATTCTATTCTATCAGTCAAAAAATAAACCCTTGAAAACTCACCAGTTGATAGGAGATAATGTAGTAATACTGTACAATGGGCAGCGTCGACTTCTCCTTCACCAGCGACTTGTAGATCGAGTGGGAGACGCTCTTTCCCGCTGTGATCGTCTTGTAGTTGAAGAGCGTGTAGTCCACCACCTCGATTATGAGCTTGAAGATGGTGACATTGTCCGAGGTGGCGCTGTGATCTCGCTGCAGCTTCCCCACCACCGCCACCATCAACGAAAGGAGCGTCTCGCGAAAGTTCTCCCCATCAAAGAGGTCAATTGCGAAAAGGTCCGGGCTGGTGAAGTACTTGCGGGTCAGCTCGCCGTCGTCCTCCTCCTCTTCAAAATTTTCATCTTTTTTCTCCTCCTCCTTCTTAAAGTTGGGTATGCAGTGGACGCAGCCGAGGAAGCTGAGGATGATGCCAAAGCTCTTCTCCACCTGCGAGCTGGCCAGCGCCAGCGAGGAGGCGCCGCACGTCCACGCCTCCAGCGAGGCCATCTCCGGGCGGATAAACTCCCGAAAGAGCTCCTTCGCAAAGGAGATCTCCTCCGGGGAGGGCTGGTGCCACTTTAGGGGCAGCTGGCGGAGCTTGCAGGTGTAGGGAAATTTCTGAAAAGCGGGAAAAAATGGTTAAAACTTTGCCAATAAAAAAACACGACCAAAAATCCTCTTACCAAAAGCCGCTCCAAAATCTGCGTCTGACGATCTCCTCCGCCCACTTTTTTGTCATCATTTTCAGCAGTTTCCGCACTTTTTGTTCCCACCCTCGTGTCAAAGGCATAGCACGGCAGGTAGATGGAGGTGAGTATGTAGAAGAGAAAGGAGAGCACGTCGGTAATCAGATTGTTGTGCTTAAAGTTGTCCTCAAAGTCGATGCGGTAGATCCGCTTGAGGAGGTGGACAATCTCCCGCCGGTGGCCGAGCAACACCTTCCCATCAAAAGAGAAACAGGTCTGCAGGAGGCGCCAGTTGTAGACAAACTCCGACTTGCAGATGTCGGAGTAGCGAGGCGAGGAGGAGGAATCATTCCCTTCCCCTTCCCCTTCAACCTCACCAATCGAGGAGAGAATGTTGGCGCTGATTCGACTGAAGAAGAGCTCAAAGGTCCGTCCCGAGGGATCGGAAAGCAAACAAGCCAACATCATCTTGTCGACAATCTTCACCACCTCGGTGCTCTCCACGATTCGACTGGTGGCGTAGTGCACCAGCCGACTGGTCAACGCCTCCCTCCTTGGCTCGCCCACCACCGAGAAGATGTGCACCAGCACCTCAAAGATAATGTTCCGCACCATGATGCCCTTGGCGCTCACCCGAAACAGGTCGTCATTGTTGCAGTCGAGGATGGCCAGGCAGAGGTCGAGGAAGGCGTCGGGGAAGGCCTCCAGCTGCACTGAATCTTTCAGCAGCTTCCTCGATTCCTCGCTCAAACCTTCAATGTCTCCCATTTTCGAGCAGTCCTCCAGCGGAATGCCCATAATGACGATGGAGCGAATGGCAAAGAGGTGGAGGAAGGCCAGCGTATGGTCGTTGGTGTTCACCGAGCGGAGCAGTCCACAGAGGACGGGAATGACCTGCGCCCGGTGGGCCGGGCCCACCGCCTCATCGGTGACCATGGGAAAGAGGGAGACGGAGAAGAGCGAGAGCGCGTGCTTCAGGCGGTCCGGCTCAAAGGGCCGCTCCTCGGCGACCGCCAGGCGGCGCCACACCTGGGCGCTCAGCTCCGGTGAGCACAGTAGGCTCAGATTGTACAGGTGCTCAATCTCAAAGTCGGCAAAGGTGATCTTCTCAAACTGCTCGCACATCCAGGCGGAAAAGTCGGCGATCAGCTCCGGTGTCAGACGATGCTCGGCCGGGGTGTGGTCGTACCAGAAGGAAGGGCTACCCCGCTTCCGGGAGTGGCGACGTTCAAGTTTTAAACGAAGGATGAACTTGCCCAACAGGTAGCAGACCACCCGCTTGTGGTTGACAAAGCGAAACTTGAAGTAGGCCTTCAGGGTGGCGAGAAAGTCATTTTGAGGGCTGATACAGTAGACGAACCAGCTGGCGGCCATCGTCAGCTCCAGGTCGGTGGCCGTCTTGCAGTTGAGCCGTTTCTTCACCCGCTGAAGAATGGCCGGCAGGTGCGGCGACCAGTCGATGTAGCCGAAGGCACTTTTAGCCAGGCTGCTAAAGAGGTAGAGAAAGTAGTTGTAGTGGTGGCTGGTGTCCTGGGTGGGCAGGGCCGTCCAGAGGGCCATCATCTCCTCGAACCAGAGCTTCCAGCCGAGGTGATGTTCCGGCGGGGGGAGGTGCATCGGAAGGAAGAGCATGAGGAGGTAGAGGTAGCGGGTGAACTTGTTCGAGTAGATGCAGAGGTAGTCGCCCCACTCGGCGAGCATCTCTCCGGTCGATTCGGGGCTGAAGTAGAAGGAGGCCGCGGATACGAGGTTTGTGAGCGTCCCCAGCAGCCCCGAGTCGAGGTAGAGCGTCTGCTTGCGGACGTGCCGGTTGTGATTGACCCGCTCGACGAGGGTGAACAGTTCTCGCCAGTTCAGTTGAAGCTCGGAGCGGGTGATCAGCGAGGGCAGTCTAGGAAATGAGGAGGAAGGTGAGCATTAGTGGTGATAAGGGAAAGTTGATAAGGGAGATTGATAAGAGAAGAGAAGAGGACGTACTTGAGCAGTCGCCCCAGAAGGTGGGCCAGCATCTTCATGATGCGGTAGTCCGTCTCGGTGGCCACCAACGACGTCCAGCACAGCCGGATCAGCATGATGTGGTCGGCTTTGGTGAAGGCCAGGCCGAAGGCGGTTAGGTACCTGAAAGGAAAGAAAGTTGATTGATAAGTTGATAAGGGTTTTTTTCTGAGAGAGCTCAACTTACTGGTTGCAGGCGTAGATCCACCGCTCCAGCTGGACGCCCTGGGCGACGCTGGCCTCGCAGTGGTGCGCCTTTAGGTTAGTCCACAGCTGAATCCGGGTCGATTCGAGTTGGGCTGAGTAGGGGACGTACTGCGAGAGTTTGTTTACCTTCTGCAGTTTGCTGCTGCTGCTGCCATCGATGCTGCGGTTGTTGTTGGTGTTCTTGTGATTTGGTGATACCGGTTCTCCTCCGCCGCCGTCCTCGAGGCTACAGCTGGCGAGGGCGGCGGTGGCCGAGGCCACCGATGTGGCCACCAGGTGATCATCTTTGGCTTCTTGGCCACCACCGGCTCTACCTGTGTTGTGGCTTTTGCGTTGTTGAACCGGCTCTTCGCCTCCGGCCCCAGCAGCCCGGTCGCCGCATCTTCTGTCCTCTTCGCTGTCGCCCTCCTCCTCCCCTTCCTGATCGGAGCTCTCGTAGTCGCTGTCCTTGATCTGCTCGTCCTCCTCCTCGTCGTCCTCATCATCATCGCCCTCATCGTGGTCCGAGTCGTCATCAGAGTTGTCGTCACTGCCGGCGCTGCAGATTGACAGGTCGTCCATCAATGAAAGAAGGTGATGGTGATGGTGATGAAGGTGATAGAGGTGGTGGTGATGGGATGAATCGAGGATCAATCTTTGGTGTCGATGGTCGTCGATGTGCGTCGATTCCTTAGATTCTTTAGGGTGAGAGAGAGAGAGAGTTTGAGCATCCAAGGGTTCTAAATGTGTTCGTCAATCTGATGAAATCAGAGTGTCGGTGTCGGTGAGTGTGCTGTTGTGCCGTCTGTGTTGTGCTGTCTGTGCTGTGCTGTGCGGTGAGTGTGCACAAATGAGTGCTGGCACTCGGTGTGTCCTCTGGAGGCAAGTGGCAGTAGGAGCAGCTGCAGCAGCTGCAGAAGCAGCCGCACTACACACGTGCAATGCGTGGACAGACAGCAGCAGGCCAGCAGCAGCAGATAGAACAGAGCTGAAAACAGAAAAAAAAGTGCACTGTGAGTGCACTTGCCTGCTAACGTAAGAGCACTGCAGTCGCCGTCTGTCCAGCACCGATGAAGAAGGAGAAGAGAGAAAGAAGGGAAAGTGAACTGTTGAGTGCGATTGATGCGATTGCATTGCGAAGCTCCTGATGATGAAGAAGGGAAGAAGGGAAAGAATTTGGCCGACTGAGTTTATACTTTTTGTTTTCTGTACAAAGTGGAAAAAACAACTGTACAAAGTGGGAAACTGTCTTTTCAGAGTGCGGAATCCTCAGTTCATCAGATGTGCAGTTCAATTCAAGACCAACTCTTCTCTACAACTCTGTCATAACTGGGTGAGTTTTTCTTTCTATTACGAAATTAACGTAACGTTAAGCAAAAAGTTTTGAGTTTTAAAGTTGCATGACTTGTTTCAAATCAATTTTTTATTTATTTTTTTTTTGTTACGCATAAAATGCAAAAATTGAGAAACACGAAAAGTTCACTGCCATCAGTTAGCTTTGACATTAAAATTTATTGCATGAAGTTTTTTTATTTACCTTGTACAAATATTTTGAAAAATGACTTTTTATAAATTTCGCTACACCAAATTCAAGTTAATTTGGTATCAGTAAAAGTTAGCTGGCGCTAGTTTTACATTTTGACAAAGGCATTGCCCCAAAAGAACATCATGAAGCCGGCGTAGACAAAGATGAACTGCAAACAAAAATTTAACTGTTAATTCGGTGAAGTTAAATCAACAACAACAACAACAACAAAAATCGTTCACTTTACTTTTAAGACGGAGTTGGTCGTTATCGAGCCAAAAGACCCGGCGGTGAAGGCAAAGTTCAGCCGGGCAATCTCATCCAGCTTCACCTTGAGGCGAATATTCCCCCTTGAGTTGCTAGAGCTGCCCGGCAGGTAGGCCTTCGAGCGACTCAGCTGGTGGCCGGCTGTTTTCATTGCCCGCTCCGCGGTGATCACCGGTCGAAGGGCGAGCAGGAGGAAGAAGTCCTCCATGAAGACGTAGACGGTGAACTGCAGCCGCAGACTGGTGGACATCTCCTTCAGTAATATCATCGTCAGCGTGTAGGCGTTGAAGGGAAAGATGGTCCCCAGGCTGAAGAAGTAGTAGGTGGAGACGAGGTCGCGATTCGCTTGCACTAGGCTGCTTAGAAAGGATCGATGGTTTGGAAGGAATTTGGTGGTGAGGAAGCGAACTAGACGACGCTGAGAAAATAAGATTTGCTTATCAGAAGAGCACTTGATCTGCCTTTCAAGCAACCTCTTCAGCCGCCCCACCCAGAACGCCTGCTGGGCGGTCAGAACGTAGATGAGCAGATTGGAGAGGTGCTCGAAGAAGAAGGAGATCTTGCAGCTGTGCCAGGTGGCGTACTCCAGCAGCGTCACTTCAGCGATAATTAGCAGTCCTTCTTTGAATGAGTAAAAGTTCCAGATAAAGTACACGTAGATGTACGAATTGGCCAGGGCAAAGAAGAGTGTGCAAAAGTAGAAGCTGAACGCCAAGATGAAGTCAAAAGAAAATGAGAGAAGGGCTGCTCGCCGTCGAATTGAGGGCTGAAGTGATTCGAAGGCCGTCAGCGGTCGACTGGTGACTCGAACTGTTTCGCTGTGCCGCCAAAAGCTGACCAATTCGAAGGCCATCTTTTTCCAGCTCACAAAGTTGAGCTCAAAAAAGTGCAACTTGTTGGTGACAATCAGCTGATAGGCAAGAGAGTAGCACTTCCGGCCACAGCTGAAGTGTACGGTGTAGTCGAAGTAGATGAGGAGAACCCAAATGGGCCACAGTGCGAGGACGTTGTACCGATCGAGGATGTTCAGGTGGAGGAGGAAGCCGATGAACAGGTCAAAGGAGGTGTACTGCTCAATCAGACAAAAACAATTTTGATTGTTGAGCAGAACTGAGGTGATCAGCAGGCGAAGTATGAAGGTGACCAGGTAGAGGTAGTACACTAAAATGAAGAAGATGCTCATTCGAGAAGTTGATGATTGGCTGGTGTCCACCATTTGGCTGATGTAGTTGGTGGAGAAGTTCATTAGTGTTTTTAGGTGAAGTCTCCCAAGGCTAAGGTTCAAAAGTTTACTGCAGTTTTGAAAACAAGTTGTTTGAGGCATTTTTAAATAGTTTTTATTGCAATGAATTTTTTTAAAAAAATGCAACAAAGTTTTATAAATATTTTTCTACACTGGAAAACACCGGGGCACAGTTCTCCGAACTACCATTCATTTACATAAAATAAAGTATTTGGCATTCATTTTAGGTTCGTTATTTAAAGAAAGTGAAAAATGACTTTAAATAGTAAATCAATTCAGACCAATAATTATGTAAAAGTAAAATTCATTTTTTATTTATAGTTTTAAATGGTTGTTGTTGTTGTTGCTCTCCATCTAAACAGAAACTACTAAAGAGTTTCCGTTTAGGGGCACTTTCAAGTACTTTTGTTATGTTTGACAAACTAAACTCAAGCGTACAGACAAACAACGATATTTTGCAACTTTTTTTTGATTGTGTTATTTAATGTCATTTGCTCCTTGCTAAATGATAGTCAAACATTTAAATTAACTTTTTTAACGAAAACATTTGCAATCAACATTTTTCAAGGTACGGTTTTTGAACTTGGGTTTTGCACTCAAAGTTCGTTTTCTCTCCCTCTCTATTGTCGCCCACTGTGTTACAAAAAAACACGTCATCCAATCAAAACTGCTTGAAACTGCCCAGTCACACACATTCATCCTTTTTGCGTGTCATCAAACATCTTCACCACCCAAAAAGCGAAAAACAAACAAACATTTCAATGCCGTACATCAACCTAAGCCGCTTCCCGCCGGACAAGGCCCACCACGGCGCGGTGAAGCGAGCCGTGGAGACGATCAGCCGCTCCGTCTCTGCCCGGGACACCGACCACCCTGACTTCTTCGAGTACAGCATCGACGTGGAGAGCAGCCTCTTCGCGGGCACCTACTCCAACATCTACCTCGCCAGCAATGGCCGCCAGCTGCCCGACCAGCCGCTGATAGCGCGGGTCTACGAGCCGGCCGCTCGCATCGACGCCCGCCGCAGCTCCTACATGAAGGTGCTGAAGTACATTGGAAAACGGTCCGCCGGCTGCATCGCCACCTACGACATCTTCTTCGACGACGCCGGGCGGGTGGTCATCTTTCAGGGTAGGGAAAAAGTTTGGTGACCTTTTTTTGGTGAAAAAAAATTCAAATCTAAATCTAACCTCCTCCTTGTGGTAGAGCTGGCACTGCACGGCAACCTGCGGGACTTTCTGAAGAGCAACCGCGTCTACGTGCCGGAGAGGCAGATGCGCGAGTGGGCGGGGCAGATCTACAGTGGGATGGACTTCCTGGGCGACTCGGGCATCGTTCACCGGTCCATTAGTCCGAAGCACATTTTGCTGACAGTGTCGCCGGAGGACGGGGAGAAGACGGTGGCCAAGCTCAGTTCTTTCCGGGATTCAGTCCTCTACTACGATGTGGTGACGAGCACTGTACGGCTGATGGCGGTGCAGGAGAAGGAGCGGGCGAAGGCGACCAGCAACGCCAGCTGCTACAACTTCTTTGCGCCGGAGGTTTTTGGCCTGGGAGGAGGTGGAGGAGGAGGAGGTAATGGAGGTATTGGCAATGACCTCTACAACCCAATTCCCGCCGAGGTGTGGTCCTTCGGGGCGACCTTCTTCTTCGCCAACACGCGCGCCTTTCCGGTGAAGTACGGCGAGGTGAGCTCGGCCGTCGACGTGCCGCTGGCCATTGAGGGGGCGTTGGGCCGAGCTCGAAACCTCTCCCCCGAGGCTAAGGGCTGGTTCAGCGGCCTGCTCAAGGCCGGCCCTCAGGAGCGAACCGCTTTTGAGGCGATTGCTGCTGATCCGTGGTTCAGGGCGGCGCTGCCGATGTCTGCGCCGGCTGCTGCTGTTGAAGATAAACCTCTTCAACAACCGCCACCACAACCCTTTCAACTTCACCAGCAACTTCAGCAGCAGCAGCCGCCGCAGCCCCCTCAACAACAACAAAATCCACCAACCACGTTCACGCCCCTGCACACTGACGCCCCCGGGGCGGACCCTTTCGCCCGAGGCGGCTCCTTTCAGCTGCAGCCAAAGCAGCAGTGGCAGCAGCCGGCCAATCTCTATCCCCCACCTCCGCCTCCTCGAGTTCCTTTCCAACTTTCAGCTAACAATGGAACACCCCAGCAGCAGCCGCAGCAGCAGCAGCCGAATGCAATGGTGGGCGGGAACTTTCCTCCTCCTGGGCCTCCTCTTCAGCAAGGTCCCCAGCAGCCACCACCACCGCCGCCACCACCTCAAACCGGAAGTCAGCCACCACCGGTGCAGGTGGTCATCTACCAGACGCCCAATCAGTTTGGGGCCTCCGGAAAACAACAGCAGCAACCGCAACACAGCAACTTCAGCAACAATTTGGTGCACAGCCGCCGCCTCGACCGCCGCCGCCTGCTGGTCCTTTTTAGGAAATAGCTGAAGAGAAGAGCCGTTGCTTTCTGTTTGTTATCCGACCACATTTGGTTGCATGTTCTCATTCATTCCCCCTCCCTTTTTTATTCAGTGTTTGGTGATCATTAATAAAAAAAATACTTTTGCTGGAATGTTGGCGTTTACTGACCTATTGAGCAGTTTTGAGCATGAGTTCAATGAGTGACGTGTCTTAAAAATTTTTTGTTGCTAATGTAGGCTTCATTGTAGTGGTAAGGAGGCTTTATTCACTCTAAGTTCATGCTGATAATATTCAAATTCAGATCAAGAGTTGATCCGGGGGAAATAAATAAATAAATAAAGATAGGAGAAAATCTGATTAAGTAAACACACTAGAGGAAGCAATGTGCTCTCGAGAAAAGGATGATGCACATTCTCTCATCTTCATCTTCCTTCCTCCGTTCAGTGGATTAGGCCTCCGAACTTGACGACATTGTCGAGGCACTTTCGCAGGCCGGCATCATCGGCGGCGTTCACCTTCAGACAGAAGACGTACCAGTAGCAGCTGGCCTCCTCCGTGGCCACCAGTCGGCTGGCCTGCACCGGGGCCACCTCTCGCTGGTAGCGGCTAAAGGCCCGCATTCGTCGCTGCCACATCTCCACCGCCGCCTCTTTCAGGCCAGTGCCGAGGAGGGCCTTCTGTGCGGTGCAGGCAGAGGCAAAGGGCGAGGTGCGGCACATCCAGGGGGTTCCTTGCAAAAAAAAAAAAAAAAAAAATAAAAATTTTCAAAACATTTTTTCAATTTTTTTTGCAAGTCATCTTACGGTCTTCGATAAGCTTCTTCCGGGGCTCCAGGTACTGGAGGAAAAGGGGGGGGGGAAAGGTTGAACATCGGGTAAGTTATTATCTAAAAACAATATCTTATAAAGGTAGTACTGACCAGTCGGTTGAGGCAGGCGGGCAGTTTCGCGTAGTGGGAGGTGTTCGTGAAGGCGTCACAGATCTGCGGGTACTCCCGGAGGAAGCCCATCAGCAGATCCCAGGGAGCGGTGTTGTCCAGCTCCAGCTCGTAGACGTCCCACCAGCCCAAGCTGTTGTACCGTGAAACGCTGGAGTTCAGTTCGCTGCGAATCTCCGGCATCAGCGACAAGCTTATGGCGAGGGCCTCGACGTCGGGCTAAATAGAAAAATGTGAGATTTTTCCTTTCTGGGAAATAAAAAAGAAAGGCTTTACCTTTCTCTGCGTCCTGACCCACTCCGGGATGGTCAGGTTCGATCGAGCGATGCGCCCACTCGGTGAGAGGATGCCGAAACTGAGGGAGTTACTGGGAGGCGTGACTGCTTCTGTTGTGCCACTACTTGGAGTATTGCTGAAGGCCACTCGAACGAGAAAATCGTAGAAGCTTTCCGTGGTGGTGGTGATGGCAGCAATCAGTGCTGTTGATGGCCGGTAGTTCGGTTGTGGTGGTGGTGGGCGAGGCCAGGGAAAGAGGGGCGGAAAACGCAACGATGATGACCAGCACCAGGCTGATCAGAGGGAAGTTCTTCTTCAGCAGAAGAGAGGAGGAAGACATCTTGACAGAGAAGGTAGATAAGGTTCTTGAACAGGTGAAAGATGAGGTTCAGTGGAGCTACTTCCAGAGGAGGTTGCTTGGGTGTTCAAGGGGGGGTGAGAGAGAGAGAGAGAAAAGGGACTTTGCGTAGTCAGCAATCAGAGTTCGACAAGGCAAGGCAAAGTGTGATCAAAGGCAAAGGAGATAGGTGGACAACCAAATGGTGGCTGGCTGGGTAGCAGAAGATAACTTCAAGACCTGTAGCACTTTAACTACAACCTGTTGTATATCATTTGAAAAGCATTGTTAGAGAAGAACCGGTTTTTTGGAACTCACCAAAAACAGTTCAATTTTTGTAGTTCGTTTTTCAACTGTGTTTGAAAATGATACACATTTTCAACATTTCACTACAGCGGTAAAAAAAGATCATTTCATTCACTACAAGTACATGCTAATGTAATATTCAAATTCAGATCAAGAGCTGATCAGAGGTAGGATAAATAAATAAATAAATAAAAAAGATAGGAGAAAACTGATTAGGTAAACACTAGAGGAAAACAAAGTGCTCTCGAGAAAAGGAGGATGCATTCGAGGGGGCACATTCTCACTTTCTCTTCCTCTTCCTCTTCTTCCGTTCTTCACTGGATGATGCCCCTGAAGCGGACGACATTGTCGAGGCACTTTCGCAGGCCGAGGTCGTCGGCGGCGTTACTCTTCAGGCAGAAGACGTACCAGTAGGAGCTGGCCTCCTCGGTGGCCACCATTCGGCTGGTCTGCTTAATGGCGACATCTGTCACGTAGTTGCCAAATTGAAACATTCGTCGTTCCCACATCTCTACCGACTGGTGCTTGAGGCCGGTGCCGATGAGGGCGATGCTCGCCGTGCAGGCAGGGGCGAAAGGAGTGGTGCGGCACATCCAGGGGGTTCCTTCAAAGGAAAAAGGGGAGGGGGAAAAGAACATTATAATTTACATTATATATGAAGCATATTCTAGGTTTTCCCCCCTTACGGTCATCAATATGCTTCTGCCGGGGTTCCAGGTGCTGCAGGAAATTGAGGGAAAAAGGGAAGAGAAAAAGAAAAGACAGGGTTGAGAAAGGTGTGTGACCGGAAAAAAGTGGTATTGGTGGTAGTTGGTGGGGTGGTACTGACATAGCGCTGCAGACATGGGGGCGTTCTCACGTAGGCGGAGGTGTTCGTGAAGGCGTCGCACAGCTGAGGGTAATCGCGGAGGAAGCCCATCAGCAGGTCCCAGGAGGAGCTGCGGTCGCTCGGCAGCTCGGCGACGTCCCATGGAAAGAGGAAGCTGTACCGGGGAACGCTGGCGTTCAGTTCGCCGATCAGGTCGGGAATCAGCGCGAAGCTTATGGCGAGGGCGTCGACGTCGGGCTAGAAAAGGAACAAGTTAAAAATCAATCCTATTTTCTAGTAAATAACAGAAAAAAGAAAAAGCTTTTATTACTTGAATGCTCTTAGTCCTGACCCACTCCTCGATGGTCAGGTTCGATCGAGAGATGCGCGCACTAACGGCAGCCACCGAGAAGGCGGAATGGATGCTACTGGGTTTGGATGGGTCTGCTTTCTTCTTGGTGCTCTTCTTCGGAGTACTTCTAGAGGCCACAACAGAAGCAGCAGCAGCCCTGTTGTTGTTGTTCTTGATGGCCGCTTTGGAGTTGGTGGGGATGGGTGCGGCCAGGTTGAGGGCGGTAAACGCGACGATGACCAGCGCCAGGCTGATCAGAGGGAAAAAGTTCTTCTTCAGCAGAAGAGAGGAAGACATCTTGAGAAAAGGTAGGTAGATAAAAACTTCTTGAACAGGAGAAAAAGGAGGTTCAGTGGAGAGCTACTTCCAGAGGAGGTTGCCTGGGTGTTCAAAGAGGTTGAGAAAGAAAAAAAGGGATGCTTTGCGTAGTCAGCAATCAAAGTTCGACAAGAGGCAAGGGGGGATAAAGACAAGGGAAGGAGGTAGATAAACAACCAGATGGTGGCTGGCTGGGTAGCAGGAGATAACTTGCGCTAGAAGCGTGACCGGTAGCACTTCAACTACAGCTTGTTTTATTCCCTTTGAAAAGTATTGTCAAAAAAAGGTAATTTTTAGAACTTCTAACACAGTTCATCCGTTTAGCAATAAATTTGATGTTTTTTTTCAATTGTTGCCTTTTTACTACACCAAAGTTCTTGTTGAAAATAAACCATCAATCACCACCACCCTCACTTTTTACTTCAACAACCTTTTAATCATGCTAATGCTAACATACTCAAATAGCGTAAAGAGATAAGATCCTGCTGGACAATAAAATACTACTAGAAAAGAGAAGATAATAAAAAAAGGGGTTAGATAAAAAGTGAGCAACTGTGGCTCTTAAAAGAAGGGAAAAAACGGGAGCATTTGCTTTGGAACTATTGTGCATCTGAATCTGAGACAGCCTCACTGGCGCTTGACTCGTCGAAGGGCGTCAATCCACTGGACACAGCTCTTCAACCGGGCGTCCGCCCCCTTGACCAGGTTGTTGGAGTTCTGCCTCAGGCAGGCCAGAAACTTGAAGACCTTGTGCAGCGACCCCTCCTCCTCCTGCAGACTGGAATCATCATCGGTCGAATCGCTCGCCAACTGATTCCAAGAAAAACGGTCGAGGCGGGCCGTCCACAGGGCCACCGTTTCGGCGGTGAGATTTGTTCCGGTGAGGGCAATCTCCACCGAACAGTGGCCTGACTTGCTGAGGGGAAAGCGGCGGCACCGTCGAACATTGGCCTGCTCCTGCTCCTGGAGCTCCGTCTTCTCTTTCTCTTCGAAAGACTGCTCAATGGTCAGATTGCGTTGGGCGAGGAGGTGGCCGGCGATGTCCCAGTCGAAGTGAGGAGGGGGCGTGCTGGTGGTGGTGGTGAGGGTGATGGTAGTGTTGAAATCGGTCACGCCTTGGGTAGTTGAAGAGGAGGTGCTGGGGGTGATAGTGGTGGTGAGAGCCGTTTCATTCTTGAGGGGCGTGGCAGTGATTGCAGTGCTGACTGCAAGGATGGTGATCAGCACCAGGCTGATCAAGGAGGAGTTCAACTTCATCGTTGGAGAAGACATCCTTAAGCAAAGGTAAAAAAGGTTTTGAACAGAAAAGAGTTTGGCTTGATAGAGTAACTTCCAAAGGAGGTAACTGCTTGCTGTTCAATGAGGCTAAGAGAAAAGGATTTGTTTAGTCGGATTATTAGAAATCGACAAAAGCAATTGGTGATAGAGGCAAAGGAGAGAGGCTGTCAACCAGGAAAAGGCTGGAAAAAGTTTTAGAAAAATTACAGTGAGAAAACTAACAAAAAGATTGATTATTGACTGATTTTATTCTTTTTAGAAGCATTGTTAGTTAGCCTGTTTATTAGAACTTTTTTTATACCTCCCCAAACTTTTATAAAAAACATTTTTTTAGTAGACACTACTTTTTGAATTTTATAAAATTTTTATTAGACACAGCAATAATTTTTGTTGCAAAATAGGAAGAAGCAAAAAAAGAAAAAATGAACCAGCAGTAAAAATGCAA
Source organism: Tyrophagus putrescentiae (assembly GCA_024499935.1). Classification (NCBI taxonomy): domain Eukaryota; kingdom Metazoa; phylum Arthropoda; class Arachnida; order Sarcoptiformes; family Acaridae; genus Tyrophagus; species Tyrophagus putrescentiae. The sequence continues at coordinate 8,013,167 of JAMZRA010000008.1, forward strand.
AAACTTTTTCACTGACACATTTTACAATTAATCATTTTGGTGTCTTTATTATTACCAAGTACTCAAAATATATGCAATTGCAATTTCTCAAAACATTTACCGCTTCATGCACACAGACAGAAAAATACTCAACACATTAAAAAATACCAAAAATGTACGAGCTAAAGAAGTTCACCCACTTCAGCTACTACTTCACCAAGGAGCTGATTGAGCAGCACAACTCCCGCGCCTTCAAGTACGCCTTCTACCTTGACCTGCTCCTCTTCATCTACTCCTTCCACTACCTGGAGGTTGCCTTCTTTCTCTGGGGGGAAAACAGCAGCACTTACCCACGGCTGTTTGAGGTCATCTGCTCCAATGACGCCTTCTGCTTCTTCTTCCACCAATATCGCTTCAAGTACGACGCCTTCGTGCCGACGGCCATCTTCCTTGGGGAGCTTTTTAACGTTTACAGTCAGCTGAAATTGACTTTCTGGCTAGATGTAAGCAAGGCGACCTGGCGTTTCTGGCACCAGCTCACTGTACGGCACCAGGAGGCGTACTGCCGGGCCCAGTTGACCGGTTCAGCACTGGGCAAAGTGTTTGAGGAGAGCAGACGCAGGGAAGTGCTGAAAATACGTTCCAAAAGTAATGGAAGTGGATTTTTGCAAAAGCTTTTTTCTCGATTTGTAGTCGAAAAAGTACTTCTACCCTGGATTGTCAAACTGAAGATGCAGCTGAGCCTGAAGAACGTCAACCGAACTGCCTTTTACCGTCACCAGCTGACCCATTTTCCCCGCATGTCGCCTCGCATCCGTCGACTGACGCTCCTCGCCGAGCTGGCCCTCGACACCGTTTACGCCCCTTTGCAGTACATTTTATGCGTTGTCATCGTCCTCTACTACGCCTTCTTCAGTCCGCCAATGCTGCTTCCCTTTGCGGGCAGTCCCTACTACCTCCTCACCTTCACCTTCCTCAACCTGGAGTTTGCCCTCTTTGGCTACTGCCTGATGCGAATGATTCGCAGCTCCCTCTTCTTCGCCTACTGCTCCCTCATGGGCGTGGTCGTCTACGTGGTGCACCTGCTGGAGATTAATGCCCAGGCAAAGGGGAAGCTGAAGGATTTTGATGGAAAAAGCCAACTAAACACCCATCAAAGGCTCATCTTCAGTCAGTTCCTGCGCGACCACAACCGCATCTGCTTCTTCGTCCTTCAGGGGAGCAGGGACCTCTTTGGCGGAGCACTTTATGCTTTTCTGATGACTATGATGTAAGAAAATAAAGGACAAAAATTACTTTCTTTTTTGTTTCAGTAATCAATCAATACTCTAATTAATAATTCCAATTAGACCAATTCACATCTACGCCATTCGACGGTGGACCTTCACCCGACAGGACGCCATCGACCACCTGCTCACGGCGACGGTGCTCTCCATTCAGACGGCGGCGCTGGTCATCGTTCTAGGCCCCTTGGCGCATGGGCATAAGGTAAAACTATAGAACAAAATTAGATTATTTTCATATTTTACCTGCGTATAAATTCGTAGGTTTTCCACTCGCCAAAGAAGTGGGTGAACAACTTTCAGTTGAAGAGCAGTTACGGGACTGGTTGTAGCCGGTCGTCTTGGCTGAGGCTGAAACTAAAGTACGATGACCTTTTCCACCGATTTTCCTATGGGCCAAAGGTGGCCGTCAGCATGGGACCGATGAGTCCGGTCACCATTGGTTCAGTCCTGGAGGTGGTGATGATGATAATGTTTGCCTTTTTTACCGATTTTCATTTGTAATAACAAAGCTTTTACACTTCCATTTTCTAGTTCATCTTCATCTACTTTGGCTACATTCTGATGGCTTTCAAGCAGATGATTCAGAGAAAAGGCAGGTAAAAAAAGTGCAATCAAAAAACCGGGTTAGTTTACCCTTTCACTCTTGAGCTTATCAAGACTTTTACTTGACTTGAACTGTACAACAACTTTCCAAAATCTTGCTAAAAAATTTAAACTTTGTTTTCTCTTTTTTCACCAGAGGCGACACTTCCTCTGCGGATTCATCGGCGACCCATTCGGGGGACAGCTGAAAGCCCGGGCAAAGGCCTCCGAATTGGCCAGCGGGACATTCGTCCGGTAGACGCCCGGCAGGTGGGGGTTGTGCGCCAGGTGACGGGCCAGCGCTTCCGCCCGATAGGCGGAGCACCAGTTCCCGGCGTAGGCGAGGAAGAAGAGCTGCTCGGGGGTGGTGCTCTCCAGCTGCGGTAGACGATAATCGGCCTCCTCGGGCGGACCGGAAGCTGCGACCTTACTGAAAGCCAACGTGGCCGCCTTCAGCCCACCATTGTCGGAGATGTTCTCACCGAGGGTGCTGCTTCCGTTCAGACGACGGCGATAACCTCCCGCTTCCTCAGTTTCAATGCTGCCGTACTGCTCGACAAAGCAGTCGGCCCGCTCCCTGAAACGACGCCTCGTTTCCGGTGAAAACCAGCCGCTCCCCGGACCCTCACCGGACACCACCAGATTTCCCCTCGGGCCGTAGCTGGCGCCCTGGTCGTCAAAGTGGTGCGTCAACTCGTGGCCGATGGCCGAGCCCAGGGCGCCGTAGTTGAGCGCCTCGGGCGCCTCCGGGTGGAAGAAGGGCGGCTGGAGGATGGCCAGTGGAAGTGCTAGTGTAAACAGTTGAAAAAAATAGGAAAATTTAGAAACACTTAAGAAAAAAAGTGTGCAAAAACATCACTTACTGATGGAGTTCTGCTCCCACTCGGCGGCGGCGTTCACATGCAGGAGATTAGAACTCCAGGCGTTCAGCGTTAGATTGAGCGGTTGGTGGAGTTCACTAAACTGCCGTCCCTCGCTGCACTGGAAAAGGGCAATAACCGACCGGAAGAGGTTTCCCTTGGTGATGGTGGGAAGTTCCAGAAGAGAGGAAGTGGAGTTACTTCCTCCTCCTCCTCCTCCTCTGCAGCTGTGCCTTTCATCCAGTACCTCATCATCCTCCAGCCACAGCGGATGTGAGACGTAGTAGGCGGTGGCCTGGGCCTTTTCGAGCGCCTTAGCTTTGGTCTCCTCATCGAGCCACTCACTGGCGGTGATCATCTCCTGAAAAGCCGCTTTCAGGTTGACCACGACTTCTTCAGCTTTGGCTTTAGTTTCACCCACCACCTTGTCACCCCCAAATTCTTTCTTAAGATTATCCAGATAAAGACGGGTGGTGGCGTAGCCGAGCAGAGAGTTGAGCCGTTGAAGACATCGGCTCCAGAGGGGCGGCACCTGCTGCACGCCCAAAACTGCCTGGTGGTAGGCGTGATCGATGTCTCGCAGCGCCTGGCTGCTCCAGCCGCTGACCGACCAGGCCACCTTGAGCCCGAGGTAGTTGTAGAGGACGTGGGTGGGCGTGGCGGTGATAATGCCCGCCAGTGACTGGTAGTAGGGGCGGTCCTCGACGATTACCTCGTCCTCGTCGGAGAAGGCGTAGGAGAGGCGGAAGTCCTCGATGTACTCGTTCAGTAGGGAGGTCCAGTTTAGACTACTTAAGGCGCTTAGCTCCGCCAGTGTCATCTTGCTGTAGAGGGCCTCCGGTGGGCGGTCACCCTCGGAGGAGGCGAGCACCAGGCGCTGTTCAAGGGTGAACACCTCCTCGAGGGCTGCTTCAAGAGAGGTCATCTTTTTATCTTTTTCCTGAGGAAGAGGATCTAAGAAGAGGGCGGCCACGTCGGCCATGACCTTCTTGTAGGCGGCCACCTCAACGGAATAGGCGGTAAGGTTGCTGAAGATGGAGCGGTCCAGGACGAAGAAGGGCGTTTCAAGCTAAACAAAAAATAGTTTAAAAGGTTAAAATTTGCTGCAAAACGTATAACCAAAATCACTCACGTGAACTAGCTTCCGCCGATCACTGCCAGTAGCCTTCTCATCCGGTTTAATTGAAAAGCTGATCAGCGGATTGCTCGCTGAAGTGAGGTGAAGTTTGGTGAGGGTGGCGATGAAGTTGTCTAATGATGTTGTTGATGATAGTGGTGGTGGGGGCTGCAAATCAGAGGTAGAGTTTGAAGAAAATGAGGAGGAGGTGGCATTGTTTTCCTCATTTTCCTCTTGCTCAAGTGGCGTCAAAATTGGCCATTCTTTGACGCCAAAAGCCTGGCTGAAGATCTCCTTCAGCGGCGCAATGCCCACCGCCTCTCTCGCCGGCTCGTCGATGCACTCCGAGTAGAGGTCCACGACGAGCTGAACTGACCTTGGAGCAGGAGTTGAAGATGAGGAGGAGTCATCACTTTTTCTCGCCTTCTCCTCCTCAAAGATCTCCTTCAACTTTGCCTCCACGCGATCCTTGACCAGCTCAAAGGGCGTCACCGAGGGCTTGTCTGGGGGAAGAGCCTGGCCATGGCCGTGGGCGGCCACCCAGCCGCCGCAGGAGTACTCAAAAAAGTCCGTACAGGGATCGGCGGAGGTGTTCAAGGAGGCGAAGAGGCGAGCTCCTGCCTCCTGGCAGACTTCAGAGGTGCAAATTGGCGGGGGGAGTGGTGGAAGACGAGTTGTTGTGGAAGTTGTTGTTGTTGTTGGGGCTTCGGTTGTGGTTGTTGTTGTTGTCGTCGTCAAAACCAACATTTCCCTTGTGGAGTTTTTTGGCGATGGTGGTGGTGGACATCGAAAGGGAGGTGCCGGCGGGAAGAGCACCTGAAGGTGAATGAAGAGCAGCGGTGCGAGGAGAAGGGTGGCCAGCAGCAGCAGCACCGAGCCGCCGATCACCAGCTTCCACCTGGTGGTGAGGGCGCTTTGAAGCCGAAGAGGATGAGTGGTGGTCATTTTGTTTTTGGTGATCTAGTGATAAGAAGAAGAAACAGAGTTGAGCAATTTTCAAAGCACATTTGAATGAACAAAAAGAAGTGAAAGAGACTGAAAGGAAGAACTGAAAAGAAGAACTGAAAAGCTGCATCTGCAGCTGCCGCTGCAATTTTTACTTGAAGACAAGTCTTCTTGATCTGCTCTCCTCTCTTCTCTTTTGTCCAAAATAGCAGACATCTCTCTCGTTCGTCATCTGAAGATGAAGAATCAGTAAGGGCAACAGTTGTAATATCAGTTGATGCCATCTTTCTGCCTGTCGGTTTGCCGCTTTGTTTTGTCGCTGTAAGGAAAGAAAGAGAAGAGACGTTAATAATAGAAAGTGAAGACAACTGTCACAACTAAAGGAGGAAACATTTCATTGTCTGCATTGTTTGTCTCACTTCGGTTGACATCAACTGAATGGATGTTTTTATTAGTATCACTCTCTCCCTTTCTCCTAGAGAATGATTTCAAATGGGTGGTAGTTGTGATGGTAATTAGATATCCTCGATCTGAAGAAAGAGCGGATACCAAGGAAAAAACAGAATTTTGATGCCTCAAAGAAGAGAGAGAACCGAAGTATAAAATTTCGGTGCAGTTTATTCTGTTTGGAGGGGTGGGTGTATATAATGTGTTATAATAATAAAATCACTGAAAAATAAATATAGTAACTTGGAGTGGAATCTGCTGTGTGTGTGTTTGTGTGTGGAACACTGAAGAAGGGTGCTTTTGGGTGGGTGAGTGGGTGTGCCTGCCTGCCTAGAGGTGTTCATATTACGATGAAAGGAATAAAGAAAGGAAAGAAATTAGAAAAGTAGTTAGTAGGTAGTGGTAGTGGTAGTGGTAGTGGTAGAAGGTGAGAAAATCATAGCAGAGAGAGAGAGAGAGATTGGAAAGGAAGGAAAGGAAAGGGCATTTAGAATAGGCCAAGAATTAGAATAAAGGAGGTGGGGAGGCAGGAAAAGAGTGATAAAAAGACAGGGAAGATAGGGAAAGGGAGGGGAAAACTCATGAAGGGGTGTAAAATAAATAAATAAATAAATAAATAAGAGGGAAAGGGCATGCAATAATAAATAAGAATAAAATCAGCAGCAGCAGCAGCAGGAGTGAGCTCAAAGTCGGTCGGAGCAGCTGGAGTGAAAGCCGCTGCTGCCGTCAGTGTGGGCGGAGGAGCCGCTGGAGCCGATGGAGCTGCCGCTGGCGGCGCCCAAAAAGCCACCACCGCCACCCCGAGATGATCACCTGAACCCACCGAGTGACGCCCACCAACTTGGGCGCCATCACTTCCGACGCCTCCGCCTCCTCCACCACCAAACATCGCCCGGCGGACGTTTCGGCGGGTGGCCTGCGCCTCGCATTGAGCGACTTGATGAAGTTGATCGTCCGCGGCGACTCCATGTGAATGTAGCTGCAGCGGTAGCCGTAGTTGCAGTAGCCCGTCTCGTGGAAGGACTTGCACGGCTGCGTCTTGTGCTTCGGGTGCCGACCTCGGTAGGGGCGCAGCTCGGTGAGGCCGTGGGCGAAGAGGCAGCGGGCGCCGTGCGGGCAGGTGCTCTTCTCGCGGTAGTGCATGCACAGCTCCGTCTTGTAGCGCGCCTCCTGGTAGTTGCGGTTGTTCAGAGGTGGGGGCGGTGGTGGAAGAGGGAGTGGGTGATGGTGGGATGAGGTGAGGGAGCTCGAGGAGGAGGAGGAGAGAAGTTCTGGCGAGGGTGATGAGGGTGATTGTTGTGGTGGTGATTGTTGTGGCCCACAAGAGGAGGAGACTGAGACTGAGAGTGGTTGACCGGGGCCACCAGGGAGCTGGAGGAGGATGAAGTGGAGGCGTTCGAGGCGGCCCCAGAAGAGGATGAGGCCGTGGTGGTGGTGGTGGTGGTGGAGAGGAGAAAGCGCTCCAGGTCGGCGACGTCAATGGCCGACTTGCCGAAGGCCAAAGTGGCTGCCGCCGCCGGACGGTGGCATTGTTGTTGTTGTTGATGCTGCTGTTGCTGCTGCTGTGCCAGCTGCTGCTTCGCATTGACGGCGTTGGTGGTGGCGTGGCTGCTGATGATCTGATTGTAGATTGCGTTCAGGCGGGCAGAGTTTGGCTGGGGAGGGGGAGGAGAGAGGAGAAGGGAAAGAGATCTTATTAGAAAACAGGTCAATAAAGTTAGGCTGATCAGAGGATAGACTTTTTACCGAGAGACGGCCCAGGTCGGCGGTGGTGTGTCGCATTCGCGGCAGTGGCCGGTTGAAGGTAGTGGTGCCCAGCGGAGGAGGCCCAGAAGGATGAGAAGAAGAGGAAGGGCAGCAACAACAGCAGTGGAGGAGAGGAGGCAGGAGTGCTCGCCATGGGCTTGCCTCGGACGTACATTCTCTCACTTGAATAGAATTGGTGGTGGTGGTGGTGGTGATAAGGGTGGTGATCGTTGAAGAGAGAGAAGAGACCAGAGCAGAGTCCGAGGATGATGATGAGGATGACGACGATGAGCCGAAGCAACTGAAGGAGGAGCAGCAGCAGCAGCAACAGAGTGGCCAACGAGCTGACTGACTGACTGACTGAAGAGCACCGACTGGTACTTGATGGCAGCGACTTTATACCCACCACAAAGCAGACAGAGACCAGCACCACCGGTGTCTCTCTTCGCTGCCTGCTCCTTATCAGCGACCAAAACACACACAGATAACAGCCCACGCAAGAGTTCAAAACTGGTCGTCACGCCGAGTTCAACTTTGGCGCCATCAGCCACTCAGCGAGCCAAACTTGCTTTCAGGAAGGCAAAACAGCGCCCTCGCCGCCGTTGCTGCTCAAACGTAACGTTACGCAATCGTTTTGTTTTGTTTTGCTTTTTTGTTTTGTCGCTTTTTTATTTTTGTGAACCTCTTTTTAGTGTGTGTGTGTGTGTGTTGTACGACATCGACACCGAGATCAGCTGGTGGAAGAGGGATACATGAATGAAAAGAATGAACGGATGGGTGAATTGATGGTGGTGATGGTCTTTGGATCGGTGGTCCAAGAGAGATTGAGAGGAGGATGATGGTAAAGATGACGTTGGGGGCAGACAATGGGAGAGCAGTAGTGCAAAGGAGAAGGACAAAAAGTGTAGCGATTAGAGAAACAATCAATAGGACATGATCTTTGTTACAGGTTCAGTTTGGGTAATCGTTAGAAATATACAATCGTTGTATTCTGGACATATGTTTACTATGTTTTGTACAACAGTCTTTTCTGGTTCTGCTCCTAGCCACGACCTCCTCCACCTTCTCCTCATTCTTCTTCTCCTTAAACTCTTTACTTTAACTTTCTGCTTTGGAGAAGAAGGGAGAAGAGGAGGAGGAGGAGGTAACTGAGGCGATCACAATCATGTACGAAAAAATATAGGTGACATTGTGTCAGTTTTAAATTGAAGACGTTTTATGGTACACCAGGGAAAGGTATCATCATCAAGAACGACGACAACAGGAAAAAAAATATAGATGATCAAAAAGGACTCAAGAAGGACAACAAAATGAAGAAGAAGAGGAATTAGAACAACAACGACCACGGGACTTTCAGTTTCGACTGTTCAGAGCAGGGCAGAGCAGGTGAACACAGCCGAAACACAGCAGAATTGAAGGTCGACACTCAGTGGATCACAACGGACAAAATGAGAGAGAAAGAGATGAGAAAATAATGAGTTTGTGGGATGAACATAAAGTGAATTGGGGTGATTGGTGATTGGCAACAGTGATGATGAAACTAGAGAAATTACGACCATGAAAAGGGCAACAGGAAAGAGAGATGAAGTTGAGTTTGGCGTAGCTGGAGTGTGCTCTAGAAAGTATTTAAACTTGAAGAAGAGAGAAAATTGTTGAGTTGAGTTGAGGAGAATGATTGTTGAAATAACCGAGAAACGATCTGGTAAAAAAATAGGAAAAATGTGTTAGAAAAGTCAGTCAGTTTTTGTACGGTTTCCAGTTTTTTCAGTTGCCCTTCTTACCTAGCTTGAATGATTGAAGTCTCTGGCGAGTTCTACCGAGATTCGGTTGGGTTGAGTTGATGAGCGAGTAGTACAGAGGAAAGAGACTACTTGAGATTGTTTGAAAGCCTCGATTGTTGTTTTTGTTTGATACTTTCTAAGAGTTGGCGGCGATTGGGTAGTGTTTATAGATTGAAGGTTGAGCTATGTTTGGCATGTAGAAGAAGTGTTTACATTTCCTTTCTCGCAGTACAATTTTGTGCTTGGGTAGACAATCTCTCCTCCTCTAAATCCTCGTCTCCTTGTTTGCATCAGAGTTGCTTCGACTGACGCCCTGGTGAAAAGGCTGCTGCTGCTGTCCACGATATCCCTGAACGGCACCATCAAAGAAGGGATTGTCAAAGGACCGGTTCCGGCTGTTGACGGGATTTGCAGAGCTGGGCAACGAGCTAGAGGGAGTGTCACCACCCTGCCCAGAACTCCTTAAACCTGTGGTGAACTGGGACTGCGGAAGTTTGGGCGTATGACCTCCACTGCCTCCATTACCACCACCTCCACCAGTTCCTCCAGTTCCATCGAGGATCACCACATGACCACCGCTCTTGACGCTGAGATTGGTGGGCGTGACGGTGGTCAGCTCACTGCTGCTGCTGCTGCAGTCACCGCCTCCATTTCCGTTTCCGGAAGTCCGTGCTCCAAGAGGAGGGTGAAATGGCGGATGTGGAAGGTTGGTGGCGGCGGAGGTGGCTGCGGTTGGCGGCACCATGGTCAGCGGACTGGGTCGATTGGCTTTCGCCTTGCTCAGGTGGCCGACACTTTTGCCGGAGGAGGAGATGATCGCCGTCGGACCGCCATTCTGTATGGAGACGGTCTTTCCAGTCAGATTTGGATTGGCGTGGGCGTGGCCACCCTGGGCGCCATTGTGGGCGCCCAGGGTGCCGCCATTCGATTGTCGGGCACTGTGGAGAATGGAGTGCGGCGGCGGCGGAAACGGAAGTGAATGAGGATTGTTCTGCTGTGCGATTTGCTGTTGCTGTGAGCTTTGGTTCAGCTTCAAGGAGGAGGAGGCCGAGGTGGTGGTGGTGCCGGTGTTCGCCGTCGTCGTCGTCGTCGGGTCCCGCCGAACGGAGGAGTTCTTCCGGGAGGTCTGATTGGCCGAGCTGATGGAGCGCCTCTGCAGGCGTTCCAGGTTCCTATGCGTCGGGCCCCAGTTCTCCGAGGGCTGCATGAGGGCGTTTAGTTTCTGCAAACCCAGTGGTTAAAAAGGTTAGATTACAAAAAATGTTTGACAATCTTCTCTTTTTTATTTTACCTGTACAAAGGTCTTATTCCGTCCGCCCTTGTACGTCAGGTAGGTGTAGAGAATGGTGAGGAGGATGATGACGGTGGGAATGAAGGCGAGGCCCCAGCCGAGGCGGTCCGCCCACATTGGGTAGAGGTAGTTGCCCTCGCGGGCCGGCTCGTGTTGGATCCAGTTGAAGATGAGGATGAACTGTGGTTGGAGATAAGATAAAGATTTAGATCAACTTTGATAACGCAAACTCCTCTCTTTTTTACTTACAAAGAGCGTCGCCGGCGTGACCACCTTCCACACCCAGGTCCAGCACCACTTCCAGCGGTCACCTCGCGGGCCGATCATCTTCTCCACGTCGCGGAGGAAGCGGTCCGCGCCGTAGTACCAACTGATTAGCAGACACTCGGTGATGGCGATTATGAGCACGCTGAAGTTGGCGGCGTACTTGTCAAACAGTCCCAGCCAGAGGACGCCCGAGCCGGTGGTGAAGATCACCCCACCGGCGTAGCCCGCCGTGCTGACCAGCACCAGAATGGCGAACTTGTGGTGGCGGAGGCGGGGAAAGCGGTCGAGGACGGCCGTCTGGACCGTCTCGAGGAGGGCAACTGCGAGTCGAGGCCGAGGGTGATCAGCATGAGGAAGAACATGAAGGACCAGAAGGGGGAGATCGGCAGGCGGCTCACTACCTCGGGGTATACCTGGGGAAAAAATTTAAAATTACAATTTTCAGAAAATTGTACAACAAATCGGTTATTTATTACCATAAAGGCGAGGCCGACGCCCTCGTTGACCACCTTCTCCACGGGCACCTCCAGCTCGTGTGCCAGGTAGCCGATGATGCTGAAGACGACGAAGCCGCTGAAGATGCTGGTGCCGGCGTTCGCGAAGAGGACCATGATGGCGTCGCTAATAAGTTGAAAAAAAAATGTTTAAAGAAATGTTAAAAACCTCTAAAGCTGAGCTTACCGAAAGCAGTTGTTGTTGAACTTGTTGTAGGAGGCCAGCGTAATCAGCCCGCCCCAGCTGGGCGAAAGGGCGAAGAAAACCTGTACGGCGGCGTCGCCCCAAACCTAGAAAAAAATTAAAGATTTTAGTAGTAAAGGTTTATGTAAACAAACAAAACCATCATCCTCCTATTTTCACCTACCTGCGCCACCGCCAGCTGACTGAAATCCGGCTTCACGTAGAAGAGAATGCCCTCACTGGCGCCCGGCAGCGTAATGCCCCTCACAAAGAGTATCACCAGAACAAAGTAGGGAAAGAGGGCGGTGAAGTACACTACCTTCCCGCTGGACTGAACGCCCTTGCACAGACAGAGGAAGACCATCAACCAGGCTGCTCCTAAGGAGGCCAGCAGGTGCCACTGAATGGGGCCCATCTCCTCCAGCGTGCCAATGTTCCCCAGCACGTAGTTGTTGAAGTACTCATCCGAGGGGCTCTTCTTCATTGAGTGGTGGACGAGGTCGGTGATTCCGAGCCGGCTGGCATTGAACTGGTCCCAGCAGGTGCGGTTGAAGTAGGTGGCGTTCGGATCGGCGGCCAGGCAGTCCTCCTTGTCCTTGTGCGAGTAGCAGAGGTCGGTGCTCCAGGCGGGGTCGCACCGGGTCCAGGGGAGCTCGGTGATGCGCATGCTGATGAAGAGGTAGTAGAGCGTCCAGGCGATGATGAGATTGTAGTAGAGCATGACGATGGCGGAGACGGCGATCATGCCGTAGCCGAGGCCGGCGAAGAGGGGCGAGAAGCGCTTGAAGATGACCACCGGCGAGAGGGAGGCGTACTGGCCGAAGGCGAGCTCCATGAACATCAGCGGGAAGCCGACGAAGGCCATCATCGTCAGGAAGGGAATGAGGAAGGCGCCTAAAAAAATTGTTGAAAAAGTTTAGGAGTTAAATTGGGAATTTTTGATAAGAGAAGATTAAAATTAAAAGCCCCCGCTTACCGCCGCCATTCTTGTAGACTAGATAGGGAAAGCGCCAGACGTTCCCGAGGCCCACCGAGTACCCGATCAGCGAGAGGATAAAGTCGAAGCGGCCGGCCCAGGTTCCCCGTTCGTCAGCCTTGCCGCCGCCGCCGCCGCCACCGCCGCTTTCCAGTGAGCCCTTTCCGCTTCCCTTCCTCCCCGCGCCGCCGCCCTTCTTCGAGGGGGGAATCTTCCGCAACGAGGGAAGTCGTTTCAGGGGCTGGTGACGACGGGTTCGTTCGTCCTCCTCCTCCTCGTCGTCGTCGTCGTCGTCATCGTCGTCAAAATTGTCAACTTCCTCTTCTTCCTCTTCTTTCTCCAAGTTTAGTCGGTAGCCGTACATGTGTGGCGGCGGCTCTTCCACTGAAGAGCTGCGACTGTCGTCGTAGCCGGCCATCGTCCTCGGCGACAGTGGCACTTGGGAGTTGACGCGAGGAAAGTCCAGCGAGGAGTGGGGAAGGGAAGTGTCCGCCTAGGGAAAAGGTTCAATTTTCAAAGGTCAAAGGTCAACTGGGTCAAAGAGGATAACAAAGAGATACAATAAAAATTTACCCGCCAGTCGTAGTACGGCCTGAGGCGAATGCGCTCCGCTGCCACGCCCCCTTCCTCCTCCTCCTCCTCCATACAATAATCACCGTCCTCATCCAGTCGCATATTCGGGTTGTCCATATTTGCTACTTTTTATTATCTTTCTAGTACAAGTAAATAGAAAAAAAATTGTTTTTCTGATTAGTCGCACAGATATCACTGGCGCATGAAATTCACATGAAAAAAAGAATGATTCTGCAAACAAACAAGCCTAAAAAAATGTTGGGTGCTCATAAATGCTCCTGAAGCTCAGCGCATGATTAGATCATGCCCTGTCCGGCTCACATTTCAGTTTCTTCTAGGTACTATTATCAACGCAGAGAGCAGAGGCTACTGGTATAATATCAAACAAAGCCAGTGGAGGGGAAATTGATACAGAAGAAAAAGCAGAATTGAACCCCAACTGAACCGAACTGAACCGAATCTTTCTGTCAATAGACAAACACACACACACACACAGTGAATAAAAGTGGCACACTGGCTTGTGTAAACTGACCCAATTTGCAATAAAATTCTGCTTTACCGTTTTAACTTTTTTTACTGTGCTGGCAAATGTCTCTATCCAAATTGAGCCACCGTCGAGCCAAACTCCTGAAGCAGCAGCAGCAGCAGTCAAAATTGACTGTGAGAGCCAGAAAAAAAACAAAAAAAAATAACTGAACTACGGGCTAGATAAATAAATAAAGCTTGAATCGGCCTAAAAAGTGAGAGAGAGAGAAGAGAAAGAGAGAAAAAACAATTGTACATCTGCTTTAGATGTTGCTGCTGAAAAGTAATGAAAGAACGAGAAAAAGCCAACATTCAAAACAAAGTCGTTACCGTTGACTTTTTCTTTTCTTCTATTTTTTGTTTTTTGTCGCTATTCTAGCTAGTGAGCAAAAAGAGAGAGAAAGAAAAAGAAAAAAACAAAAAACTGAATCCCACAAAGAAAACAAGCACAAGCCCGGAAATTCCGGAATTTCGCTAGCCGACGGCGGCGGCGGCGGCAGCTGCAGCGGCCACCCGACCAACCGCCCAAGCCTAACGACCGGAACGGCGGTAATTATCACGGGAGTAGAAATGAATGAAGACAATACTTCTGCTTTTTTCATATGTCCCATTTGACACGGACAATATCAAGAGCAGTGGAGAAAAATATGGGAAAGTAAGAATGAAAGAAAAATCATATGTGCGCCCCAGACAGATCGCTTTTCAGCTTTTCAGTTTCAGTTTCTCCTGATTTATTTACTTCCATTTTATTATTTACTTCCTCCACTTTCCTCCACACTTCAACTGCCAGTTTCGGTTAATGTTGCAGGCTTTTTTTCATTTCTCATTCCATTTGCCAGCACTAGACACTAGACACAGAAAAATAAAAATAAAAATAAAAACTCAAAACTAAAAACCCTACTCTAACGAAAAAAAAATCACTTAAAGCGGAATTGCTGCTGCTGTTTTAATTAATTATTTTGTGATAGTTTCCCTCCCTTGCCTTCTTTTCCCTTTCTTCTGTTTGATGGGTCTGCCAGTTTTTTGACCGTACTCTCCTTTTTTTCCCATCAAAAAGCTAATTGCTCTCATTCTCTTTTTTCCCCTTTTCCCCTTTTCCCTGGAACACTGGTGATTGAGTGTCAGAGGAGCATTTCCAGACAATGCAATATTTTATCCCCATCAGCTTCACTACTACTCCAATTTTTCTATCCTTCCTTCACGCCTTGTTATCCTTTAATAAAAATGTCAATTATCACTGCGCCTTTGGCTTCTTCTTCTTGTTGTTTATTTTGTGCCTTTTCAGTCTTCACTCTGCCACTCTGCCACTCTCTCTCTCTCTCTCTTTTACACAGTATTATTTTTTATTTAAAAGCAAATTTTTAGTATTTAATCACCAATACTACTGCTACCGCTGCCGTTCCGTTAGCTGTACAAACGCAGTACATTTTTGTTTGATATATTTCTACTTTTTTTAATGAATATAAAAATTTGCGGCTTTTTGCATGCTTAATAATTTTTTACCAGCATGTTTTTGCTATTTTTAATTTTAATGCAACTAATGGTTGCGTAAAAAATGGATAATGATGACGATGATGATGATGATGATTATGAAAGCAATTTTTAATTAATTGCGTTAAAATTAATCATTTTATAAATCAACGGTCATGTGTGACGTTTATATTTTTTTAGCATGCTCTGAAAAATTGCAGATACAGTTAAATTTGTTAAAATATATAAAGTTTAATGTTGACAATTTAACTTTAAAGTTAGCGCAATCTACCTAAAAAATTGCTCAAATGTAAACTCGCAAACTGCAAATTAGTCTCTTTTCATATTTTTGTTTCACACAAAAAACCTTACAAAGAAATCCATAGAAAAAAATGAGTAAATACTGCATAAAAAAAGTGCAATAAAAAAGTGCATGCACATCTTAGATGTACTCTGGTCGTCATTTTGCACTGTACGCGGGGACTTTACTCTTTTTCTACTGCTGCCACATATTTTTTTCCGCCCCTTTTCCCAAGTATCATGTACTGAACAGCATAGCTAAAGCAAAAAAAGATAAAACAGAATAGAATAGCAGCTTTAGTGTGAATGAGACAGACAGACAATCAAATAGTAAGTAGAGGCGCCAAATGTTCGCCTGTGACTGTACAGAGCAATTACTGTTGACATTTCAGAGCCAAACAAGAGACACAATTCTTTTGCTCAGTGTTGGTTACACACTCCTTAAACTTGACATTACCCGCTCAAAATGTATTATTATTCACACACACAGAGACACAGAGAAAAGCTGACATTTTTTGCCACCTCACTTTGGTATTCAGTTCCCATGCACAGACAGACAGACAGAAACAATTCCCATTCAGTGCCCTGCATTATCTTCACCAGAATTAGGATGCAAAAAGAGGAAAAACACACAGAAAAATAACATTTGGCAAAAAACAAAAAGTGCTAATTCTTTTGTTTGTCTGTCTCTCTGTGTGTGCTTGGTGAACTACAACTACAACTGTTCAGTAGTAATAATTCAGCACAAAAAGTTTAGTGTCAAAGCCAGACAAATGATGGGAGAAAATGATGATGGTGGTGGTGAAATAATAATATAATAACAAGAACAAAAAAGACAACAACACAAACACACAAGTAATCATGATGATGATGAAGATGTTGATGAAAGGAAGCACACACACACACACACAAACATTCAAATTCAGAGAAATTAGCAAAAACAAAACTTCTTTCAGTGGAGTTAGCTGGAAAAGTGGAGTGTTGGCTGCAAAACAGTGAGTTGCACACTGCATTCCTTCCTTCTGTAATCAAGTGAGCGTTTTACAGACAAAAAAGTGCACTTTCACAAAACTTTGCGTGTTTGCTTGGTTCTTTGTTTTGTTTTTGCTCAAGCGATTCTCACTAAAATTCTCTCCAATAATGGACCAGCACTACTCATCATCAACGGCTCTTCTTCCTCCGTTTTCTAGCAAAAAAAATAGAAAGCTTCAGAAAAGATTATCATCATCTTTTGGCCGCCGCCGCCTTTGTCTCATCATCAGTCTGGAACAGCCCTAAATAGTTTTGTCATGTCAATATTCTTTGAGTGAAAAAGAAAAAGTGAATAGACAAAAGCTAAACTAAAAATAAACAAAAAAACTGCGATAAAGAGGTGAGGTGTTCAGGAATGTGCAGCAGCAGCCTTTCTTTTAGCCGTTTCTGTTGTCTGATTTGAGGGTGATTTGTGGTGTTGGTGGTGCTCTACACACACAAAACAAAAACTGGTGCTCTACACAGTTTAGACGTCTCTATTACGTTCTCTTTACTTTCACTTTCACACGTGTATAAAAATCATCATCTTTATCAGCTTTTTCCTCCTACTTTTCCTTCTCAATACACTGACACCGCTGTCGGAAAAAAGAAAAGTGAGTGAGCGCTCGCCGGGATGAAAAGTTCTGTTGGGCTAAAAATAACACACACATCTACTACCTAAAAGTAGTAGACAAAGTGAGCAGAAAAAGGCAAAGAAAAAGAGAAAGATAGCAGACAGGCAGCTGGGTAGCTAAAAATAGAAAAGGAAAAAAGTACGCTGACAGTAGTATTCTGACAGATTCGGAAGGTAGTAGAAGAAGGTAGTACTGGAGAGAAAGGTTGAGGTTGAGGGCAAAAAACAGGAATAATAAAAGCTTATCTCTTGTGCTTGCTTTCTCTTTTTCTCTCTTTCTAAGCAAACAACAACAGTTACAGAAAACAAAGCGAGCTTCTTTTTCTTTTCAGACATTATCGATTCTCTCAGCACTGCTTCTTTCTTCGATCTCTCTCTCTCTCTCACTGCTCATTACCTAAGTAAATGCCTGCACATTAGAAGAAGAGGAACTCAGCAAGAATTTGACAGCTATTTTTTGCCCCTCATTTTCTGAATATCTCCTCTATTTTTTTCTGAAAGCAGATAACGATGACATTTTCCACTTTACTCCAATTTTTTTTCTTCTTATCTTTTTGATAGTCTCAGCAGAAGCAGCAAATGAGTTGCTGCTGGATTTCTCTAGCAAAGAATAACCATTTGCAAGTTTTTCAAAACTTTTGATAACCTCGGCGCTAAATTATTTTTCCACTTTTCTAAAACTGTATAGGTTCTTAACAAAAAAAATAAAAAGTACAAAACTGTCACATTTTTCTGCTTTGGAATAAAAATGCGGCTCTCTGAAACAGTTGAGCGGGTACTGTGCGGCAGTGCACACCGAGATGTGCGGCAAACACGCAAATTAATTACCGACAAACAGATTAGGCAACAACAAAAGCACTGGCTGCCCCTAATTTGCCTATTCTTGTGCCACCACCCTGCCTCCACTGAAGACTCTGAGTCCTAGTTATGCAACAACAAAAAATGTCATAAAAAACCGATGCCAGAGAAAAAAATTAGCAGAGTTTTTTGTTTGGTAAAGCGATGCTGAAAGTGAGACCGACAAATTAGGCCGCCGTACAAGGTAAAAAACATTTTTTTAGCAGGCTACTGCAGTAAAAATGTTACATCATTCAAAGAAAAAAAGATGTGTTGTAAATTGAGAAAAACGCCGCTACAAAAAAAAATAAAGAACAGCAAGTGTAAGTAAATAGTAAAAAAGAGTAAATTTTGCAGCGTAAAAGAAAATCATCATTTTTCATCCTTTGGCATCCTGTGTAATTTTTGTTTCTCTATTTTTTCCCTTTTTTCTCCTCCTTCTTCACTTTTGCCATGATGATGGTATGTAAAGAATTCAGAGGAGCAGAACTGTACAAAATACACAAAAAAATATATATCTGTGAATGCAAGTGCGAATGTGCCGAGTGACGGCGGCCAGTGTCAGTGGCGGTGGTGCACTGATTGGCACTTGATTCACTGCTGCAGTTTCACTCGCCGGATTCGCTGTTCGCAATTTTTTTGCTGTGCAATCCCCTCCATCGTTTGTGACTTTCACGTTCGATCTTTTTTTCCTGCCACTTGCAAGTGGGTAGATGTCAATCAGGAATGGTGAAAAATCACAGAGCAAAAGCAGCAGCAGCAGCAGCAGTGATTCAGCGGCTGGAGAATGTGGGCAGCAGCAGCAGCAACAGCAGCAAAGTTTGCAACACTTGCAACACACGCATACGCACTTTTTGGTAATTAGAAATGTCAGAAAAAGACAACAAAAACAATAAAAAACAAATGTACAAAAAGCTAAATTGTAAAACACAATTGTAAAAAAATTTTGTTAAATTTTGGTTGCAATGTTTTGGAGTAAATTAAAAAAGTAAAACAATATTTAAAGACGTAGTTTAATTAACTTAATTACTAAATTTAAAAATTACCAAAAACACTTAAAAAATTAGTCTTTTTTTTGTATACTTTCTTAGCTTGCAGCTAATTTAATTCAATCAGCGTTTTTCCTGCAGGACGACCAGCAGCATTGTGTGTTAGTGCTGCTAAATCAATTTTAATTAAACACGCACTTTGGTGCTTTTTTTATCGTCGTTCGTTTTGCATTACCAAACACATTAACCAAAAAAGGGTAAAATGTAAAAAATGCATCGAGTTTTAATTATCGATTAGGAGGCAAAACCAAGAGGAAAAAAAGTGCACTAAAGTAACCTAATTTTTGTTAAGTTTTGCAAAAGTTAACGTTTTAAAAATTGAATTAAATTTAAAAACGTTAAAAATGTAAATATAGCACATTCAATTACTACAACTGAACAACTTAAAAAATACAAAAAACCCTGTACATTTTTTACTGCCTTACTTTTTTTTAACTACAACTTCCCAGTAAAACTTTTTTCTTTAAACGAAAACTCAGAGCACAACCACAGAAAAACATGCACACAACGTTTTAACCGGAAATTAAACTGCCGTTCTTATCAAAACGTGTGTAAATGTTAAACACCGACAAAATGACAATTTTTAAATTTAAAAAAAGTTTGTTTTGTCAAGTTTTATTTTTTACCGTTATACTATAAAAACCTTGTTGACTGCAAGTTAATAAAAAATGCCTTTTGATGCCAACAAACTCTAAAGTCTTGTCTGGTTCATCGTCCTAACTCGTGTAATTGAAACTAAATTATGCAAAAGGTATTAGCCAGCTTTTTGCAGATTTAGAAAAAAACTGTTTTCTAAAAAAAGTCAACTGTTTTTTTATTCTAAACAAGCATTTACTGCGCATTTACTCAGTTGAGCAATTGTACTTTTCAGTGCCTTTTCAGTGCCTCTTTTTAAAAGCTCCCTTTGATTCAGGCTTGGTGCAGTAAAAGTTATTAAGCTAAATAATTTATCACCTAAACCTGCTCCTGCTGCTGTCGTCGCTTTTGCACCACCAGCATTCAATTGCAATGTACTCTTGTTAATACATAATTAATGCTTGTGTGATTCTTCGTTTCCTTATTCCTCGTTTCAATTGCTAAAAGTAGAGCTTATTTTTATTTTTGTTTTTTGCTATCTAATAAAAAGTGTGAATCCTCTCTTAATTTAATGAAATGAAAAAGATATTTTTTCTAATTCAATTTAGAGGCTCATTTTAGTAGTAAGATTGTGCACTATTGATTTTTGCTTTTCTACTTTTCACCTCAAACTGATTTCCTTTTTATAGAACTGACTTTGCCAAACAAATAATTTTTTCAATAAAGAAAGTAAATGTTTTTGTTTTGTTTTTCACCAACAAATAAAATAATTTATTAGTTATTTAGTCAGATTTATTTGTACGAGAAAAAAACTTATCTAAAAATGCCTGAGACAAAAAACTGACACATGCAAAACGCTGGATTTCTGTATTGATTTATGCTAACAACTTTCCTTTGTAAATTCAATAAACGCCAAGGAAGACTAACAACGTGATCCGTATTACATTTTTTAATGTGCTGAATAATGCTGAAAAATTGCCTTACATTAAAAATGATAAACAAAAATAGGTTTCCAACTAAAAAAGTTGGGTTAGATTACAGTGACAAAATAGCAGCAGCAGTTGCAGCAGTAATCGTAACAGTATCAAATATTGCCTCATTTTATAAAAAAAACCCAACAACAGACTATCCATCTATTTAAATATGAAGGCTTTTGTACTCTATTTGTCACTGAGAAAAAAACAGAGCCGAAAAGTACACATGGCGCAATACAATAAAAAGGTAATGCTGTCGCTGTTGTCGCTGTTGCTGTTGTTGTTGTTATTGTCGGGAGAAAAAATGAGAGGAAGTGAACGATATTGTACGGCAACACAGAGAGCAATTGTTTACCGTGTAATTCAATATTCACTGTCTCGGTCTTTCGTTTTGTTTCAACAGTGTCTTCTCTCTCTCTCTCTCTCTCTCTCTCTCTCTCTCTCTCTCTCTCTTCCGGTGTACTAAATAATGCATCTCAATTGTGCAATCGGGTGATTATATTCTTGTTGGTACTGCTGCTGCTGCTGCTGCTGCTGCTGTACCATCTTTCTCCTTTTGTAAATAAAAAAACAACAACAAACTTGGATTTTGTCAGTGCATTTTTTTTATTGTTTTGTCCAAATCTAGGTATCATCATTGTCCCTCTATTATCATTTTCAATTCATCCCACTAAAGTCAGCTTAACTCAACTCAACTCAACTCAACTACTCTCCAATTCCCAAAGCCATAATCTGCTTAAGTTGGTGCTCGTTTTTTGCCACTGCCACTGCCACTGATAATGCTGCCTGCAAATTCTGCTGCTCTCTGTGTTTTGTTGTAAAAAATAAACTACGATTTAAATTTAAATTTAAAACGGTTGGCGTTTTTATTATTCTGTCTGCTTAGTTTGTCTGCCTGTTTTTTCAGCCGTAATTTAGCAGCTTTTGTTGTGGAACTCAACTGCTTTTCTTTTTCCCAGCTGGATAGTTCCTATAAGATTGGCTTGTAGAAAAAAACTGGAAAATGGAAACGGGAGAACATTTAGCAAACATTTAGAAAATGGAAGTTATTGCCAGGCTAAATGGCAAACCGACCGACCGATGTGGCATATGGAAAATGAAAAGAGGAAAAGGGTGAACAGCATCAAAACATCTGCCTAGTTGCCTAGCGCATAAAATTCCTAACAAAATAAGCAAACATCGCTTTTTTGCTTTTTTCTCTGTTCCTTTAAACAAATATTTTTTGCTAAGAAAAAGGATACTCACAATTCTTGCCTCTTTCAATAAAACAAAATAGAGTCAAAAATATTTACTTACTTGAGCTTCAGCTGAACAGTGTTTTCTAGGAGAACTTTAGTTGTTGGTTGAACTTTTCCTTCTGTCAGGCGAATGTAAAAAAAGATGATGCAGGCAAGCTAATTACAAATTGTTCTTCTTTTAGGCAATAATAATAATATCAAAAGTCAAATGTCAGATGTGTGGTACGATGTAATAAATTAGGAATAAGGAAGGAAAAGAAAGGAAAGACACGAGGCAGCACGAGAAGAAAAAAAAGACAAGAAAAAAGCTAAAACGTGTAGAAAAAAGTGCCACCGCAAAAAAAGTGGTAATTAGTCACACGGTGTGAAAGTGTGAGCAGCACTGACTGTCGTTGGCGAAATTAGCTCAAAAAAGTGTGTGCTCGCTAATTTAGTGGCGGCAATTCTAGTTCTAGCTAAAAGCGCAGAGTAGAATAAAGAGGAATAGGAGGAGGAGGAGGAGAAAAAAGCTGATTTGAAATAATGATGAGCTCAGCAGTTGAGAGTTGAAAAAGAAGAAGAAGAAGAAGAAGAAGAAGGTGGCAGAATGTGAATGCGGATGCGACGATTGAATGAATCAAAAGAGGAAGGAAAAAAAATAGATGTGCAGAGGAAATTAGGTGCTGTACTGTACAACAAAGCTGCACTAGATAGCCGCCAACGAAAATGATGAAGGTAGAAAGCTGTTCCGGTGGGCGATGTAGTAGTACTGAAGAAGGATAAGTTCGACGAGGAGGAGGACTGCTTTTTCCTGTTCTTCATTTCTGATTTGTAGCTGCTGCTGCTGCTGCCACCGTTATTGTTGTTATTCTTGCTGATCTTGTCGTTGTTACTTGTTTCATGTGTTGAAGTGTGTGTGTTTAATGGACAGATTAGCTGAGGATTTAGTGAAAAGAGAGAGAGATGAAAGTGCTACTTATCACTACTTCAACACACTACTTCTGCTGTTGTTTCTGCTCACTGTCAGGGTCAAGTAGACGATAAATAAGAGAGCTGGAAAGCGCCAAGATTCAAGTTCAGCTGTGTAATTCACAGAGAGAGAGAGAGAGTTTAAAGTGTAAAAACAGGCAAGAGTAGTGTTGCTGGTGCTGGTGCTGCCTTTCCTGCCGTACAATATCGGTACAATAACAACAACACTCAACAGCAGCAGCAGCAGCACAGCTCACATCAATCACAATTCTGGAGAGAGAGAGAGTTCTGGCAACAGAGAAAAGGAAGAAGAGATGAGAGGAAGGAAAAACAGATGCTTTACACCGGAGATGTTATACACTTCGGCTCACTTTAAAATCCACTTACTGCTCAACTTCACTTCACTTCACTGTACAAATTAGAAGAGTGCCTCTGAAGAGAGGGGAGGGCTGAGCACTGATCACAGACATTACAGAGTACATTCTTCAGAACAGTAAGTTTTAGCTTGCTTGAGCGCAAACAACTGCACATCATCATCATCATCGTCATCCTCTACAGTTTCCAGTTCATGGTCGAGCTCAGAAGAGGAGGAAGAAGAAAATCACACACTGAAAACGAATTACAGCGGCCGCCAAATTGATATTGCGGCGGCGGCCAGTGAAGAATAAGTGAAAAAGTGGTGGTGGTGGTGGTGGTGGTAGTTAAAGTTTACACACTGGAACTGCAAAAAACGGGAACGAAAAAAACAGCAGATGAGAGAAGAAAGTGGGAAAAGACGAGCAAAAACGACGACAAAGAAGAAGAATTTGGCGCGCTCGAGCGCGACTTCTTCGGACGACAAACAAGCGCGTTCTGTCTGTGTTTGAATTCTCTTCGACAGAAAAGCTTCGGCAAAGTTCCCGCTCATTTTTAGCGTCAAACACACTCACACACTCTCGCCTACTCTTGGTCTTCTCTCCTGAATGTTTTGTCGCTTTTTTGCCGTGCACTGTACAGCAGCAGCAGCAGCAGCGCCGATGTACAGCGCCGTACAGCAGCCGTACGGCGCCGGCGCACTCAACTCGTACGACAGCAGCTGTACAACGACGACGGCGACGGCATGGCATGGGCATCTCATGCTCTCTCTCTCATGAAAAAGAAGAAAAGAGAGAGAGAGAGAGAATTTGCCGCTGAAATATTCTCGTTTTGTTGTTGTACACTCTCTCTTGCACACTCTTTTCTTGTACACTCTCCATCCCTTTTCTCCTTCTTCCTTTCCCTTTCTTCCATCAAATCGATTATTGCTCACCAGAATTCTGCTGCTGCTGTCTCTGCCACTGTTGCTGTACGGTACGGTAGTTCAGTTGGGGAGTACACTGATGTGTACTGATGTGTACTGTCTGTCTATCCTGTCTGCCTGTTCTAGAACTAGTGTGTGGGGGCAATGGGTTTTATGGCGGTTATGCAAGAGCACAATGGAATGGAATGGGTGCACGATAGTTGGGGGATAAGCAGCCTACAGTTCTTCATTTGATGATGAAGTAGTAGTAGTAGTGAGTTCAGTACACTACTACTGTACAGGAATAAAGTATTAGCGTAAGTTTTAGCGCTGTACACTCACTCGCTCAGAGAGTAAGCTAATACCGGGAATACCGCGACTAGCAGCAGCAGTTAAGGGCTTAACCGCATTTACTGCTAACCAGTCGGAAACCAGTTTTCCTTTGGCACTGGCAAAAAAGAACTACCAAGAAAAAGAAGCTGAATGGATGAAGAAAAAAAGTTCGCCTCAAGGAAAAGCAAAACGATTGAGGTGATTTTAACTAACAAGAACAAAAAAATGAATTCCAAAAAGAATGAGTCAGAGTTGAGTAGTGGATTGCATATTAAAAACATTTCACTGTCATTGTCAAGTTTAAACTTTTTGGTAGAGAAGAAAGGGGCCGGAAGGAAGGAAAAGAATTGAGGGCAAAATTGACTAATTAAAAAATTGACACAACGTTTTTTCATTCTTCCCTCCTCTTCTTCCTTTTCCGCCTCATGCACTTGAATTTTGCATTTTTTTCTAATTAAAATTTTTAATTAGTTATTCATTAGAGTGCCACTACAACTATCAGGCCATCAAGTTAAAATGTAAAATGAGAAGACTTCACATTCAATGTCCTCAATTCAATTTAAATTTTGAAACACGGTTTTTTAAACTGCCATTTTGTGTGTGTGTGTGTGTGTCAGTGTGGCTGACCATAAACTTGGCCGCCTAAACTTAGCCGCCGTCGTTTTGCATTACCATAAATTGACCATAACTTTGCGAGCAGTTACCATCATCAAACCTCACTGCTTATTGGGAAAACATCATTTTTGTTAGGAGGGGGCAGCCATCAAAACTGATGCTGCTGCTGCTGCTGCTGCTGCTGATGTCGATCGCCTGCGATTGCTGGTAATGGTAAAATAAATAAAACAGCCAGTCAATCTGCTCAATCTGCTTTGCCAGAAAGATTGGGAGAGGGAGGGGGTGAAAGAATGGGGAGCCAGAATAAATCAGAATACTAAAATGAATGTGAGCAGAGCAGAGCAGCAGTCAGCAAAGGATGGAAAAACAACAGAGCAAACAACAGAGCAGCAGCAGCAGCAGCAACAACAACAAAAATGCAAATAGAGAAAGAAAAAGACACAAAGTGGCAACAACAGCAGAAAGCAAAAGAAGTGTTTCCTCCGAATCGGTCGTCCATCGTGGCCACCAGCAGAAAATCTATCCATCCATCCATCTACTCTGGCAAACACAAATTACAGTGACCAAAGAGAAAACAGTAATCGCAATTACTAAATTGAGTTTCGGAGATGGAGAGAGAGAGCGAGTGAGAGAAAGGGCACAAAAATGTCTGGTACATAGATGGCAAAATAAAGAAAAAGGAAAGGGCCTTGGCCTCGGCCTGGTTACTACCACCACCACCACCAGCAAATCGCCAAGTGCAGATTAGTCAGTGTGTGTGTGTGTGTGTGTGTGTGTTTGTACACTCCGAAAGAGAAAAGAAGAAAAAGAAAGAGAAGAAGGAGAAAGAGGCATCGAAGCGAGTGTTTCGCCTGTGTGTGTGTGTGTAAGTAAGTTTGCTGCTGGTGGTGGTGGTGGTGGTGATGGCGAGCTGCCAATTGCCCAACACACACCAAAACACACACACACAGTATATAGCACACAGAAGTACAACTTGCACTGAAAATCACTCAGTGAGGCAGTGGCGGCGGCTGAATTACTGTGAAAAAGAAATGGTAATAATAATGATGGTAAAGTAAAAGTAGTTGTAGTATGAAAATGATTGGCTCAGAACAACCAACAACCAACAAAACTTCAGCAGACACAGCACAGTCAGTCTTTTCAGCAGCAGCTCTTGCAGCTTCACCAGTTTCAACACCTCCTTTTTTTCCTGTGCACTTTTTTTTGTTTTATTTTCTTGGGTGCAAAGCGACTAAAAAAGATGTGATGTGATGCAATTTTGCTAGCACGGCCATCTTTAGCAAAATGAGCGGTGTTTAAGGTTGAAACAAAAAAAAAGATTCCTACATTATCTCCTCACTAGGATTATTAAATTCTCTAGAAGTACCTAAACTGCAGACAGGCAGGCAGGCAGGCGGTGACAAATACGACAATGATGATGTGGAAAAAGATTAGATTTTCTTTTTTGCTTTTTTTCTTTCCTCATTACCGCCGCTAACTAACCAACTGTTTTTTTGCTTGAAAACTCGAGATGATTCAGAGCGGTGCTGATGAAGAAATCGGTCATTTTAAAGCTTAGGTGAAAGCCTGTTTTTGGTGCTTACTTTGCTTGGCAACACAGCCAAAGAAGAAAGCTGCAGCTCAGGTTCATTATAAGTTTTAACCAAAAAAAAGTCAAAAGAATTAAATAAACGAGGGATTCAAATTCTCAGCAGTAAAAGAACCCAATGAGGAAAAGTAAGCAAAAAGCAAACAATGGAAGAATTAGAGGGGAAAATTGAGTTGCTGCTCCAGACAAAGTTCAAGCGATTTTTTTCATTTTATTTCAGCTTTTTTCCCTTTTCCTTCTAGTTTAACAATGATGTGATGTACTGCTTTCAGTTTATAATGTGATTAATTTGCACTAAGTAGATGAAAAGAAGGGAAAGGCAGCAAAGGCCAAAAGATCCCATCACATCAAGTCTCATTCCATCCCTTTCCCTTCTCATCCAATTTCACTCTATTGATCTTCCCTAGAAGACTTTTTTGTATTTTTGTTCCCAAACCTTTTTACTTAAATTCAAGCAAAAATCAAACAAAGCAAGAAGAAGAAGAAGTGGATCAAGCGGATAACTCAATGCAAAATTTAATTTTGTTTTCCCTTTTTGAAAAAGCAACCAGCATAAAATTAAAGAGAATTTTTTTGCGGAAAAATCCAATGACAGACACACAGAGAGTTGTATTCTATTCAATTCTCACTGACGGTGTCACACTGTCCTCATCTTGTCAACCACTACAGAATGCAAATGTGAAAAAAGTGCCTGAAACGGAGGCGAAATTGTGTTAAAATGTGAGTTGAAAAAGCCTAAAGAAAAAAAATTTAAAATGAAAAAGTGAAGAGAGCGGCAAACACAACAAAACAATTTTTTCCCATTCTTTTCTGTTAACATTATGCTAAGCTTGCACAAGCAACTAGCTAGCTAAGAAAGAGGACTTTATCATTTTAGAGCATTTATATTATTTCACAACAACAACTTTATTTTCGGGGCTCTCTGTCTTTTTATGTCTGTTTGCTGTTGTTCCCTACTTCTTCTATTTACCCCTCAGCTCCTCCAGCAAATAAAAAACTTTTTCCAGACTTTTTTCCGTGTTGCTGCCGTTTAGCCGCAGTCCAACGACCGTCGCTCAAGTGGAAAATTAAAATGTACTGCCTAAAAGTACATTTTTTTCAATACAAGTTTTTTATTACCATTTCTTTTTTCTATTACCACTGTACACACTTGCGCATCTTTTTACAAGATTATTATTATTATTATTCAAAGTTATAAAGTTAAAATGGCCAGCCCAAGTTTTTTTCACATATTTTTTGGACTTGTGTTCTTTAGCTGTACGCAAAAAATTACCCAGTAGTGCTCTACACTGAAGTGTGTTGAGAACAGAAAACAATGTTGAAAATTGATGGAACTGTGTTTGTCTGTGTTTCGCTTTATGCATTTTGTCTTTCCCGTTTGTTTTTAGTACTGGGAAACTGGCACTTTTCTGGTTAGTTAAGGAAATTGAATAAACTGAAAATTGCATTAGTTTTAAAAAAAATTTTAAAAATTTTTCAATGGAAAACAGAAAGATCTTTCCTGCCACCAGTGTTTATCTGTCTGCCACCACACTGCTTTCTAGTTTTTAAACTGAAAAAAATTCTAGAGAGATTCTTTATTATATTATTTTCTACGACAAAAAAAGTGGGGGAAAAAAGTGTGTAAAAAGATGTACCTTTGTTAACGTAAAAATTACTTTTTGTCTACAGTGCTGTGTTTTCTTTCTAAGTAAAATAAAATGATTATTATTTAAATTCCTACACTCAAAAGAAGAAGACGAAGTTATTATATTTTTCAACGGCTCGTAGTGCATTAAATTAAACTTTACTTAAAAGTTAAAACCGTATATTTGATTTCGTTATTTCAAGGTTGATTTGAAGTTAGGTGCATCAAAAAAGCAAACAAATGAATGAGTCGAATGTAAAAAATGATAACATATAGGAAAAATGTAATTTATGTTTTCTGTTTAACAGGAACAACCAGCAAAATCAAACTCCCTAACTGCCTTCTTTGTAAAAAAATACAACTGTCTTTATTCAAACATTAGAAAAGTAGTGGTGAAATAAACTCTCAAAAGCGACTATCAATTAAAAAATGCACACACCTTTTTTCTTATCGCTCTCTGCGTGCACACGCTCGTACAAAAACAGTTTTCAAGTTCCTCACAAAACTTTTCGCCGCTCTTCATTATTATACAACTATTCAATGCAGTAAAAAACCCCAATTAAATTAGCCGAAAATTAATTTACCAAATTCCCCAAATTAAAAAACAGCAAAAAAAATCTAAAATAATTTGTTCATTAGAATCGTTTCTCCTTTTCTCATCATTCTCCACACTACACACTTTCTCAGCACCCTTTTTCAATCAGGCTGTACTGCACAAAGTTGTAGGGCGCCGATACTGTACAGTAAAAAACGCTGCTGATGATGATACTGAAAAGAGGAGATGAAAGAACAGCAGCACCAGCAGCAGCAGCAAAGGCGGCAGATCAATCAGAGCAAATTGACAAAAAAGAAGGCAAAGAAGAAGAAGAAGAAGAAGGCAATTGGCAAAGTCATCTTTGGCGCCGCCGCCGCCAAAATCGATCCGGCAATTCAAAGGACGGCGGCTGTGTAATTGAAATGATGCAGCAACTGCAATCGATTAGCACACTGCCATCAAAAAAGGAAAGGGAAAGCACAGTACAGTTGTACTGTTTGTACAGACTTTGTACAGTACTGTACAACAGTATCCTTTCCAGACAATCCAAGGCAGTATCCAGTATCCCCTCTACTACTTTTTCCACTACAATTACAGTTTGCAACTAGAATACAGAAGAGGAGAAGAGAAGAGGAAGAAAATGTTCACAGAATGAAATTAGTGGTAGACAAAACAAAACAAAACCAAAAAAAAGCAAAAATGCAGACAAACATTCAGACCGAATAAAATGGTGAGTGAGTGAATCTGCATGATTTATGCATCTGATCATCTCTCATTTTGTCTTGGTATTAATTCCACTGCCAAAGATTACATTTGGTACATTTGGTACATTTGGTACATCAGCAGCAGCAGCAGCAGCAGCAGTGCTCACTTGGAACGCGTTCCACCACTACTTTTTTTCCCTAATAAGACTCATTTTTCTCATAAGCAAAAAAAGAGAAAAAAAAGGAAGAAGGAAAGATGCTGCAAACTAGCTGCAAGTTGCTAGTTCTGTTTTCCCTCTAGAATGAAACAAGAAGGAGACAAAAAAGACAAAAGACATTTTTCTTTTTTTTCTGGTCTTGTTTTGCTGCCGCCATTTGTACATGTGCTTTGCATTAGCAAGCACACAGTGTGGAAACACAGTGGAAACACAGTGTTGATGTGCCTGACCCTAAGATAGTGGTGGTAGTAAAACAAAAAAAAGAGAATCTTCTTGGCCATCTTTCTCGTTGCCCTCCTCCCAGGAGAGTGATTCTGCAGCAGTGTCTGTCTCTGCTGATATGATCACTGCTGATGTGAAGCTGCACTTCACTGCATTGCATTAGCTCTGCACCACATCAGATCGATCAACGGCGACGGCAACGGCGACGGCGATCTCTTTTCGTCTTCCTTCAGCAATCAGAAAATCAACGCTGTTGAAATTTATGTGTGTGTGTGATGCGTGCAAGGTCGTCAAATTGAGAGAGAGAGAGAGAGAGAGAGAGAGAAGAGCAAACCGAGATAGTGAAGTAAAGAAGTGGCCTCTAATTACCAAGTGATTTGAAGAAGAGAGAGAGAGAGAGAGAGAGAGAGAGAGAGAGAGAGAGATTTAAAAGAAGTGATTCAATAAAATGCTGGCACTTGCACTTGAACTTTGTGCAGTGGTGGTGGCATTAGTTTTGCCTATTGGTTAATATAAAAAAACATGACCTAGATTTTCTTTTGGGCCTCCCTGTAGTCAACTTTTCTCTCTCTCTCTCTCTCTCTCTCTCTCTCTCTCTCTCAGCAACCGAAACAAGGCTATATATTAGCTGGATGGTCACACTTGCCCACACACACACAGACACATTATGGCGCCCATTCGTCTTGAGCATCAATTCCTCCCCCCCCCTCCTCCCTCCCCAGCGTAATTTTTGCCTTTGTTGAGCATTTGTAGTTCAATACTGGTGATCACCACCACCACCACCACTACTGCTACACTTCACCTCGAACTTCGACAGCTGCTGCTGCTGCTGTTGCTCTATATACCAGGGCTCACTCTGCTGCCAGAACTGAACTGAACTGAACTGAATGCCTGGCACACTTGACACTGACCTAGAATTGAGAAGGCGCATCACGAGCCACTAAGCACACACACACACACCACACAGACTGACTGAAAATGAAAAGTGACAAAAGTGGTAGAGTGAATCAGCCGGCATTGAGGAGGGGGGGGGGAGCTGGGCTGAAAATCAAATACCCAAAAAGAAATGGGCGCCAAACTTCCGCTCAGGGGCCCACTAAATCGCTGTTGTGGTTGCAAATTCTCGCACCAATTCCATTGCATTAAATAAGGAAAAGAGAGAAAGAGAGAGAGAGGAATTTCTCTCTTTTTTCTCATTCTGGTGCAGTATACTCTTTTGCTCCCTCAGATCGATACTTTTTCTTTTTCTATTCGGCCTTTTTTCGACCGATGCTCTTCCGGCCTAGATATTGTTCTCGATATCTGTGACTGTGCTGGTGCACACTGGTCTGCTCAAAGAGGCAGCAGCAAAGAGGATCATTAGCAAAATGGGGAGAGAGAAAAGATTGTTCCCCTCTCCTCCTTTTCCTCTTTGATGATCGAAACTTCACTCATTTTCACTTTTCTCATCCATCTTAAACAGTGATAGAAAAAGATAGAGCAAATGCTTTAGTTTTTTTCTGTGCACTCCCAATGACCTTCAGTTTGAAAATTAAAACAGTTAAGAGAAAAAAATGAGCAAAAAATATTTTTTGCTTTCTTTTTTGATTAACCACCCTGGCTGTGGCCATTCGGATAGCATTGGTTTTGTTTTGAGTGAAATGCAGAAAAAGAAGAAGGCCAGCATTTGCTGATTTATTAAATGCTGCAGGATGCTGTGCTATCAAGCGCAGAAAGCAGACTGAATTATTTAATTTCAAGGTGCTTAAAAGTAAGAGATGCTAAACTTTTAAAATTTTTTAAAATTGTTAAAACATCACAATCACGCATGTTTTAAATTACAGCAACTACTGCAATAAAACCTAAAAATACAATTTTAGTACAGCATTGAACACAGTGCCAGTCGACTAAAGATTTATTGGTCAAACTTTAAACAAAGTCATTTTAAAGCGCACAAAAATTGATTGCACCCTAATCAATGATAATGGTAGTGGTAGTGGTGGTGCTGGTGGTGCGGTTTATCGATCAGTATCAAACCACAAAAAAATGTCAGTGGGCACAGCAACAACAGAAAATACAGCAAAGCTAACTGCAAACAAACAAAAATGAAAGAATTTCAGCCTCTTTTTGTCCATCTTTTATTCTTTTGCACTATCAACAGAAGTGCACTATCAAATGGCACACTGTTCGGTGGTTGTTTCCCAGTGACCACAACAGAACAGCACAGAGAATGATCAAAATTGAATCGGCGGTCAATTTGCTAGTGGCTAATGACTTTCTCTCCTTCTCTGCTGCTGCTGCTCCTCTTCAATTCATTTCTGCCTGTCTATCTAATTCCCCAGCAACAAAAATACAAAAAAAACTTTAATTTGCAGCAAATTGATTTGCCGAGCTGCTTTTGTGTGAGGAAGAAAAGGGGAGGGGGACAAATAGCTGAGAGTATAGTAGAAAGGAAAAGTGTAAAGTATAAAGGAAGAAAAATATAAATGAAAACTTTAATTCACTGCCTTTTTCCATTTTTATTTCATTTTTATTTTCTTCTCCTCCTCCTCCTCACCACCACTTTGTTTAGTTTTCGTGTTGGTTAATTTGGGTGCCCTGTTTTTGGTGGTGGTGGTGGTTGGCATTAAATGGCAATGGAAAAGTTTTTTGCACCACTTTTACTTTTCCTGTACACTTTACTTTAATAACAATTTAGTAGTGTACCACACACAAAGTAGGAAACCATATTCCATCCACTTTTTCTCTCTTTTTATCATTTATATTAAATTAATTTTTCTGCTGATGCTAAGCGAAAAAACTTGTCTAGCCTGGTTTGCTAATGTTGCTGCTGTGTCGCTGATGTTGTTTATGGCCGCCTTTTTTGGAGTTTTATATTATTTTTCTGCTAACTTTTAAAAATGCACCTACCCTATGGTTTATGCAAAAAAAAGATATTTTTATTAAACAAAACTGTAAAATATCCCCATTCAATTTCCTATCATTCGCCTACATTCACCATTTACTATATTTTGATCGTTTCAAATATTAAAAATATTTAAAATTGCTTTTCAACACGACAAGTTATTTTGCTTTTTATATTTTCATTAGAGCTTGACAACTTACAGCTAAAAAAACCACAGCAAAAAAATATTAATGAAAAAACTAATCTCGACAATGTCAACTTTCGTGCACATTGATGAGAGAGAAAGAGAAAGAGATTTTCAGCGTATTGAAGCAGCAAAAGTAAACAAAAGTAATTGACAAAATTTGATATTCAAACACTTTCAGCTTAAAACTGTCAGTCCTGCCCCTTCTCCTCTTTCCTCTTGCCACTTTCTTTTTGACACTGACCTTCTTTTTCATAATAATAATAATAAGTACTTTTTAATAAGTTTTCAAGATCAGCAACAGCAAACCACAACCTAACTCAAGTGTTTTCATTATCAAATGACAAAACTATCTTCAAAAAAAAATGGTGCGCTTGTTGTGAGCACAAACACTGCAAAAAATTAATAAATGTAAAGTTAATCAGAAAACAAATTAGTTGCGCAAATATTGTTGAATGAAGTTGTCTGCAGCCTGTTTTCAAAAGCTTCACAACATAATTTTAAAGTTTCAACTTCAGACAGATTTGGTACATTAGATAGGAAATCTAATTTAAAATAAATGAAATATAAAATTTGGTTTTATGAAAGCACTTTAAAAAAAGTATGAAAAATTTATCATCATTTAAACGACTCAAACTCGCTTTTAAAAAAGCATAAAATTTAATGTCAAGAATATTCTTTGTTTCATAGAACTTTTAACCTTTTTAAAAATAAAAAGAAAACTGTTGTGTTTGCAATAAACGGAAATGGTAGATTTTATCATTAACCTTTTCAAATAAAAAGCGTCCGCAGATTTGACATTTGTACAACCTATTACTGGGGCAAAATGCTTTCAATTTACGCAAACTAAAAAACGGAAGTTATTAACTTTAGTCTTAATTTTTGTTCTGCCACTTTAGTTATTATAGAAAAAACTTGATAAAAATTCTTTAAAATTGAAAACAAAGATTCAACTTTAGCAAAAAAACTAATACTTATCACTAAATCTAATTACTGTTTTTTCCTTGCAACGACAAAAACAGACGGAGACTAAAAAACAAAAAACTAAGACCTCACCAACAACAAATTAGCCAGTTAGCAGCAAGAAAATGGTGGCAAGAAAAAGCAAGCAAACAAACCAACAAACAAAAGCACACATAGCAAAGTACTGCAAATACTGCCCAAATAACACAGCCCAAATTAATAACACTCCTCGGAAGATGAGGGCGGAGAAAGCACAAATAAATCTCTTTTCCTGCTAAAAGACATGTTTTGCACTAGAAAGTGCTGCAACGTAAGCAAAATGCTGCTGCTGCTGCTGCCTTCTGATGATGATGAAAACCTTTGCACTCGACAAACACTGATAGAACAAAGTGCAAATGAATAAAAACAATATCAGGGCAACAGTTCAGTGCAGAAACAAAAAACAGGCAAGCAAAGTTTTTTTGTCAACCTTTTGTCTTTTCAAGCAGTGAACACCCTTCATTCCTTTACTCCTTTTGGCTAACAAAAAAGTGGACCGCATTTTATTTGCAAAAAAAATGTTTTAGTGATGCTCATTTTTCTCTGGTATATAGCAGCTCAGTGTATGAACTGGTGGTGGCACTTTTTTTAACGCCTGTCTCGCGGCGGCTGCGGCGGCGACGGCGGCACATGATCTAGCCGGCAAATATAAAAAAGCGCAAAAAAGACCAAAGTTGTCGGGAGAAGAGGAAAGAATGAAAGACCTTGGCCGGGTATTAGCGACAGCTGCATCATCAGAGTAAGAGAGAGAGAGAGAGAGAGAGAGGAGAGAGAGAGAGAGAGAGAGAGAGAGAGAGAGAGAGAGAGAGAGAGAGAGAGAGAGAGTGCACCAAGGGGAACAACGCGCGCCCGCGCTCTTAGTCGGAAATGTCCGACAGTAGACTGTACAGCAGCAGACTGTACAACAGCAGTGCAGTCTGTCGTACAATTGATTTTCAATGTACAGTCAGTAGAGTTAGTAACGTCAGTAGAGGGTAGGGTCTCAATTGACTGCTCGATTTCTGCCACCACTACTACTACGTCATTGAAGCACGAGGAAAGCAGTCAGCACTCTTTGTTCACTTTTTATTCACTCTCTTTCTTTTAAGAGACATCAATGGTCGCTTAAATCACTACTACCACCACTGCAGACACAACACAACACAGCAGCACCAACAAAGCCTATCAGAGACAATCAACCTCAAAAAGAGAGGCAGAAAAGAGAAAGAGCAAGTGCAAAAGAAAGAAAGCGAGCCGGATGACGTAAAAGAGAGGCGACGACAACGACGACGACGTCGACGACAAAGATCACGCCTCGTGCCAGACCGTACCATTAACCAGATCAGTAGTGGCAAAAAAATATATTTGGCCACAGTGATAGTCAATGTCTGCTGAGTATTTTGGCGGCGACGAAGATTGGAGACCCTTTTTAGTCTTTGGTCTTTGGTGTTTGCTATTTAACAATTTACGTCACGCTAATGCGAATCGCGACAAACCAGCGTAGTCGACAGTGGCTGTTTTTTTCTGCACAGTGGTGTCAAAAGTTTCCACTTTTGGTGATTGAGAGGAGGAGGAGGAGGAGAAGGAAAAAAGTGGAATGGAATGTGTTGAACAGAGCGTCAAAGGTCTAGTAAATGTGGTGGTGGTGGTGAACAGAAAAGAGCAGAACACAAAAAAAAGATGAGACGTAATTGTGATGAACTTTTTGTGTTCTTGCGCTTCTTCCCTCCTATAATTTGATACGGCGATGACGACCGAAACTGAAACTGAGAAAATGAAAATCGAGAACAAGAGCGACGACAGAAGAGAGAGAGAGAGAAGAGAGAGAGATGACAACCAGAGCAGCTAATACCGGCAAATTTTTTTGTACGCTGATGTACAAACTGATGTACAGGACTGAAAAAAATGCAATACAAACCACTCTGTACAGCCTTTTTTCTCCCCACTCACTTTTTTTTGTCAGTCACTCTGGGCTCTTTCACTCACTCACTTTTCCTCTTCTGGTTCAACAACGATTGCTTTAATTAAGCTGTAATTATCTCTTCGCTGGCGCTCAACGCGCGCGTTAGACGTCAATTGGAATCGCCTCGACACTGCTGTGTGTTCTTGGAACTGGCGACTTCAACTCTCTCTCTCTCTCTCTAACTCTCAAGTTGTTTTTCCCTGAAGCTGACACACAAGGCTCAGAAATTGAAAGAGAGAGAGAGAGAGAGAGAGAGAGAGAGAGAGAGAGAGAGAGAGAGAGAGAGAGAGAGAGAGAGAGAGAATCTTCTCGATACTCTCTCAATTGGGACAACCCGAGAGGGAGCAAAAAGTGGAAAGAGAAAGGGAAAACAGAATTAGGACGAAGCTGCCAGCAAACTAGTGATGATGGTATATAATACAAACACTCAAGTGTGCAGTTGAAGAAAAGTTCGAGGACAGGACAGGACAGGGCAGACAAAAAGACTCAATCGGCTTTGTGTGAGTGTCCGCTGGTTGGCTGACTGCATTGACATGCAAATAGCAATTGGCTTCGCAGAAGAAGAAGAAGGAGAACAAGGGCAACAAACAACAACAATTGTGCACTGATTCAGCACAGTACAGTGCAGCACAATCACAAAAGATTGAGATTGAATCGGGTGCACATCTTTTCAAATTAGCGATGAGGATGAGGATGATGATCAGTCTGGTCCTGTCCTGTCTAGTCGAGACCGAGGTAGGTACAAACTGGATACAAGGAGAAGAAGAAGAAGGAAAAGAGGGGCAAAAGGATCGGTGGTGGTAGTAGTCCTCACAACAGAACACACCGTCGATTCTGATTCTAATTTTGCTGTTGTTTTTGTTCTGCTGTTGTGCAGTCTGGCGAGCACTTCTCTCTCTCCTTGCTCCAGATTTCCGGCCAAATTCACGCACCAGTGATCATCTTCAGACCACCACTACCACGGAAAAGAGAGCACGGATGGTTGGATGGAAATGAACTGATATATTGATTCTCTATTCTCTACTCTCTACTTTCTATGTGGGCCTAGTGCATGCACAAAGTTCTAGTTCACTTCTCAGCGAAAGCAGATTGGGATGGAGGCCGATGATTCATCATCATCGAGGCGATGTCATCAGCACGTCATCAGCAAGCTCTGAACAAAAAAGAGACCTGATTTTTTTGTTGGCCCTCAATGCTGTTTTGTTTGCTTGCACTACATTTTAAAAAGTGAAAAGATTGTACAGTGATGTACACAATCAAAAAAAAATATTGTAAAAAGCAAAAGCAAGCAGGCACGTCAAAAAGAGATTTCTGAAGGGAAATGTAGCATCAAATTGAAGGAAATTTCGCCCAGCTGCCTACCTTTTGATTATCTTGTCTGGTGAGGATGAGGATGATGATGATGACGTTGATGGTGAAGGTGAAATGACGTGAAGAGGTTTTTCTTTCTTTTGAGAAGAGCATCTTTTCTTGAAGATGAAACTGCACACAAAGAAAACGTGAAGATAACAAAACGAGCACCGAAAAAGATTGCAGAGAAAAAAACAGAAAAAAATCAGCTATTTTTTCTTTTTGCCTATACACAAATGCCGTGATTTGTTTGCAGTTGATACGGTTGTCAAATGAGAACTTTATTACAAGGAGAAAAAGTATAGAATATAGAATCCACAAAACAAATATAAAAATCTAGCTCACTAACAAAATAAGAATCCAGGCGACTTTTCATTTTTCTATGTTTTTGTCTAGAATGTCAATCACCTTATCGTAGACCTTCTTGCCCGCCCCTATGCCGCCGAAGAAGTCCCAGTGATTCCAGTCGCCCTCAATCTGGACGCCGCTTATGTCGACGCCATTCCCTTTTAGCTGATCAACTAGCTTCTTTGCATCTTTGGGCTGATTCAGTGCATCGAGGTTGCCGTACATCATCACCGCCTTGAGGCTCTTTTTGATGTTCTTCCAGGGATAGTCGGGCGCCTCGTCGCTGCCATACACCTCCTTATTGCGAGTTTTAATGATGTGACCACTGTCGTAGTCAAACTGCTGCCACCGCCCACTGGAGATGGCCTGCAGATTGTGGGCCATCTGCCAGTTGGAGCACCGCTTCGGCAGGAAGTGCATAAAGACGGGCACGTGCGTCTGATTGAGATTGTGATTGGGGCCGAACATCAGGTCGTAGACGACCTTGCAGATGCCCGTCGTTCCGTCCGGGGGCAGTCCAAAGAGGTTGTACTCGGGGCGGCAGAAGAGCTGGGTGATCCAGTTGAGGATCGGCTCAGAGCCTAGTGGGGACAAAAGTAGATTTTTTGTAAATATAGTTTGGTGACTTTATACTACTTTTACTAACCTAGATAGGGCATCGGCAGGGCCTCCAGAAGGAAACGAATGGGCTGATGGGCGATAAAGTAGACCGAGTTGGCATTGCCCATGTAACTGGTGGCCGCCAGGCCGATGAACGGATGGACCTTGTCGGCGTACTCAGGCTTGAGGGCCAACAGGGCCAGCAGCGACTGCCACCTTGAGAGTAGCCCACCCAGCCGACGGTCTTTTGCCGCGTCTCCGTGAGGACAAAATCGAGCACGGCGGGAATGTCGTGCAGGCCAATGTGCTCGTAGCTGAACTCCCAGAACTTGGTGTTCCAGGTGCTCATGTTGAGGTGCTCGTCGCTGATGCCGTTACCGCGCTGGAATAAAAAAAGAACAATTTAGAACAGATAAAAAATCAAAAATAACAAAAAAACTGACCGCATTGGGCAGCCACAGATCGTAGCCCGCTTCTAGAAGGGCAAAGCCCAGATTCGGCCCGTGCTCTGACTGGTCCTCCTCATCCTCCGGCGAGTTGACGAAGAAGACCGAGGACTGGCACCAGATGCCGTGGAAGAGGACCACCGGCTTGCCCTTCGGCTCACCCGGCCGGACCACCCGGTCCAGGGTGATGATGTAATTGTCATCCGTCACCACCTTGTGCTGAATGAGCACGTAGCCACGGGAGAGGATCAGCTCGCCAAAGGTGCGCCGCTCGTCGTCCTGCGGCTCGATGAGGGCATCACTTCCGGGGGGGAGGAGGAGGAGGAGGAGGAGGAAGTGGACACCGAGGAGAAGGAAGACAACAGCTGAAGAGAAGAGGAACTTCATCTCTTGTTGTTGTTGTTGATCATTAACAAAAACCAAGTTGAGTCCAATGAAGCAGCAGCAGTGGTTTTTGGTGCGCACTTTGAAGTCGGCCGCTTTTATACTTTTCATGCGTTTTGTTTTCCTTGTTTTGGTCGCAGATTAGCACCTCTCTCCAACAGGAAAATGTCAGCCTGCTAAAAATAATAAAA
Organism: Tyrophagus putrescentiae; assembly: GCA_024499935.1. Classification (NCBI taxonomy): domain Eukaryota; kingdom Metazoa; phylum Arthropoda; class Arachnida; order Sarcoptiformes; family Acaridae; genus Tyrophagus; species Tyrophagus putrescentiae. Next base: position 8,051,688 of record JAMZRA010000008.1, read on the forward strand.
AACAAAAATGAGTTTCTGGGCAATAAAAAAATGATTGCTGCCTGGACACACACACACACACATTACGGTTTTTGTTGCTTCATCAAAATCGGAGAAAAAACTGCAGTACAGATGTTTTTTCGAGCTAAAAGAAGCCGTTTTATAAATACTTGCCATTTGATTTGAGAGAGAGAGGGGCATGCACATGGAGTAATATTGAGACACTTTTTTTATTGGAAAAAAACAAGAGCAAGGCAATTGGTATCACTTGCTGGTGACTTCACTGCTGTTGACAGAGCACACTTGTTCAGCATTTTGGTAGTTGGGCCAGTCAAGGACGATTTGACGCAGTGGAAGACCCGGTGAAGTTGCGGAAGAACTTCACGCAGGCACTGAAGAGCCTGCTCATTCTTCTTTGAGTTTTTCTTCTTCTTTGCATACTTCAAGTCACAGTTATCCGTACCGCAGTTGTCGCAGGAAAAACTGGCAACATAGATGACCTGAAGGTTTGGCAGTGTTCGGCTTAGATTGAGCCACTGAACTTCTGCATGACGGCCGATGGAGATCAGGTGGAGATCAAGTGCCTTCACGCTGTTCAGCACTGCTTCAGGAGACTTCTGGAAATCGGCGTTCAAGTTGCGGTAACTGCTGAAATCAATTTTCCAGTTGAAGTGAACCAGACGCTGCTGAAGTCGTGAGAGGTAGGTAAAGTCTTTCTGCGCACTAGACGGACGACTGTGCAGGGCGAAAGTGGTTAAATTGCGGAAGCGATTTAGGCTGAAGATTAAATCTTCCTCTAAATAGGAACAGGTGGTACGAGTGAAGCAGCTGATTCGATCGCGAACCGGACCGCTGAGCTCTGCAATCTTTCCGGGCCGATTGGAATTGAGAATCACCTGAAGGTCACCGGCACCTTTGTTTTCTGCAGCAGCAGCAGCAACGTATCGCTCCAGAGAGGGCATAAGAGCGGCAAAAGAGTCATCTTGAAAACACTGAGCAGACAGTACCTGGAGCTGGGCAATGACGGACAGATCAGCTTCGGTCATCAGCTTCAGGCCACCGCTCCACTCGATGGCCAGGAAGCGGAGCGAGGACAGGCCCAGTTGATGGCGGCCCAGAGACGGCGGCGGTTCACTTTGGGCGATAAAGCAGCGGCGGCGCTTTCCGAAGTATCCCAGCTCTTGTAGTAGTCCTGCAGGCTAAAGCCTATTAGCTGCCGCCTCCAGGTTGGGTGCTCCAGCAGGGCCACCAGGAAGGGGTGGTAGTCCTTCAGTCGACGAGTGGCGAAGATCAGCTCGGTGAGGGCGGAGAAGGCGTCGGTGAACTTCCACTCCACGGAGTAGGGCGACCGAGGATTGGCCGTCCACCAGGACTTGACCACCACCAGGCAGTTCCACTTGGTGAGGCGAGTGGCTGGGTAGAGGAGGCGTTTTCCGTCATTCCCGGTGATCATCCGCACACTGGGCGAGTCGCTGTCGATGGAGAACGGGCTGATGTACTGCTGCTGCTGCAGCTGCTGCTGATAAGTGGACTTCTCCGAGAAAATGGCCAGAGAGTGAACCTGACGATTGGCGGCCCGCAACAGGATGGTCCAGCGCCGGCTGAGGTCGCCTGCCTTCAGTCGATCAGTCAGTGGCATCATCTTCAGGAGGGTTATCACACAGAGGTCTGGAAGTGGACGACGTGGACGACGGGACATACTGAAATGAAAACTTCAAAAAGAGCCCGAAAATTGGAATCAGGTTGGAATCATTTTGGCGTACAGGAAGAATGAAAACTCAGCAAAAGTTGCGCAAAACAAACAACGTGCTCGCAAAAAAAATCTTGCCTCACAACTATTGCCACCTGTGTATGGCCTGAACTAGGCTATTTTGCATTGATTAGAAATCGATAGAATCGAGTTTTGCTTTTGGTTGTCAAATGAAAGCTTTATTTACAGGGGAGAAGAATTTAGAATTTAGATAGAGAATCCACAAAAAGCAGTAATACTAGCACACTACAACATTGAAAAGAACTAAGGAAGATCGCTTCAGCCGTCAAAATCCTCCTTCGCGTTTTGCTTCAGAATGTCAATCACCTTATCGTAGACCTTCTTGCCCGCCCCTTTACCGCCGAAGAAGTCCCAGTGATTCCAGTCGCCCTCAATTTGGACGCCGCTTATGTCGACGCCATTGCCCTTCAGCTGATCAACTAGCTTCTTTGCATCTTTGGGCTGATTGAGAGCATCGAGGTTGCCGTACATCATCACCGCCTTGAGGCTCTTTTTGATGTTCTTCCAGGGATAGTCGGGCGCCTCGTCGCTGCCGTAGACCTCCTTATTGCGGGTTTTAATGATGTGGCCGCTGTCGTAGTCAAACTGCTGCCACCGCCCGCTGGAGATGGCCTGCAGATTGTGGGCCATCTGCCAGTTGGAGCACCGCTTCGGCAGGAAGTGCATGAAAATGGGCACGTGCGTCTGGTTGAGATTCTTGTTGGGGCCGAACATCAGGTCGTAGACGATCTTGCAGATGCCCGTCGTTCCGCCAGGGGGCAGTCCAAAGAGGTTGTACTCGGGTCGGCAGAAGAGCTGCGTGATCCAGTTGAGGATCGGCTCAGAGCCTAGTGGGGACAAAAGTGAATTGTTTATCAGAAAACTTTGAGCAGACTATTCTTTACCGAGGTAAGGCATCGGCAGGGCCTCCAGAATGAAACGAATGGGCTGATGGGCGATAAAGTAGACCGAGTTGGCATTGCCCATGTAGCTGGTGGCCGCCAGGCCGATGAAGGGATGGACCTTATCGGCGTACTCAGGCTTGAGGGCCAACAGGGCCAGCAGCGACTGCCCACCCTGGGAGTAGCCCACCCAGCCGACGGTCTTGTACTTGGTCACCCGGAGGACAAAGTCGAGCACGGCGGGAATATCCCGCAAGCCAATGTGCTCATAGCTGAACTCCCAGAACTTGGTGTTCCACGTGCTGATGTTGAGGTGCTCGTCGCTGATGCCGTTACCGCGCTGGAATGTGAAAAGAAAAAACAATTTAGAACAGATGAAAAAATTTAAATAGAAAACAAATGAAAACTGACCGCATTGGGCAGCCACAGATCGTAGCCCGCTTCTAGAAGGGCAAAGCCCAGGTTCGGCCCGTACTTTGACCTGTCCTCTGGTGCCTCCTCCGGCGAGTTGACGAAGAAGACCGACGACTGGCACCAGATGCCGTGGAAGAGGACCACCGGCTTCCGCTTCATGGGCGTCCTTCCGAGGTCCTCCCGGCGGATGACCCGGTCCAGCGTGAGTACGTAGTTGTCCTCGGTCTTCACCTTATGCGAGAGGAGGATGTAGTTGCGAGAGGTGATCAGCTCGCCGAAGGTTCGCCGTTCATCTCGTTGAGGCTTGATGATGGCATCGCCTGCTGAGAAGAGGGAAAAGATAAAGAGGAGGGTGACAACAAATGAAGGTAAAAAGAGGAGCTTCATCTCTTGCCAACGAAGGGAAAAAAAGGGGGTGATGCAAAAGTAAAAACAGGTTTGTGGTGAAATGTTCCATTATAATCACTTTTATACTGGATTTTGCAAAATCAAAGCAGCCTAAAAATAAAACACTGGTCGTTTCTGGGTAAATTGGCGGATTTGAAACGCTTCTTGGACATTATGATTGTGTTTTCAAACTAAAAACTGCTGGTGTTTAAAAATATGCTTGCCATTTAGAAGCTTCAGTGGGTTGACTTTTGGAGTAGAAAAAATAGCCCGAAATTGATTTGGAAATGATTTTATTTTGATTCAACGCCGAGATTTTCCCCTTTACGCAATCATTACTTTTGTTTTTCGCCACCAGAGAACGCCATCGTCGCCAGAGCAGCCTACAAAAAAGTCAGCTGATTTTGAAGAACAACGTGTCCATCTTTTTCCCATCTTTTGACCGGTTTCACCCTCATCAAAATTGAGTTTCTTCTTTTTACGATCTATTGTGATTTTTTCCTTCTACCCATCCTTCCACCACCATCAGCACCGCCACCATCATTAAACCATTAACCACACTGCACAGTAACAACTCGTTCTTCTTTTCCTTCATCTCCTCAGGGCGCCATTACCACTCACTCACTCACTTCGTTTTCTTGAACAACCCGTCAATAATGGTTAGCATTGACCCCCTCTCCTCTCCTCTCCTTTCCTTTGCACTGAAGGAAGAGGGCGTTCCCCTGACTGACAAAAGGTTACCCTACCGAACTGGCAATTCGACTTTCAGCTTTGAAAATCTCCGCTTCAACACAGCAAATCACCACCGTAAAGTGCAACAAACCACACAACAATGATGGGCTGTGAAAGGAAGGAAGGTAAGTGAAGGAAGGCAGCTATGAACAATAGAAATGGTTGGCCAAACGTAGTATTATTTTATTATTGTTTGTGTTTTGCCGTGGCAGTGATTATGGCAGCGGTTATTCTCTGCTCTGCAGACCAATTGCTGCCCAGCCCACACACACAATTGATTGGCAATCACTTTTTTTGTGAATGTGTTTGGCGTTTTGTGTTATCTAATAAGCTTCTTTATTACCATAATCATTTCCGGTAATCTAGGGGGTCAGAGGGCACAGAGGTATGGATGACTAGTCAGAATATTTTCAATAAACTAGTGAGTAGGCAGATTTTTGTATGCATTAGTGCAAAAACAAGTTTTTTTGTTAATTTGAAAAAAAGCAAAAAACAAACAAGTTTTAATTGCGCATAAAATGCCCTTTTCCAAGAAAAAAAAGTAACTCATCCGATTACTCAAACAATCCATTAACTTCTTTTTCCCTTTCTTTTTCAGGACAATCAAAAACCGACAACAAACAAACAAACAAACGGACGGACGGACAATTCAATCGCATTACCTGCGCATTTAGAAACCATTTGCCAGCGGTCAAAGTGGAGAAGAAGAGAGAGGCAATAATGGCGAACACACATTTTATTTTAGCGTGTGTGCCCGTCCACACTGTCCAGACAGAAAAGAAGATATAAAGAGGATAAGCAGAAGAAGAAGAAGAAGAAGAAGCTGAGGAGAAGGTGCTTTCTTCGGAGCTATCGAAAAGTGATTAGCCCGTCGGCTCATCTACATACACACATTCGAACCGTTTTCAGCTAGCGCAAATAACCGGCCACATTATCGTCGGCACCTAATCCTCTTTCTCTTTTGGACACTCATTGTCCGAAACTGTTTGCGGGAGTAAATATTTATAGTGAGGAGAGAAGAGAAGAGTAGGGACACTGTTTACCACACTATCCACAAAGAAGAAGAAGAAGAAGACTGGACACTTAATCACACGCCAGGTAAGTGATCACCTTAGAGAGAGAGAGAGAGAGAGAGAGAGAAAGAAAGAGAGGGAGAAAAGCACAGATTACCGAGACGATATCGAGACGATATCGAGATGACCAGCCAACCGACAAACGCCGGGAACGCTTTTCTCTCTTTCTTTCCTTTATTTTTATTTTGTAGCCCGTCGTCCGAGGAGAAACTCGTTTTCTCCTTCCTTCGTTTTCCGCTGACTGAACTTCTTCTCCTTCTTCTTCTTCAGCAGCAGCAATAACAACAACAGGTAGTGGCGGCAGTAGTAGAACAGGCTTCAGAGGGAAGAAAGAAAAGGGCTCTTTTTATTATTTTGACTGATAGCGAGTGAGTCATTGGTCGTCGTCGTCGTCGTCGTCTGCAGAGCTCATTCACTTGCTCATTCATTGCCGGCATTCAACGGTGGGCAATCATTTGGAGAAGAGTGTCTTTCTTAGCTGTGTGTCTTTCATTTTTTAAACGCTTTTTAACTTTGAGGATAATTTTGAGAAAAAAAATTGTAGCCGATTTGATTGTGTGGTGTGTTGTTTTTGTCATTGAAGAAGAACTTTTTTCGGCGACACTAAAAAGTCTCAAACTTCATTCATTTGAACAGCATTTTTGCTTTTTTGCCGTACAATTTGTCGGCAATGTCAATGGTTCTGTCGGCTCATGTGTGCGGTGTGTGTGTTTGAGTGATATTAATGAACGCCTGTCTCCGATTTCTTCTTCTTGACACTTCTGCTTTTTTCAAGACTTTTTTTGCTACAGACTTTCCTCCACTGCTACAACTTGTCGTTCTCCTGCTCGCTAATTAGGCTCGATTTTCAGCAGCAGCAGCAGCAGGAAAAAGGTCTTAATTACTACAGTGCCACACTGAAGCAGCAGCTGAAACGAAGTCTAAAGCAGCTGAAAGAAGTTGAGTCGTCGCCAGAAATTGGTTCTCTCCTCTCTTTCTTTCTTTCTCTCCCGTTTTCTTGCTCTCTTTGGCAGATATTCCAAAGGGAGTGAAGGAAGTGGCTGACGATTGAAATTAATTGCTTGCAGCTCAACTGCTGTCGCTCTCCTGAATGACAAAAACTTCTCGCAGCTGTGCTTAGCTGAAGAATCCCCACAGCTTCCTTCTCAATTTCCACTCCATGTTCAGCTGCTAATTAGGCATCAGAGAGAAATCAGCGACAGCTGCTGCTGCTGCATCAAAAGGAAAAGATCTTATCTCTGTTGGCAAATTATCGTCTATTAGGAAGCCATCACCATCAACATCATGTGCACCAACGTCTACCGCCCAAGCTATCACCAGCTGTTGGTGCCCTCATCACCACCATCTTCATCATCGGCAGCAGCAGCAGCAGCACCACCCTTATCCTTATCAGCATCACCATCAGCATCGCCATCAACACCACTGACCGGCAGCGGCCACTTATCACGCTCTAAATCGAGCGCATCCACACGACCCAAGTCCCTGATAACATCATCCTCATCATCTTCCTCCTCCTCCTCCTCCTCTGCAAACTCTTCCTCTACTTCGGCGGTCTTTCTGCAGTCTGCCCTTCAATGTTTCTACCACCACCTGACGCCGGACACGCTCATTCTGCCGCAGTCGTACTGCATTCCACCGCAAACCCTGGTCACAAATTCTGTACATCATCATCCCCAGCAGCAGCAATTCACCAATTACCACCCCTTCTTTCCCCATCCATTTCATCACCCTCATCACCCCCAGCACCTGCAGCAGTACTACCACCAGCTGCGCTGTAGCATTCAACAGCAAAATGGAGGTGATAGAAGTTCCAACAACGATTCTTTAGCTTCAACGGCGGCGGCCCTTCTGCTGGACCGCATCACCGCCACGTCATTTGTGAACGGCGGCGGCGGCAGCAGCAGCTCTAGAAATGAACGGCGGCAACGGTTTTTCGGCCATTTTGATGGTGGTGGTGGTGATGATGACCTGATGACGCGCTCAATGCCGCCGCCGTCGTCCAATTTCAGTGCCCATTTGACAGAGTTTTCCGGAGTCAGCGCTGATCACCACCAACAGCAAGAGCTGAACAATAAAAGCGGCAACAATTGCAGCTTTCCATCGAAAAACAACGCCCCATTCACTCGATCAGTGTCCGTGGATGGTGGAAGTGCTGCTGCTGCTTGTGCTGGTGATCGATTAGCTTTAACAAATGGCGGCAGCAAATGCCATCTCCATCACCACCACCACCACCACCGCCAATGCTGTAGCAACAGCTTTCAGTCTCAGCAGCCTCAGCAGCAGCTGACTGAATCAACAGCTAACTGTAAGGGAAGCAATGGCAGACGATGCAACAACTGCAAACACTCAAACGGTGGTGCCGCCGCATCAGCAGATGCTGCCTCTTCCTCCTCCTCCCAACAAACACTGGCAAAGAGAGGCGTCAGCGCCGGTGGTGGCAGTGGTGGTGGCAGCTACGTAACCGAGCTGGTTGCCAAGTTTGAGCGTCGCTTTACGAGCCACCACTCTTCTGACGCCTCTCGTGGCAACAGTAGTTATCCAATGCCGCCGCCGCTGCAGCAGTTTCCTTTCAGTCGTCTGGTAAGCGGTCTTCAGCTCGGTCGTCGTCCGGTGATTGCTACCATCCTCAACTTTTTCTTCTTCTTCTGGCTGCTGTGGCAGCTGCAAGTGTTCGAACGTTCATTCGGACGCCGCCATTAAAACAGACACCGGTGAGCCTAAGGAACAACTTCAAAGTACTCTGTCACCACCATCAACAAAGTCGTCAACTAGTTCTGCAGCAGCAATGGCGCCCAAACAGAGCAAAATTCCCACCGCCATCTCATCTCGGGCGTCACCCTCCTCCTCTTCATCATCTCCACTAAACTCCGCCAATACCACCACCACCACCACCTGTTGTTGTTGCAGTCACCCCTGTCACCCCGGTAACTCCACACATCATCTTCTCGGCGTGGATCTTCGCCCTCTGAGCAGCACTCTTCAGCGGAAGATTCGAAATCAGAGCACCGCCGCTGGTCCCAGCAGTAGCTGTAGTTCGACGCTGGAAAAGGACCACGGTTCTAAATTGACCACTACAGCAACTTCCCTTTCTTCCGCCTCTTCACCTGCTTCAGGGCAGACGCTGAAACAGAAGAAAAAGGGCAAAACGAAGCCAAAGCTTAGGCCGTCTAATTGCGGTAAGTGTGGAGACTTTTTCTCCTTCTCTTCTTTTTCTTCCCCCTGTTTTTCAGGCAGAACACTTGAACTTGAAGTGCGGCTGTTGTGGATGTCGACTTCGATGTTGTTGTTGTTGTGTGTTGTTGTTGTCGTGTTGTTGAGAGTTTATTTCAGCCCGTCAGTCAGTCAGTCAGTCAGCCCCCTTTTCCAGTGCCGGTAATTATCTCCTAATAGTGGTGCCCTTTACCTCTTTCTTCAATCTGTCCTCTTCTCTTCTCCTCTTCTTTTCCCGTCTCGGGCAATTTGCCCGCAGTCAGTCACTCACTCACACACTCACTGACTTGCTGCACAGATGAGTCCCCCCGCAGGAAGCAGGCTAATTGCGACCTGGCATGCCAGAGAGAGAGAGAGAGACTGTGGGCAAAAGATGCAAAAAAGCCCACGATTGATGACACGCAGACAAAGGGAAACCTTGGGTAGAAGTGACTTCTACCTGTTTGCTCTCTAAAGGTGCTAATTAAGCCCCGATCAGAGCACTCTCCAACTCTTGAGGGGGTAATGGAAAAGGGAACAGTGCAAACTATCATGAGCAACTGCCAAATCGGTAATTGGATTGGCGGGATTACTGGCCACTACTGTGTGCGCCGATTTTACACTATTTTATAAATAGATGCCGACTGAGAAGCGTAATTTGATCTTCAGCTGGTCATCATCAGCTGAACTAAGCTCCTAGCCTGCTGATCTAAATATCTTTGACCGCATCAGCGGCTCCATTATTTAATTTCCCTCTTTTCCCTCTCTAATCGAATTGCAAGAACGACAACAACAACAACAACAACAACATTGACTTTGATTTGCAATTGTTGTTGTTCAGTTTGGGCAGACTTTTTATAGTTGAAAGAAACATTTTAGACATTTTAGGCGTAAACTTTTTTAAACGTAGTTTTGTTGGTTTTATAAAAACGGATCACTTGTGTCGCTAATAGTTTTTTAGCCTTTGCGCTTCCAAACAGTGGGCACCTCACCTCACCTCACACTCCCTGTTACTCAATTTAACACTCAGTTAAACCTACACACAGGAAATTTTCTAATATTTTATTTAACGTAGTTTAAAAACGATTTTAAAACTGCTTTTTAAATCGCCTACGCACTGATTTTAAATGCCTACCGTTAACTTTTCGCCTTTTCATTTGCTGTTGAATGAATGGAAAAGTCTCCGTAGCAACGACAAAACAAGAAATATTGCGTAGCGACGGGATATAATTTTTTTCTTTTTTGTTCCGTTTTCTTCTTCCGCCTAATGATTTGAAAGGAAGTGCGGAAAACTGAAAAACGATTGTACATTTTAGATTTTAAAAACTTTTAAAATTGGATTTGTTGCATTAGGCAAAAAGGAGCCCTTATCCTTGAACTATTTTGCGCTTTGTTTTCAATTTGATTTCTCCCACTTGATAACAGAGCCAGCCAGCAATTCAACTTTGTACTTGTTGGAGAGTGTTTGTTTATTTGTACCTCTTTTTGCAAAAGCCCAAGTAGAGCACACAACACAAACTCTACTGTTGCTGCACTTGAATCTTCTTCTACTTCTTCTTCCCATCTCTTTTGAGCCACTTTTGTTTATACTGGCAGTACTGGTAGTTGGTGTAGCACTAAACAAAATCTTTCCCCAACATAATCAGCATCTTGCCTGGTGTGTATTGTTGTTGTACAGAGAAAAAGAAGGAAAAGAGGAAAATAGTAGCTGTACTTTTTTTGCTCCGGAATGTGTTTTGTGTGTGTGTTTGAATGTTTGGTTGTTAGAAGTGTGATTCATAGAGGCAAATCAGCGACGGCAGCAGCAGCAGCAGCAGCAGCAGCGGAATACAAAAGCGAACCTTCTTCAGCTGCTATGAAACTCAATGAACTGCCATTCAATCAAGAGTGAGCGAAAGAGAGAGAGAGAGAGAGAGAGAATCGCACACGTCGAGGTTTCCTCCTCTTCTTCTTCTTCCCCTCCTTAAAAGTTCTAGCACACTCTGCTTTGCCAGTTGATGGATTAGCTGTTTGCTGAAGGGCTTAGCAGCAGTGTCTTGCAGACAACACACACACTAAAGCCAGGCGTGATTTGTGCTAACTCTGTGAGTGTCTTCTGTTTCTTCTGTTCTGTGAATGCTTGACGCCACGTTTAGCGCGAAAGTCAAAGCCAACGCCGCCGCCGCATCCGGCGATGTCTCAATTTAGGTGCGCAGTTTAGCTCTTCAGACACTTGTAGTGCCTTTTTCTCGTTTTTGACTTTTTTTTCGCAGAAAAAAACTTTTTATTTTTGTTGTCTGTAAACTGATGATGATGATGATGGCGATGAAATTGCAGTGTTTTTCAGTGCCATTGAAAAGTGGGGAGAGTAACAAAAAAAAAGATGTTTAGAAAATTGATTGCAGGCCAGTTTAGTGTACACTTGGACAAAAACACAGTTTTGCCACTTTGAGGAACAAAAAACCATTTTTTTTCAAAATTGATGTTATGCAACTACAAATCTCTTATAAGCGACAGATATTCAGCAGCAGCAGCAGTACACGATTTTTTTCCGATGTTAGTTCTCGTCACAACACACACACACACACACACACCGCTCAATTTCACCGAGTTAGCTGCACTTTTTATTAAATGCTGCTGCTGAAAGCCATCAGCTAAAAATACAAGGCAAAAATGTGTGTGTGTGTGTGTGTGTGTGTGTTTGTCTGTCGGAGTAACTTGAAGAAGGAGAGCTCAATGAAGCTTAACCAGAGAGCAGTGTGTGCTGAGCAAGGCTTTTGCTGAGTGCGAATTAATTTCTGCTGCTTTTTCTTCTCTTTCTCCTCTCCTTCTGACGTCACACTTTAGGTGAAGACACACACACTTACACTAATGCAATATTAGGCATTTCAGCTCAGCTAGTGGCACTTTACTATACTTTATATCATGTTATGATATCGTCAAACACTCAAACACTCACTTTGCACAAGTACATTTATGCCAAACACATTTCATTTAGATCCTCGACTTCTTCTCCAAACACATTAAACTTCTTGTTTTCTGCCAGCAGCAGTCAGACTTGAAAGCCGATTACCAAACACCGGCGCAGGAAAATGAGAAAGGAGCAACAGGAAAAAAAAGAGATTGAAAAAGTTGGTTGTCGCAAAGATGAAGAGGGGGAGGGGCAATGCAGTCAGACAGTGTACTTGCTTGCATTCTCTATCAGATCTCTCTTTCCAAATTCGAATCAACTTACTCAACTCAAAATGTTGAAAATGATTTGTGTCCTGTGTGTGTGTGTGTGTGTTGTTTCACGCACCGCTGACCGCACTGTTGCTGTTTTTGTTGTTTGTAATTTAAAGTTACTGTAGGTCCGCTTGAGAGGAAAAAACTGGCAGGAGAAAATAAGAAAGAACGAAAAAGGTCTGAACTTCACCTTTGCAAACCTCTCTCTCACAGCCCATTGCATTAATTAAAGGTTTTGCAATTCCTCAACCTCTTTTCAGATAAAACTCTCAGCCCTTTTTCCTCTTGTTTTGCAATCACTTTGAAGCAAGCACAGAATAATACTCTGTCATTTAATTGATTTTGCCAAGAAAAAGGTGCCAGCGCAGCTGAAGAAAGTCGTAAATCAGAGACTGACAGTCTGTCTAAGTTTTTTCTAACCTAATTAGCTCTTGACTTTTCTTTTCCTAAAGACTCTTTTCTCTTTTCCACTAAAGGGTGCCAATTAAGCGGTAATTGCCGCCTCCACCATTGCCTTTTCCATTGTTCTAAGAGTCAGTTGACCTTTCGGTGCTGCTGCTGAATGCTTTATTACCACCAGCACAGAATAAATTTCAGCTGTGATCTTCTTTTGGAAGAAAACGTCTGACCAGGCCGCTTGTGACCGCTGTTATTATTATTCTGATGAGCCGCCTAGCACATCATCACAGGCAGGTTGAATACAATGGGATTTACTAGTTAAATGCACTGGTAAATGGTAGTTAACATCGGAAGAGTGCTTTGTATTTGGTCTGAGAAACTTTGCGGTTTAGTTTTCATGACTTTATTATTGTTTATTTGGAAAACCGTTTTAATATTCACACTAGGGGAAGTAGAAGATTTGCAGAATAATTTGAAATTACTTTTAACATTGATCAGTTGGTAGAAAAGTCTCAGCAAAAAGTATTCATTAGTCTAAACTTTTCATGTGAAGAGACTCAACTGGTAAACAAGTTGTTATTTCTCATATTGCACCAAAGCATATAAAAACATTTTTTTCTGATAAGATAAAAACCGTGTAAAAGTTGTGTTTTTTATTTCTAGCAAAGCATACATAAACATATCTGGAGTTTATTTTTGTAAAGCAAAGCAGCCAAAAATTTACACTTTTCATACGATTATTTTCTCCCGCTTTTTGCGACTGACCATCACCACATCATTGCCGCACTAAGAATAGCACTGACACTAAACACACATTAGCCAATGAGGGGAAAAAAGAGAAAACAAATTAATTGCTGCTGCAAATTAATTAAACTGCAATTAATTTGCTGGTGGAAAAGTGAGGAGAAGCACCACTCTCTTTGCTGCCACTTGTTGATTCAGGTGATTCTAAAAACACAAAAAAATCTTTTTTTGTTAGAAATGAAAAAATCTTTGCCACTTTTTCGCTAATGGATTGCGCCGCAAAATGCAAAAAGTGACCACAGTGTGCGTTAAAAAGCCGTTGTCGTTCCACTTACACGGCTGACCACAGAAGACCAACTAGCGAGGCAAACAGATAGAAAATACAAACAAAGGAAACAGACAGCAACAACAAAACCGGTGGTGGTGGTGGTGATGTGTCCATGTCACGAAGACATCGCCATCACCACCACCGGTGAACTAGATTTTCCGCCAAAGATATCCTTTCTGCCTTTGGTGGACAAGAGCTGCTGTCTGTCTGTCTGTCTGTCTGCAGTTGGGTGCCATTATCTCCTCACCTTGCTAAAAGCTTCTTCTTCTGCTGTTGATGCTGCTTCGTCACTGCTGTTGTTGCTCCTTCTGCTTCAACAACAATGGTCACCACCACCACCAGCTAAAGATAGACCCCCGACTGACTGACTGACCACGGATGTCTGGTGGACTTTGAAGGAGGAGTAGTAGTCCAGTTTGTCAATGATGTTTTCCTTTTCTTCTTTCTTCCTTCTTTCACGATGTTGCCAAACGATGAGCGATGATGGTGATGGTGGTGGTGGTCGTAGTCGGCGTCGGAGACACGTCCAAGACGTGACAAGATAAGGGCTGGACGTAGAAGGAAGGGGCAAATTGGGGCACACAGTGGACAGACAGACGGCGAAAACAGTAGCCGGTAATAGAAGGAGGTAATGGAGGAGGCCTCAGTGTGTTGCCGGATGATAATGTGTTTGCACTGGTGGAGGAGAGGAAAGGGGTGAAAAAAAATGAAAGATAAAAACATTATCTCTAATGTTTCATCTTTTTATTAATAGAAGCTGGTGATGGTGATGGTAGTGATGATGATGGGCAAGATAAGGAGATAATAAATAAAAAGTGCTTGAAAGGAGGGGAAATTGTAGTCAGTGCAGTCGTCATGTCACTGTGACACTGTCAGAGTAGCAGAAAAGAGTGTTCAGTTCAATTCAATTACTTTAAGGCTGTTGTTGTTCACCTCAATAACGCTAATATTTTTCTGTTAAAAGGTGTCGATCGAGTCGATCTGTCTGATAGATTAGATTAGATAACGTGATACCACAGTTTGACCAAGCACGGCAGCAATAAATAGACGGGGACAGTAAGTGATCATGTCAGGCACTCACTCATTGACAAGTCTCACCTTTCTTTGAATCTTATCTGCCATTTTTTTCTTTTCCATCTCCTTCTTCATCTACGCCAGCTTCAAATCTCATTCTCATTTTCCATCACCAGCTCGTGTGTGCACACTTGCTCAATTTGATTTTTATTTGGATTTTTGGTGCTACCGACCGACCGACTGACTGACTCTGATTTGCACTCGTGATCAAAAGTCAGTGTCAAAACATGTCAATCAGTGTGTGTGTAGAAGTACGGTGAAAAGTGTGGCAACCGACCGGCCGCGGCTAAACTTAACTCTCTACTCATTGCCATCACCGGCAAACATTTTGACATGTCGTGGTCGGAAATGGTGTTAGGTAAAAGTCAAAATGAAAAAAGAAAAAGGTTGCTAAAAGCTTTTAGCAATTTGAAGCAGTGGTGGTGCTGGTGGCAAAAGATGAAGATGGACAGAAAGTGCTGCAGCCAAAAAATCATTAGCTTTTTGGAGACTGTTCCGTTTCGTTCTTTCTTCTCGATTAATTGCCCCGGTTCAAATTGGCTGCATCACGGCTAATTTTTTCCCATCTTTGTGCACCCTAATCGTAATCACACACACACAGACAGTTCGTTAGCACTTCATTAATGGAAAACGGCTGTTGCTGCTGCTTTCAATATTCCCTTTCACGACTTTATCTTTTTTAACAAGTGCACCCCAAGCAGATGCACGCATACCACGCTACTCAATTAATTAATCATGAGCTCGAAAATGCTCCCAAAAATCTCAAATCTTGAATTATTCGATTTTTGTTGCTCATTAGAAAGCTTTTGGTTTTATTTTTCTTAAACTTGCTATTATCTTCATTATACGCCAGACAATCACACACAAACACATTTTTGCCCTGCAAAGGCAAGCCAGCGCATTTCCGCAACAAAGCAAAAAAAATGGTTATCAAATCAGCATCTGTTTGACCTTTTCTCCATCTTTTCTGTTTGCCAATTGACTGTTTCCTTTTGTCATAGATAAATAAAGGGGAAAAAGAGAAAAACAGATAAGAGCAGAGCAGAGTCAATCGTGCCAGCTCAGCTGTTGTCTGCTGCTGTTTTGCAACTGTAAAAATTAGCAGTTTTGAAAGTCAAAAGACCAAAGGAGCAAGGGAAAACAAAGTCGACAGTCGTTAATTGAATTAGGCCAAGTGCGCCGGGTGGGCATCAATTACCATTACCATTACCATTATCTCCTCTTTTCTTTTAGTTGCCGTACAGTTCAGTGCCTGCCTGCTGCTTTCCCTTCAACGGCAGGTGGCAGATGGCGCGTCGGTTGCGGTTGCATCAGCGGCTCAACAACTTTCGTTGTACGGCGCCGAAAAGACCTTCAGTTCAACAAAGAAAGTTTCCCCCTCTTGAAAGCTGATCGTCTGCCGCCATCTGCTCATCTGCTCATCCTCTCTTCTTTCTCACTTTCTCTCTCTCTCTCTCTCTCTCTCTCTCTCTCTCTCTCTCTTAGCTTCTGTTCAGCTGTCTTTTTTCTGCCACAAAGCGAACAAACCGTTACACTGCTCTGTGTTTACACTCTGAAGTATATTAAATTCTTTTGCTCTCTGCTGCAGTAGAACACACAGAGGCTGCAAATATCTGTTCAGAGTCGACTATCTAATCGATTGCAGCAGATTTGCTTTGCTTTTGCCAGTCACTGAAAAGGTTATCTTTTTTAGGTGTTATCAGTTTTCAGTCAGCCAGTCACAACAATTGCTCGCTTTTGTTCAGCCAGATCATCCCTTTCTTCCATTTCTTTTTTGGCTATCTAATCAAGCGAACAAACTGAAAGCTGCTAACGTCATCATCCTCATCCACCCCCAAAAAATCCTTTCACTAATGAAGCTGCTAATAGCTCATATCATTCTCTGATAGAGATAGAAAGAGACGTGCTACTCCCCAGTTTCGCAGTCTTGTCAAGTGTAAGTGCATTAATTGTGTTCCCTTTTTTCCTTTTTTTGTACGGTTTTGTACGGTTTAACCTGCTCGACTTTGAAACGGCAGCAGCTGAGCTGTGACTATCAGTGCCACTGTCGATCGTGAGCTCTTGTACGGTGGTATTTGTTTTCCAAACTGTTAGACTTGTGTCTTTTTTCCTGTGTCTTGTTTCTTGCCGTCTTTTTTTCAATTACCACCGCCAAACCTTGTACAAAAAGCAGTCACCGTCACAGAGTCACAGTTTCATTCCACCACCACCACTTTCCAAAAGAACTCTGCACGACTTTTCATTGTATTGTCTGTTGCTGTGATTTGTAGACAGTCAGGCAGATCACTTTCATTCATTCATTTTCAGCCTCACAGTTTGTCATTGTTTCTTAGTTGTTCCTAGTTGCATGATAGTGAAAAAAACAATTTGATTGTGTATTGAAATTTAATACTGATTTCCCAAGAGTTTTATAATAAGGAAACTTTCAAAACGTGCTACCTTTTCCCTCTTCTTCTTTTTTCCGTAGCCGGTAGTCCTCTGTTCTTTTTCCATCTAGTGACTATTAATCAACTGCTTTTTATTTGCCGTGTATTTTGCTGAAGAAGTCCTTCCTATTTGCCTGATTTGTTTCATTCAATTCATCAATAACACGCACACACACACACAGCACACATTTCTTCTTCTTTCTCACAGCTTCAGTTTGTTGTAAGTTACTCTTTTGCCATCTTTTTTTTTATTGTACAGTACTATCCATGTTTGGAAGAAAGATTTTGTTTTCTGTTTTATTTCCTTCTGCGAATCACGAATGTTGCAGAAGCAGCAGCAGCAGTTTTTGCTGTTGTTTTTGTATTGACTCGATCTCTTTTTCATTACACTGAAAGAAGTGCGTGGAGGCCACCTACGTTCACTATTGTTGCTGCTGTTTTGTGTTTTCCAGTCCATCTTAGTTAGTTAGTGTGCTCTACCGCGAGGCGCTCCTTTGTTTGCATTTTGCCTCACATTTTGTTCTTTTCTTTTCTTTACACTTGATCCTAATCAGACTCGTGCTTCCCTTTCCTTTCTTCTCCATTATGACATCTAAATTGCCCAGTTACTTTGTTTGTCTGTTCCGTTGCGGCTGCTGCTGGTAATAACTCCGCAGACTTTGCCTTTTGTTCTCTCTCTCTCTCTCTCTTTCTCTGTGCCGTATCTCAACAAGTGCATCTCCTCCGATGGTCTTCAGTAACTAGATCAGAAATTACGAGGAGGAGAAATTAAGTATCAGCTGTGATGTGATGTGATGTGATGTGCTGGTAATAACTCCTCTCTTGCTGCTGCTGCTGCAGTGTTTTAGCCAAATGCACACACAGCCAGGCAGGCAGGCTAAGTACACAATATTTCTGGTGAAGCACAGAGGAAGCAGAGAGAGAGAGGGGAAAAGAATTTTGACCTAAATTGCCAACGTCACTCTTGCCAATGAGCTGCTGCTGCTGAGTTACCACAGAGCAGCTACTTCAAATTTGCGCTCTCTCGTTTTCTTTCAGCACACAAATGTGCACTGTTATGTTGTCTCTGGCAGAGCTCAAAATGAATGGGACTTTTAGCAGCAGCAGCAGCAGCCACAACTTCCTTTTTGATCTGTTTGGTGGTTCGTTTTGAAACAGCAGCAGCTGGTAGTGCAAGCGCATTACCGCATTATTCCGCCGCCATCAGAGCATAATCATAATAAGAGGAGAGGGAAATGAGACATAATAGTATTAGCATTCCCCTCCCCCTCTTGTTTGGTTGTTCTTCCATTGTCTAATTCAATTGTCTTGCTTTCTCTCTCTCCCTTTGACACTTCAACAGGTTGTTGTTGGTGTTTTTGCTTTTTCCCCTCTTTTATGTGTTCATTAGAGTGAGTGAATAGTGGTGATGAGGAAGAAAAGTATTACCACCAGTTTGCATAACGGTGCAGCAAAAAAGTGAAATTCCCCTACTTTTTTTGCGTGATCAGAACTTGACAAAGGGAAAAGGCGTAATTAGAAAATGCACGCAAAATCAAAATTGTGATTGTCGTTTCCTCTTCTCTCTCACTTCTTTTTTGTCGTGAAAATCACAAGCACAGGTCATTTAATGCTGTGCTGTACCGGAACAAGATTTTTTTATTTTGTGTTATTGCGTGAGTTGAAAAGGCTTTTTCCAAATGCAATTAAATTGTGGAATTTGAGGAATTGACGACAGGGAAAAAAGATTACCTGAACTTTTTGATAAATAACGAGTTTTGCTCTTCTAAAGACTGCATCAAGTCTGCCTCGTCGATTTGCAAAAAATATTTAAGCAAAAAACGATTTTAGCTTTTCTTGTTTGAGTTTAATCAAATTTTGGTATAAATCGGAAAGAAAGCCTTTGATTTATGTTTATTTGCCTTTTACCAAGGCATGTCAATAAAGAAGGAAAAAGAAAAATATGTGTTTTGGCATTAGCAAAAAATGCATTTCGTATTTATCAAAGTCAAAGTCAACTTTGTGTAGGAAGAAGAGGAGTTTTGACAGACAGACAGACAGACAGTCTTTTTGCTGCTGTTGCTGTTGTTGATCCGCCGCATTAGACTGCACAAACATAATCATCATAATAATAATATTTGGGTACACCCTGAGTAGATTTTTGAAGGAAGATCTATGCTATGCTAAAAGCTAGGAAATCAAGGAAGACCTCCTTTGATTACCTCCTCTAAATTTAGCATTGAGCGCAAATATTTCTCCCTTTACTACCTCTTTCCCTCTTTCCATCTTTTTGCAGTGTGTGTGATCGATTTGATCTCATATCAAAATATGTGATCGGCAGACAGGCAAACCTGCAGTTGATTGATTGACACTTGCGCATAGTAAAAAAATATATCGATTGATCGAGAGAGGACTTTGATCGACATGCACGACTAATGAGAGTGAGATAGAGAGAGGATTAGGCATCATCTTTTCTTTTTCTTTTTAACCAACTCATCAAAATCAACTCTGTGCATTGAGTCAATAGAACCGGCGAGTGGCTGCAAACTCCAGAGACGGACTTTGCTAATTTTTTCTTGTTTTGTTTTGCATTGAAGCATTTCTGATAACCTTCCTCCTTTTATTTCTAATATTTCTCCTCCTCCCTCAATCTGCCTAATGATCGATTTTGTCGATTTACATCTCTTTCTCTTTTTTTCAGTTGCTGTCACTATATATAATTTGCAGCGCGTTTGAAGGGCATTTGCATTTCTCTGCGTTTCCTCCGCACTTTTCGCCATCTCTTTTTCTTTTCATCTTTCCTCTGGCAACCTTTGCAAAGTGGTGTGTGTTTGCGTTTTCGCCTCGTGTTTGCGGTTAGCCAGCAAGCGGCACGTCAGTCAGATTTATCTGTACCTCTGAATCGATGAGACGAGTGGCCAGCGCTTAATTTGCTAGTGACCGCTGCTATGCACTGTACGTACGACAGGCAGTCGCAGAATTATTGGATGCCCATCTCACCACGTCTGTCTGTCTAATGGGAAAAGGAGCAGAGAGAGGACTTACAGTGCTGTGCAGACATAATCACCACCACACATCCCAACCACTTCAAGAGAGTCCTTTTACGGTCAATGTCGCAGCTTTTTGTCTGTGTGTGTTGTATTTTTTTGTGTGACGACAGTCCTGCTTTGATTTAGTCGCACTCGCATCCTCCTCTCCTCTCTCTCTCTCATGTCGCATTTCTCTTCTCTCTCTTTTCTCTCCTCTCTCTCTCTCCACTCTCTCCTCTCTCTCTCTCTCACTTTAGTTTGATTTGTCTCAAGTTAACACTGTGTGCCAAGAGCAGCCACAGCAGCAGCAGCTAACAGTTGTCCTTGACTTTTACTCTTATTTTATCTTCACTCTTTGACTGTCCACTCTGTCTTGAAAAAAAGAAAGCGATCCTAAAGCCCCTCAAAAAGACGTTAAGAGAGGTAGAAAGCAGAAAGAAATGTCATCACCTACTGCACCAAATCTTCTCTCTTCTGTCACAACAATGCGCACACTCCCCGATGACATAACTTACGGGAAAAGAGAAGAAAAGAAGCAGGCGAATCACACTCGCCTTTCCTCTTTCCATCGTCTCAGTCGCTCACTCATCTCTCCTCTCTCTTTTTTGCCATTTCTCATCAACTCCTTCTCTTCTCTCACTCCGTTTACTGGGCAGACACAAGTGGCACTAAACAGAAGCCTAAGCATCACGCATTCCCTTTGCATTGTGGCGCCATTCTCTCTTCTTTTTTGCCATTGCTCGCTCATTTGCTTTCTTCCTCTTTTCCCTTTCTTCTACTTCATCTTCATTGGTTGCTGCTGCTGGTGCATAGTTGCTGCTGTAAAAGTATCACCACTTGCAATCAGCTGCAGCTGTGCAGACAGCCTTTGCAGCCTCCGTTAGTTAGTTAGTTAGTGTGTTAACTGTCGACTGTCTGTCTGACTTTGTATGTGTCTGTGTGGTTGTGTGTACGTTTGCTGACACGATTATCTGACACAACAAAGCGACGTACTCCAGCAACGTGACTGCAGTCGGCGAGTCGTTGGCACAGCAGCAGCAGCAGCAGCAGCAGCAGCAGCAGCAGTGGTGCTCATTACATCTCATTTCATCGGCGGCATCATCATCATCATCATCATCATCATCTTCTTCTTCTATTCCTTTCCACACAGTTTTGCCGTCTGTTTGTGTTTTGATAGTATTTCCATTGCCGTCGTCGCCGTAGAGGCTTTATTTTTACACGCACACTCGGGTGACATTGCTGCATCACTTGATAGCATCATCACAACATACGTGCCACTGATTCGTCATCTTCTTCAGCTTTTTCTTGAGCAGCTTCATCTTCAGAAGAATCTTCTGCGGGTGCATATCAGTGCTCTCTTAGTGGTGTCAGTGCCACACCCGAAGAAACAGTGAACACAAGAGAAAGAGCGAGAGAGATCATCTATAAATAGATAGAGCTTCGCTGCTGAAGAAGAAGAAGCAGCTTCGTCGAATGACCTCAGCATTGCCACCACCAGTTGACAGATGATGAGAATCTTCTGCTTCTGCAGAATCTAAACAGAACAGACAGCCAAAAGAGAGCGAGGAAAAGTGTGTTTGCGCAGTCGCTCCACAGTAAAGGCGATTGCACGGCGACAGACACAATTAATTGAGGAGCCCCCTCTCTCACTCTTTTACTTTTCCCTCTGCTACTCATCGACTCTCCCACACAGCAGAGTCCTCTCCTTTCTCCTCTCCTCTCTCTTTCTTCTTTTCCCCTACCCTCAAAAAGAGAGTGGAAATAGAGGCTCATTGTGTTTTGCTGCTGCCTTCTGCTGCTGTTGCGTAGTGTTTTGCTGCTGTTGGATCTCCGCTTTTTCCAGTGTTTTGCAGTGTCAAGCAACAGCAACAACAACAAAAATAAAAAGTTTTTCCTATGATTCGGTGTCAATTGTCCACTGATTTTCCTGCTGAAATTGTCCTCATGACGTTTAAAAAGAGAATATAAAAAATTCTACTGATCTCACTTTTTCATCGCTTCTATCTTATCTTATCTCCTTCTTCCTCTCTTCTTAAATGGGTGCGTTTGCGGTGTTGTCTCTGTTTGAAGTGCTGCCTCTCTTTTTTATTTGTTTACAGTTCACACTCTTTTATTTTTGCTAATTACCACCTCTTATCTCCCCACTTCACACAATTTCGCTGACCTCATTTTAACTCTATTTTCTTCTTTTTCTTTTCAACTTCATTTTAGATATACTCACCACAACCGCCACTGGCAACGGTTTTGGTTGCAGCAGTCCATCATCATCCTCATCAGCCCTCCTTCATCACCCGTTTTCATCACCCTCAAAATCTCAATCGAGCACATCAACTTCCAAAAAAGTCAGCAGTGAACTTTCACCATCCTCCTCCTCTTCAGCGCACTCCACACCTTCCGTCTCGCCGACATCGCCGACCACTGAAGAGAACCGTGCAAATAATGGTAACGACAATGGCCAGCTCAGCTCTTCCGGCTCCAACTCGGACAACAGCTCCACTGACGAGGGAATAGGCGACCACTCGGAGGAGGCCTTGCTCGAGAGGAGGAGGACGATGATGAGGAGGACGAGGATGACCATACGCTAGTCTCGGAAAGTCACCAGCCTCACCACTCTCACCACGAACACCACAGCAATCACCACTACCAGCACCACCTTCCTCCCCGGCGAAGCCGAAGTCGAAGTCGACAGAGGAGCGGAGAGTCGAGGAGCTCTAAAGCTCCACCTCAAACACCTCCCGAAGTTCCCAGCTCTGCCGAGGCGGAGGAGCAGGTAGAACGGTTCCTCAACGGAACCTCCGCAAAGAACCTCGCCGACCTTGAGGCGGAGGCGGCCAACCTCCGTCGGGAGATTGCCGATCTCGAGGATCCCAATTCTCGAAGATCGACTCCAACTGAGACAAACCTCGACGACGACGACCTCGAGGGAGAGGACGACGACGAAGAGTTGCGGGAGTTTCAGGCCATTGAGCGGGAGATCAAGCCGCCGAGCTGCGCAAGTGCCTGCAAACGATTGAGAAGCGCATTGAGCAGTGCAAGGAGGAGATTAGAGTTGAGAAGGAAGAAGTGGCAACAGAAGTTCAACTTTTGAAGCATAAAACGATTAAGCCGAACAACATTTTATCACGAACCTTTGACCAGTTTGCCACCGACAGCATGACGGACTCGATGATTGAGGAGTGTCGCCAGGCGGCAGACGCCGCCTCGCAGCTGAAGAGCTACACCGCCGAAGATGAGGAGGAGAGGATGAGGTCAACGAGAATGTCAATGATAAAGAGTAAGAAAGTTGTTAGTTTGTTTACATTACCTTGATTCTAATGTTTTTTTAAATTTCTAGAAGTTCATCCTCTAAACCGCGAGCTCCATTGGCGGTGGCTGATGAGGAAGAGGAAGAGGAGGAGGAGGACTGGGGCTCTTCAGAGTCGCCAATATCTTCCGCCTTTTCACCTTCAACAACTAAGGAAACTACCGTCACCACCACCAAACCTTCCTTGCCCTTATCAACTACGATAGCAAAACTCCATCTTTCTGCCGACTCTGAGAATGAAGAAGAGGAGGAGGAAAAAGAGGAAAAAGATTCTAAAACTAAAAACCACCTCCTCCAAAAATCTCCTCCCGTTCCACCGCGAAAGGCCTCCCTTCAGCCCTCGGAGCAGTCCAGCACGGTGGGCGGCCCGGAGGCGATTCTCTTCAACGTGGGCGACTTTTACCGCACCTCGCTCCACGAGGACGCCCTTCACGAGTCGATTGAGGCCAGCCTGCAGGCGGTCAATGGCCTTTCAACTGCAGACGAGGAGGAGGCCTTCCTCATCAGCTCCTCGAAGCCTCCACTTCCGGTTAGGAAAGCGGAAACTTCACCTTCTTCTTCATCATCACCACCAAAGTCCACGAGCATAGTCCGCCGAGAGTCACAGTACGAGAATGAGACGGCCCACGAGTGTGGGGTCACCCACCGACGAGGTTACGAGCGAATTCAGGCGGCGAATCGAAAACTCCAAAATGGAACTTCTTCTACCACGAACTCCAACTTCCCCAGAGGAGAAGTGCCACAGTTTGGATGACCTCCTCAATGGCAAACCTACAAGGGAGCAGGAAGAGGAGGAGATGGCCTACCGGCGACGGTCGGCAAAGTTTCCCACCGAGGCGGAAAATGCTGCGGCGGCGGCGGCAGCAGCCGCAGCCATTGCAACAACAAACTCCAGCATAAACTCCACCGTTTCCGCTTCCTCCTCCTCTTCGGTGACCTTCCGAGCGAAGCGAAACTCTGAATCATTAAACACGGTCAACGGTAACCATCCTCACCACCATCAACTGGAGCAGTCCACCTCGAGTCTGAACTCTGCCAGTCACCTTCGCCCTCTCACCCTGTACCTTCCCTCGCCTAATGAGGAGCTGAATCTAATTACCCACCTGCACGCCCTCGGCCACGACCTCACCTCCAGCACGGTGACCCACTCGCTGCTGATCACGCCTTTTACCTGTTCCGGGTACCTCTACAAGCAGTGTGCTGGAAGCAGCTCAAAGTGGCGCAAGCGGTACTTTCACTTTAACCGCGTGCGCAAGGTGTTCGTCTACTTCTCCGACCGGAGCGCCTTTGAGAAGAGGAGACATCCAAAGCGTACGTGCGCTCTGCTTTTGATTTTGCTATGTAAACAAAGCTTTTTTAATTTTGCAATTTTTTTTATCAACTAGGCGGCGTCTTCTTCGACGAGGTCCAGGACGTCTACGTCGACCACACGCGCATGAAGAGCAAGTCGAAGTTGTTTGGTGGGAGTGGCAGCCATTCAGGCCACTCTTCGCCCTCCCACCTGGCCACCGTTTCCGTTCTAGTCCGGCTGGTAAACACGGTCACGACCATCAACAAAACAGCAGCAACAGTTCTCGCTGTGTCTTCGTCGTGGCCACCACCACCACCAATCGCAAGTTTATCCTCTCCACCTTCTCGCCGGAGTTGATGCGCATTTGGATGGACGTCATCTTCACGGGGGCGAATGCCTACCTGCAGGACTATGAGTCCTATGATGCTTGAAGGGGAAAAAAGGTATTACTTTGATTTGATTTGAATGAAGATGAAATGAAATGAAATGATAAACAAAAATCACACAATTGAACAAAACTACTACAACTCTTCTCCTCTCTCACCGACCTAGTCAGCTTTCTACTTTTGCCACACAGCTTTTATAAGACGTTTTTTGCTATTACCACCATTTAAGAAATGATATCCCTTTATGCCCATTACTTTTTCACCCTCACATTTGATATTTGATACTTTTTTGCACTTTTCCTCATCTTCCTAACGCTGCTGCTGCTGCTGTTTTTATATCCAAACGACAATAACACTTAACAAAAATGCCTTAACTACTTTTAAACTTTTGAACAAAAAGAAACAGTGAAATCACAAAATCAAACAGACAGGGTTCAAACTGCTGCTGCTAAAACTATTAAAACTATTACTGTAACTATTTTCCTTTCAGGCAACTCCCAACTACTACTTTGTCCAAACTCACTTGCCAAACTGTTTTTTTCACTTCACTTCACAAACTGTCCATTTGTCACATTTTTGTCACTTCTATTTATTATTGCTCACTGATGAACACATGATGATTGCCATGATAATGATAATGATATTTGCGCATACTGTATCCAACACTGCACTGAACAGCGGTAATATACGTTGAATTGAAACACTTCGACAACACTTCAACAAACTGATGTGTCAAAGTTCACAATATCAGCTTTTCCCAGCACTGATTTTGAGGAAAAGTTTTCAAAAAAAAACTTGTGCTTTACAAATAATAAACCACAGCCAAATGCTTAACCAGAAAACAAAGATTTTACATCTAATTTTACATTTTGTCTGTTTTCCTGGCAACTGTACAAAAGTTGAGTGGATTTGGTTCTTCAGTAGAGTAGAGTAGCACTTTTATCATTTTTAAACTCCTAATCTTGAGAACTTTTTTCGGAAAAATAGAATTTGTAGTTTAGCCACTTTTGACCTTCTTTCTCCGGCCCATCTGTCCGTAGTTGTGCTTGGCAGTGAGCATCGACAGTTTGGACTGCTTCGAGTGGCGGCCGCTGCCGCCTGATCCCTTTTTAGCCACTGTTGCTGCAGTGGATCCTGAATCCGATCCAGAACCAGAATTTCCGCCATTTGTTGGTGAAGATGGAATTGGTGAAGGTGAGGAGGAGGAGGTCTTTCCGAAGAAGGAGGTCAGATCGGCGCTCTGAGGTGAGCGCTTGATTTTCGATGCTGAAGGTGAGGTTTTACTTTCTGATGCTGTACTTTGACCGCCTGATCCCAGGTAGTAGGTACTTCGGTAGAAGTTACCGAAGAGTACCAGGAAGCTGAAGGCGTACGCCACAAAGACGTACTGCATCCACCGCGTGAAGGGACAGTGGCTGAAGATGGAGTTCAGGCCGAGGGAGACGCCCAGGGTGAATTGAATCTAAAAGTAAAAAATAAAATAAAATAACGAAAAATTTAAAGAATTAAAACCTCTTTTTTCTTGGCATTCTTTACCAGCTGAATAATGGTGAGGTACTTCTTCCACCAGAGGTACGGCTTCAGTCGGGGGCCCATGGCGCTGGCGGCGTAGTACGAGTACATTATCTGATGGAAGAAAAGGTTTTTAATCAAAACTTTTTTTCCCAATTTTTAAACTCCCAAGCAAATTTACCACATGGACGACGCAGTTGACGAGGGCCGCGGTGAGGGCGGAGCCGCCGGGCACAAACTTGGCCGCCACCCACCAGACGGCGAACATTGAGGAGTGGTGGTAGCAGTGGAGGAAGGTCAGTCTAAATCGAGGTTACAGAAAAATTAAAAAAATTTTGGTTTGTAACTTTTAAAACTTTAAAAAATTAAACTTACTGAGCCGACTTGCGCTTGAGAATGATGAAGACGGTGTCGAGCAGCTCGAAGCCCTTGGAGGCAAAGTACCACCAGATGGCTTCGGCGATCTGCAAAAAAATCACACCACAAAAAAATTTGCAAAATTTAACATTTTAAACTTTTTTTTCATCACCTCCTCTTACCCTCGTCTCATAGGGATCATCCGTTCCGGTGTAGACTGTCTGACAGAGAAAGTTGTACCGCCGCTTGACTGCACAATAGACCAGCTCACCGGCGATCCAGGCGTTGAGGGCGGCCATTGCAATGTTGTACAGAACTAGCAGATAGCCAAAGAGTGGCCGTTGTACAAAATGTTTCAAGTCAAATATATGATGATGATGGTGGTGATGGCCTCTCCTGTGATGACTTCGACCGGCGGTGGTGAGGGGCGTGCCCACCACTGTCTGCCCCTGGTGGACGATGGCAAGGTAGCAGAGGAGGACGAAGAGGGGCATGCAGGGGCCGCCCATCAGTGGCCAGTCCACTAGCTTCGGGTCTGGAGAGGAGAAGGGGAAAAAGGTGTGGCAAACTTACAATTAATTTGTTAATTTATCAGGTAAACTGTTTACCTGAAAATGAAGTTAAGTAGGAGTAGGTGTCGAGAATGGTGAAGAGAGCCTCGCGTGTACCGGCCCAGCCGATGGCCGCCTGCTCCGCGAGGAAGCCGTACAGGTTCTCCAGATCGGTGCCCCATATTTTGATGCCGTCAATTAGCGGCTTGAAGAAGGAGGGCTGCTCGGCGGCGGCGGGCATCTTTTTATACAATTTTTAAATTTTAATTGCTTTTAAACTTGGAAAAAGAAACAAAACAGTTGGAAATGGTGTTCATGTTTTTGATGTTAATTTTTTTCCTCTTTTTTCAATTTATCGGCTCGTTAGCTGTTTTTCTTCTTTAGCGGCAGACGGAACAGAGAGAACAAAACAAGTCCACCGACCAGTGCTCAGTTGACAAGAGAGCGAGAGAAAGGCCCGGACGGCAATTCAACTCCGATTCGACGCATTAGTAAGTCAGCTTTGAAGTGCTCCTCTCTCTCTCTCTCTCTCTCTCTCTCTCTCTCTCTCTTCTCTCTCTCTCTCTGCTTTTCATTCTCTTTGCCAGAATCAGCCTCGTTGCTATGGGGATTCTTCCTTCTGTGCTCTCTCTTTTCTCTATTGATCCTGGAACAGCTGCAGCCGCCGCCGCCGCGCCAACGGTGAAATAGTGTGTTTCAGCGTCAGCGCTACTACCATCTGGTGAAGTGCGTTGGAGACGCATTTGAAAAACGGAGAAAAAAATGCCGATCATTTTTGCTGTTTATGTTTTATTATCAAAGATTTAGCAACTCCGAATTTTGTGTGTGTGTGTTTGTCTGTTTTGCGTAAGTGGGCGTGGCTGTTTAACACTGTTTTTGTAGAGTTTTTAGTTAATTTTTGTCTTTGTGTTTGTCTGTTGTTTGTCGTAATATGTTTGTTTGTGTGTGTTTGTGTCTTTCTTGTTCATCCTGTTTATCACGGCTCAGTTTTTCTGTTTTTTTATCCAAAAGGTTCAGTTGTGTGCTCAGTTGATTTTCCGGTTAGCAGGAGCAGTTGCACATCATGTCCTTGCTGGCAGCCGCCTCTCGCTTGGCCCTCGACTTTGGCCCGTTGATGCTGTTCAGCTCATTCTCCGCCTCCTTGGACGTCTGCGGGCCCAGGGCGCCATCGGGGCCGTCCTTGGGATCGCTGGGACCATCCTCTGCTGATCCACCGGTCTTATCTCTGGGGTCGATGACCTCCTTGTTGGAGGTGATGATGATGACGTCCTTCTCCCGCTGGTCACCCCCGCTGCCGTCCTCCTTGTCGCCGCTGTGGCAGCTGAAGACCAACTTCTCGCCGGTGAGGTGAATCAGCCGAGGATCGGTGGTGATGTTCCCGTAGGGGGTGATCAGCTAAGGTTGAGAAAAAGGGGGCGTGGCAAAACGGTAAATAAAATAAAATCGGTTAAAAAGCAATGATTAATAATGGCTAGGCTAATTAATTAATTTTAATTGGTAATTGATGATCAGCTAATGACAGGTAGAACTTAAGGTAGTGCTTAAAACCACTACTACGCCCTACTTTGAACCAACTTTGACCTGAGTGACTTTTAATTGTCAGGTAAACAACAACACGAACTGTTGTTGTTGTTGGTGCTGTGCTTAGGTGCAATTGAAGGGAAAGAAAAAGCGAAACGAAGGAGAATGATAGAGAAAAGGGGGACAATTGATTTTTAATTGCTATCACCAACGCACACTTCTACCTGACAAAAGTGAATGAGGTGGTGAACCAAAAGTTCATTTTCAGTTTATGTTTACTGTTAGCAGTAGTTTGCTCTGTGTGTTTGTCCACAGACTTTTTAATTACCACTCTCGCTCTCTTTCTCTCTCAGATTGCCGGCTAATTGTGCAATGGTGTGCTCTGAGAAATTGCTCTAAACAAACACAATGGACAATTTCAGTTTCGTTTTCTTCTTTTTCTTCAACTGAAACAGCAGCAGTGACCAATGACAAATAGACCATGACACTTTTGAGTTTCTATTTTTTTTCATTTTTACAATTTCTAAGCATTATTTTTACGCTTGTTTGTTTATACAAAGGCAGATAAATTATTGTACAGGAGATAAAAAAATGAAGTGCACACAATGCACAATGGAACAAACATGCTATATTGTTTGTCCCCCACTTTAATTCTGTTTATTTTCTGCTGTTTTAATAAGGTGCTGACAAGGTGAGATTATAAGCTGGGAGAGGTTATAACTAATAAGTCTACCTTTTGGTTACCCTAATTATTTATGTTAGATTAAACTATTAATAATCGGCAACTAATTTTGTCATTGTTATTTCATTTAAAAGCGATTAGCAGTGGTTTCCTTTTTACTTGTTAGTTTGTGTCACAGTCTTGGTCTTTTTTTCTCAAACGCAGTTGCGTTATTTCCGTTTGAGTTTATTATTTCGAAATACCACAACCAACCAAGTTAATGACAATTAACTGCTTTCTAATTGGCGCGCTGATTTTCCCCTCCTCCTTGAGTACTTTGTTGGATTTTAAAAATGCCTTGCCCAATCAAGGACAGTAGCAGCAGCAGCAGCAACTGAGTCATTGATCCGTATCAGGCAACAACAACAGCAAAAAAGTTAAATTTGATGCAAAAAAAAGTAAATTCCGCTAAAACAACTCAAATTAAAAACCTCAACAAAAGGGAAAAAGGCGGTGAGAATTTCCATTGTTGGCAAGCCAATTCAACAATTTCAATTGCACAATTGAAAAATCTAGAAATTCTTTTTTCTCGCTTTCCCTTTCACTGCCCGGATACTGAACGGAAAAAGTTAGGTAGGTGGCGCCAATTAATTGTCTCCACTGTTGTTCTGTTCTACTGGTCAGTTTGGGCAACTGCAATGGAGCGTGAACTGGTGAACAGAGTTGCAGCAGCGGCCATTGTTGTTGCGCCAGTCAAGGTCCAGCATTTTTTCTGTGTTTGCCTTTTTTTGCTGCCACATTCTACACACTAAAGCACTTAACCAGCCGCAAACAAACAAAACTGACTGACTACACGCACCATTGCACTGTTGTACCATTACCTCTCTGACCCCCAAATTGCCAAAAGGCACACCTGTCGCACACCTCAATTCTCAAAAGCCTGACCTTACTGTACTGAATTGTACTGAAATTCTCATTGAGCAATCACTAACAAAAACTACAAAATTTAGCAAAAAAGCGAAACAAGGACTTACCTTTTTCGGCTCTGAGGCAATGATCTGGTTGGCGGTCTTTCGCTCGATGACGCAGTTGACGTGGCCCTTGCCGTTGGGGGCGGCGTTCATGAGGTCCTTTTGAAAGAAAAGACAAAAAAGTTGATATTTTTTGGCAAATTCTTTCAAGCAAAAATACTTGTACTCACCCCTGCTCGACCGCTCATTCGAATGCTGATGGGAATCTTCCGTCCACCTGAACTCATCGGTGGCCCATCAAAGTCCGCCGAATCGCCCGAATCCGAGGTGAGCGGCTCAAAATAAGCTCCGCCATCTCTCGAAGACTCTGACGCCCGAAGTCCGTACTCACAGCGAAGGCCCTGATTCTTGCTCTGAAGGTACACCGTCACGAGGACCAGCAGGGAGACGATCAGGGTGATTATAAGCAGAGTTCGAGAGATGAGCTTGGCCACGGCGATGGCCGTCGACTCAGCGGGGTTGGTGATCAGTCGAGGGGAGTAGGCCTAAAAGGGAAAATTTAATGATGATGCTTGGAAAATGGGATTTTTAGTAAAAAGACTAAAATTTTACCGGAAGAAGTTCACTGGAGCTGATGGTGCTTCTCGTTTCCGCCTCGGCGTCGAGGTTCATGTGCACCGCAGTGGCGCCACCTTTACCCGAGGAGCCGTCCATTGTCTTTGAAACGAGGCCGCTAGCGTAGGAGGACAGTTTTTTCATCTTTAGAATTTGTTTGGGTAGTTTAGTACAGTAAAAAAAAGTTGTACAAAAATCACTGAACAGGTGTCACTGTGAAGAAAGTGGAAAAAAAGAATAAACGAACACTCACTAAACGTACCGATGTGATTTTTAGAAGAGAAAAAAAAGTGGAGTAGGTGTTTTTTCTTTTTGACGATTTTGACGACGATCGTTTCAGTGTGCAGTGTCGACCGAGAAAGACTGACACTCTGGAACTGACAGACTAATCTAAAAGTCCAACTGAGAGGAACTAACTGGGAATGAATGAACGGCTGTTGACTGACTGGACTACTACTCCAACAACAGCAACTGCTTACGAGGGATAATAGCTGGCCAATTCTCTCCTTTTCGAAAGTTGTGTCTCCCTTCATTTGAACGCCTTCATTTCCCGTTCTTTCTCTCTCTCCCTCCTTCTCTTCAATTCATTTCATTTCACCACCACCACCACCACAACTGAGATTGGATCAGCAGTTAGTGGTGGTTTGAGCAGTGAGAAAAAGGTTCAACCACTACTGTACGAAATGTCATTTCATTGTTTGCAGTGCTTGTTCGTTGTCTCTCTCTGGCTCGTTTGTGTGTTTTTGTTCTTCAGTAGTAGTAGTAGCAATATGTGAAAAGTGGCAAATGAGAGAAAGAAGGAGAGTGCAGCAGCCTCTGAATCTCTTTCTCTCTCCTTTTCTTTTAGCAGACAGACAGTTTGAACTGAACTGCCAAGTGCAATTAGCAATTAGCAATTGTCGTCGAGCGGCAGCAGCAGTGGCAGTACGCTCGAGCAGATTCGATTAGCAGCCCGGGAAAGTGGTAAAGCGCTAAAGTGCAAAAGTCGGCAGAGTTGACAGATGTACAGTAGCGGTAATAGTGGTAATGGTGGTCTAGTCTCCTTTGGCTGGTGGTAACTCGAGAAGTCAAATTTAGTAATTGGAAATTGGAAGTCGTCAGCTTCGGCAGCTTCGTTGGTGCTGATAATTACAATACAGCAGCAGCAGATTACTTCTTTGCTGCTGCTCTTGTTAAGAAGCATTTTTTAATATTATTAACTTTTGCTTTCCATTTCACTCTTCTTCTTCTTTTAAATTCTAATCTGCTCAGACTACTTCAGACTACTTCAGACTTTCCCTGTTCCCCTTCTTTTTTCCCCTCGTTTGCTTTTTTTGTTGCTCTTTTTTTGGTACATGTCAAAAGTTGTCTCTTCTTCTTCTTCTTCTTCCTCGCCGCTCAGCTTCTTCTCAAAGTTTTGTCAAATCTCAACTTTGTCAAAATAAAGTTGAGTGTCTTTGTTGTCCAGCAGCCGCCAAAGTGTCCAGCCAGCCAGCCAGCCAGCCAGCTTGATATTACTACTTTCTCACCGAACAACTTTCTCCCTCTCTCTCATTCTCTTGTCGCCCGAGTAGTCCAATGATCTCTTTTTTCCTTTCTAGATTTTCAACTGCCTAGTCATGCTCTGCTGCCCGTTTTCCTGCAGCAGCAGCAGCAGCAGTGAGTTTTGTCGTGTCTCGCCCTCACTCTAGCTGAGCGAATTTGACAGTAGCAAAGTGCCTGGTGACTTTGCTGCTGCTGGTGACGCTAATTCAGCAAGCAAACTGAATGACAGTTGCACTACTAGTTGGTCTTGCACTTACAGTTGATATTTCCCCTTCTTCAGTAAAATGAGAAGGAGAAGGAGAAACACACAATCAAAAGTTGCCACCACCACCACCACCACCACCACCACCACGACAACTAGTCTAGTGAATTGAAACTGAAAAGATGAATAGTAGTAGGGAGACAAACTACTAAAGAATGAACGATAAGTCTCAGATTTGTCTGCTGTTTTTTGTGAGTAGTGTTGCGGTTTTTTCCGTCCCCTCCTTTTCCCGTTTTTTTCCCTCTTTCCTTTTTGTTTTCATTTTTTTCCTTTTTTCTTTGTACATTTGGTTCGTTAGGTCAATGCAAATTGCACTCCGCCGGTGTTGCCAGTTGCTAGGAATGTCTATCTTATTTCAGACATAAACAGTTTTTTTCTTCAAATGCCCGGCAATTTAACTGTTGCGACAAAAATGTCGTTGTCGTTGTCACTCACTCACTCACCTGTTTGAACTTTAGGTTCAGGCGTAATTAGTAATGACCAATTTTCTCAGCCACTTTGCAGTAGGGAAAAGAACAAGAAGAAAGGTATATTAGAGTGTCAAGTATGCCTGTGTGTGTGGCTGTTTGCGAAGTTGAAGTTGAAGTTGCGGTCAAGCGAACACACCTTACACAAACCTCGGATATCTCAATCAGCTTGATTCTTTTTTTTGGTGGAAAGAAACATGCAAATGTTAGAGGTGACGACACAGCAGCAGCAGAAACAGTTGCAGTCAAACGGAAAAGTCGGTCATGAAGAAAATAGTGAACAAAAAAATGGGGGAAAGAAGGCAAATCAAGGAGAAAGTCATTGATAAAAAGTCATTAGCTTAAAAACGCGGGCATTTTTAGCGTGATTTTTTAAAACCTTGACACGTCCTCTAAGAGCGGACCTAGTTTTTCATAAGAAAAAAAATTCAAAAATCTTTCATCACGTCTTTTCTGACTGGTCACCTTTTCGGCTGATCGTAAACAGCTGATCGGGAAAAACCAAAACAAATCAGCTAAACCATCAGCGAAGAATCCGGCGTCAGAATCCTCGCTTCAATTACTGCGGGGAATTCATCTACATTCATCGGCCCCGCCCTCATGAGCGGCAGCAGTACCCTCAATATCTGCAGTGGCGGCGGCGGCGGCAATCGTACAAGTGCAATGGCGTAATGTAATTACTACTGACGGACTGGCTGACTGGCTGAAAGAAGAAGAAGAAGAGGGGAAAGAAATAGCAAAAGCCGCCAATTCCGTCTTCCTCGCCCCCTCTTTCTCTCACCACTGTTTGAATTCTCTCGCTTCTCTTTTCGACGGCAATGACGCAAGAACCCACCACCACCAGCACCACTGCAGTCTGCAGATGAAGATGAAGAGATTCGCAGTGACTGATTCTACGGGCTGTATAGCTGTAGCGGTAGATGAGGAAGAGTGTGATGCAAGGAAGAGAGAACGACAAAAAAAATGACCAACCAAAAGAGAAGAGTACTGCTCCCACCAGAAGACAGCCAGAGAGATACCACCGCTGTCAGACAGTTGTCACACTACCCACCACCACCATCGAAACAGAAGAGAAAAGAGGAAGTAACTGATCGCCGGTCAACAGAACCAGGAGGAATCAGACTGACGCTCATTTCCATTCATTTCCATTTTCATTCATTCATTCATTCACTCGCATCACTCGCCCATTCATTCTCTGGAACATGCCCGTCAATCGAAACGCAATCTCGGCGCCGGAGCCGCCGCGCTACTTCAAGCCGAAGAAGTACTTCCTCCTCGCCGTCATCACCGCCAACCTGCTGATGATCCTCGTGGCCATCTTCAGCGTGGACATCATCGCCGAGCGGGCCTTTACCGAGAAGGGGCGAGGAGGAGGAGGAGGAGGAGGGAACAGCTCATCATCTTTCAGTACAACAACCACCAGACCAAGTAGAGCGAAGACCATCGAGGAGATTGAACGATCAAAGGTAAGTGCAGCAAAACTTGCATGCAAACAAACGAAACCTTGCTCGAACTCGGCGTTTCACGTTGACCACGTCTATTTCTCTCTGTTCTTGACCTTGACAAAGTCCACCGCAAAGATGCTCCTCTTCAGCGGCCTCTCCTTCGGCCTGATCCTCGAGCTGCTCTTCTTCGCCGGCATCCTCCGGGAGAGCATCTGGCTGTCGACCGGCTACGCCGTGCTCACCGTCCTCTGCAGTGTCTTCCTCGCGGCGAACGCCTTCACCGATCCGCTGGTCGGCCTGGAGGCGATCGTCTGCGGCCTGGTCGCCATCGTCGCCCTCCTCTACGTCCTCGATCTGGCGCGCTATCGACAGATCAACAGTGGCGGCGGCGGCGGCGGTGGTGGAGGTAGTCGTGGTGGTGGCGGTGGTGCAGTTGCTCTTTAGTAAAAGTCCTCTGCTCTGCCTTATCTTGCTCCCCACAAAGCTTATCTTCGAAACCACCACCTCTTTTGTTTCTTATCGTTGTCCTTGTCCACCGAAGACCCCCACCACCAACCACAAATCCCTGCGAGCTTCTATTGTTTCTATTGCCACCTTTTTCTTTTGCCACGAACTACCACCACCACCGTCGCCGCCGCCATCAAATCGAAAGCGAAAAGTGCTATTCAAACCGAGAGCCAGAGAGTTCCACGTTATTTTACGATGCTAATAAATAATGGTTCAATGTGTAAGGCAACGGGCAGGCAGCCAGGGGAGCCCCATTTTGCCTCCTCTTCAACTGCAACCCCAAAACTAATGCAACTGTCAAATGGGGTTTTAGGTTACACTCGCTGACTGTGGCTTCTATTTATTTATTATCTCTCGCTCTCTCCTCGGCCAAGGGCAAATACGACCGATGGTGATAAGGAAAGGGCGAAATTGTATATCTTGCCAGACTCGAGAACGAAAAAGTGGATCCAATTTCGCTGATTCCACACGCGGCGACAGGCGATTTGTGTGATTGGACACGGCTCTCTAAAGTAGTGTACAAGTACGAGGATTTTTCCTATTAATTTTTCCCAACAGTATTTGGGTACTTTCAAGCTGGCGTTGCAGCAGCAGCAGCTTCTCCAGTCCTATTTCGCAGTTTCTCAGTCGATCATCGAACAACACAACAGCATCGAAATTCAATTGAGTTCAATTAAAAATGCTCCAGCTCAGCAAAACCAGCCTCTTTCCATCCGCTCACCAAATGCGAATTCACCTCATCTTTTTCCTACTCATTCTGACTTCACTCTTCTTCATTGGTTTTGATGCTGCATCTCTTCCAACCAACGCCTTCTGCCTGAGCCAGGGGCGAAACTGCATTGGCGTCACTGGCGGCAATGGCCGAAACCGAACCACCGTTGTGGCGAATCTGCGATGCTGCGCTGGCCTCTTCTGCGACGCCCTTTACGGCTCCTGTCAGCTGTTTTTCTGAGAAGACCGCCTGACAAAGGTCGCATTGAAGTGGGCATTTTTGGTATTTGGCATAAGCGATAAAAGTGACTGCTTGTCAAAAACAGTGCGCTGCTTATGTAATGGAGCTAATATTCTGACGGGAGAGTGAGAGAGAGAGAGAGAGAGAGAGAGAGAGAGAGAGAGAGAGAGAGAGAGAGAGAGAGAGAGAGAGAGAGAGCTAATCAAATTGAAAGCTTTTCCCCATTGCTGCTGCTGCTGCTGCTGCTAGCGAAAAGAGCGTGTAGAATATTCTTGTGTATTCTGATGATTTGGATGCAGCAGCACTGTCTTCTGACTATATAGCAGAACTGTTGAGTTGTGCTTTTTGAGTGTGCTCACTCACTCACTTTCTTGCTCCCTTCTTCTTCTTCTTCTTCTTCTTCTTCTTCTTCTCCAGTCTTACTACGTTTCAGGCGGACAACTTTCAGGCGCCGAACTCCAGCAACTCACACCAGCAAATCTTCAAGACCAAGCCAAACCAAATTAAAAAGGTCCTCGTTCACTGCTGACCGACCGAACTTCTTCAGCGACCACCAACCAGTCTTCTCAACCTTCTCAATCAGAGAGTCTTTTCTGTTTACGTCATCAAAGGAAACCCCAACCAAAAAAAAAATGATGCATCAATCCTCTGATTCCAGCAATTCTGCTCCCAATCCTCAGCCTCGTTTTCAACTTCCAATGCACTCCAAGTTCCACTACTCGGCGGTCCTCGGCTCCAGCTGCCTGGCACTGGTCTCCTGCTTCCGGTCCATCAAGGAAGGTCGAAAGGAGAACCTCCTTCAGTCGGCGAAGGCTCTCCTCCTGTGCACCCTCCTCGTCAACACCGTCCTCCTCCTGTACGCCCTCTGTGGAGGGTGGATTGTGGGCGTGTTCGGTGCCTCCTCGGTGGACGGTGCTCGCCTGGTCCTGGTGGGCGGCGCCCTACTCTCTTTGTTCTTCCTCGCCGCCCTCTACTACCTCGATTCGCTGCTGCTGGTGGGCGTGTTTGCGGTGATCGTCTCGGCGGCGACCGCTGGCACGGCCATCGCCGCCGTCCGCCTGCAGTACCCGCCCCTCTGGCTGGAGGTGGTCATCTGCGGGCTGATGGTCGTCAGCTCGCTGATGCTGCTGCTCGAGTACCTCACCGAGGAGCGGGAGCTGAGAAGATGAAGGAGAGGGAGGAGGAGCTGCGACGTCGATCATCATCTGCCGCTTCCGCTTCCGCTTCCTCTCCACCGATGAATGTCTAACAAATGTCTATCAGTGTTCTTTCTGGTTGTTGTTGTTGCTGATCAATGATCTCTGCTGTTGCTGCTGCTTTGAATACCAAAAACTTTGGCTGTCGGTTTTTCATTATTATTTTTTCATTACATTAAACTTTTGGCTGCTGGAACTAAGCTTTGGGTTTTGCTTTGCCTGACAAAGTCACCGCCTGTCAAAGAACATTCTCTGCAGTTGGCTGTGTGATGAGTTGGATGCGGTAGTCAGACTACTGCAGTTGTTGGCTGCTATATAGCAGACTGTTGATGTTTTCGACGCTGGTTGGGGGCGCTTTTTTTCCTTTACCAGTTATTCATCACATCGCTGGCTGCCGCTGCTGCCTGACAAGTCTTGAGAAGTCGAGGCACACAACAGCAGCAGCAAAAGCAAACAAAGCTGACCAGCAAAGAAAGAGAAATTGTTTGTCCACCGTCGACCTTCTATTCACCTTCTTCTTCAACAAACAACCTAAGCAATTTCCGTTTTTTGCCAACAAAACAACAACCAAAGAAGATAATGCTGCACTCCTCAATTCAGTCCTCATCTTCAGTGAACACCGTCCCACCTCAGCACCACCTTCCTCAGCATCCTCCGCACTACCGCTACGCGGCGGCCATCATCGGCGGCGCCGTGCTGATCACCTGCTGCCAGAACCTGGACGAGTGGCCGCCAGGCCGGCCACCTGAAGCCCGCCAAGGTCATCCTCATGGCCGTCCTCCTGGTCAACAGTATCGTCCTGCTGTACGCCCTCTTGGATGGCTGGGCGGAGGGAGTTCTGAGACCAGGAGATCACAGGATCGAAACCGGTAGAATCGTCCTTCTGGGCGGCGCTCTCCTCTCTTTGCTTTTTCTCATTGCCCTCTTCTACCTCGATTCGCTGCTGCTGGTGGGCGTGTTCGCCATGTTGGTGGTGCTCGCCGCTATTTCCACCTCGGTGGCCACGGTTCGCCTGCAGTACCCGCCCCTCTGGCTGGAGGTAATCCTCCTGTCGCTGATGGCCGTCTGTTCGCTGCTGCTGATGCTCGACTATGCGGCGGACAAGAGGGAAAGGCTGAGGAGGGAGTTGAGAAGAAGGAGTTGAGGGGGCGGAGGCGGAGTCAGCGAAGAGGGTCATCATCATCATCACTGGCGGCGCCGGCTATAACAGTCTAAAAATAGTCTTTTTTTGTTTATCATCAGCAGCAGAATTGGTCATCAGCAGAATGTGACCATTGCAAACTGCATGATCCCCCTATTTCATGAATTAGTAAAGTTAATGTCCAGTCGATTTCCGGTAATTAGAAATCGAAAAAAGAACTGAGATGACGGTCATTACTTTTTGGGTAAAAAGAGAGTGAAAATGGCTTTTGTTAATTGAGGTATTGTGTTTGCCTGTGTGTGCTGCGGTTGTGGCGTTGCGGTGGTTGCGTTGGAATCAGCAGGCTATATAGTCGAATGTTGATGTTTTGCTGGATGAATACTACTCTCATTTGATTCCTTGCTCCCTCACTCTTTCTCTCTCTTCGCTTCCTTACCCACGCATCGCATCCCTGGCACACTGATCCCATTACCATTACTCCCCAGCACTCCACAGACAAAAATCCCCAAAACAAAAGGTTTTTGGATTCTGGGTACAAAAGAAAAGAAATCCTCTCTTTGCAGCAAAAATGCATCCCTGCCACTACTAAACACTTCATCCACTTCCAATCAATCCAAAATCACCTCTTTCAAATCTCCCTCAAGATGATCGTCTCCATCGCCTCCTCCCTCTCGCCCTTCAACAACCCCAACAGCCAGCACTTTGGCATGTACAACTACATTGGCTTTAGAAACAACGGAAGTGGCGGGGGCGGTCGTGAAAGTGGCATCAGCGAGTGCAAATCACCTTATGACGCCCAATTTCAGCACCACCAGCAGCTGCAGCATCAACCGACGCCCGAAAGCCTGGCGCGGGGCATCCGCCGCAGCCGCCGCCTGCTGCTGGGCGCCATGCTGCTCAACATTCCCCTCCTCGCGCTGCTGACCGCCCTCCTGCGCATGCACTGGAAGCTCCAGCAGAAGTGGGCGTTCCGGGAAGGAGGAGGTCACCTAGGTTCGATGATGACCACCATAAGCGACTTCCAAAACGCCCAGCACCTTCTTCTCCTTTCGGTGCTCAGTTTTGTCCTCCTCAAACTGCCCTTTCTCCTCGGCTTTTACCTCCTCAAGAACTTTAGTCATTGTCGTAGTTATCATCATCATAGTCGTCGTCGAGCCCTCTTCTTCCTTGCCTCAGCTACGCCCTCCTCATGACGACGGCCGTCCTGGCGATCAGCCATGCCATTTTGAAGCTCCAACTTCCGCGATTCGCCTGGACCGAGGTGGCCGCCTGTCTGCTGATGGACTTTCTCGCCCTGCGCATCATGGTCGACCTGACGCTGGAGGCGGAGGCGAAGAGGCGCTTCGAGCGGCGGAAGAAGCAGCTAAGGTCGATGTCCTCCGTACTTCCGGTTCTCACTAAAGTCTGTGTCAAATAAAGTGGTGGTGGTGGTGGTGTTGATTGTTTGTGGTTTTATCAGTTCTTAGCGTTTTTTGCCTTTTGTAAGCGCTGAATCAGGGTGAAAGTGGAAATTCAGCTGTGGTGGTGGCGGTGCTGGTGGCGGTGAACTCTCTCTTTTTTTGTTTTTGCTATATAGCACAGAATATTCTGCTGATGTTTTGCTGGTGGTGGTGTGACCTACACACTCTCCTTTGCTCCTTTGCTCCTTTGCCTG
The DNA here is from genome assembly GCA_024499935.1 of Tyrophagus putrescentiae. Lineage (NCBI taxonomy): Eukaryota > Metazoa > Arthropoda > Arachnida > Sarcoptiformes > Acaridae > Tyrophagus > Tyrophagus putrescentiae. The sequence continues at coordinate 8,091,614 of JAMZRA010000008.1, forward strand.
TCTTTCCTTTGCCATCCACCCGCATCCCACTCACTGCACTTTTTTTTCACTCAACCATTCCTAGAATCTCCATCCTTCACTCCAAACAGAGGAATCCTCGAAACTTATCAAAGTAATCAACACAATAATGCACGCCTGCATTCAGTCCTCCGCCACTATCGCCAAACAAAACTACTACACCGTTGGAGCGATTAAAAACTTCCGCTACTACGATGACGAGAGCGAGAGGATTCATGATCAGCAAGACGACCAAAAAAATAATGATCACAGAAAAGAATCACCTGAGGAGGAGGAGGAGGAGGAACACCGCCTCGCCCAGAACCAGGGCGTCCTCTGCGGCCTCCTCCTGCTCAATCTCTTCCTCCTGCTGGTGCTGTACCTGGCCATCGAGACCAGCGGTCCAATGACCAGGTGGAGGCAGAGGACGACGAACCGACATCATCTTCATCGATAAACAGCGGCAGTTTTCTGGAGCGATTTCTAAATGAGCAGCTCATCACCGACGACGACTCCTCCTCCTCTTCCTATCTATTTCGACTGTCAGTGCTCCGCCTGGCCGCCCTGGTTGGCCTGCTCCTCGAGACGCCCTTCTTCATCGCCTTCTGCAGCCTCAAGAATGACCTCAAAAATGACCACGGAAGTTCCTCTTCCTCCTCTTCGCCGACGCTTCAAATTCTCCTCCTCACCGCTCACGCCCTCCTCCTCACGGGGGCGGTCATCGCCACCGCCCAGGCCACCGTCCGTCTTCACCTGTGGCCCTTCTGGGCGGCCGAGGTCCTCCTCGCCGTCCTCGTGGACGTCACCTCGCTGGCGATGGTCGTCGACCTGGTGCACCAAATCAACGGCGGCGGCAGCAGCAGCAGCGGCAAGAGGAGGATAGGACGGGGAAGGGGTGAACAGAAGTTGAGCAGTTGCGGCGTACAGCTCAGACGGTCAGGGAGGAAGGTGAATGAGGTGGCGAGAAGATGTGGGTGCTGTCTGGTGAAGCGATGCACTGAATCGGTGGTTCGAATTTGAAGCTTCATTAATTAAAGCAACATCAGCAGGACAAAATGGAATGTGCTTGCTTAGTTGTGGTGATGGTGGGGAGGATGTTAAGGATGAGTGCCAATAAATAATGACAAATCTGCTTAAATTCTAAAGTTGCAAAATAAAAAATCACATGACTGAGTTCAAAAGTTATAAAGCAGAGAGTGGATGTCTGCAAACTTACCCAAAGATTATGGTGGCGGAGAGACGTTAGCAGTCGCCCATTCAAAGTAGGTGTCCAAAGAAGAGGATCCATTGGGGGAGGTGGTGATCAAACGAAGTTTCGGAATAAAGAAAACAAAGTTCAGTTCAGCTGTGAACAAACAAAACAGACTTAAAAAATCGGGCAATGTTTACAGAAAGCTTTCCGGGAAGACTTTTCCCGCCTAAATTTAGGTTAGGTTGCATTTAGGTTAGGAAAATCCGGTTCCGCTTTTCAGGTACTTCCCCTTTACCGATTTGGCTAATTTTGGTCTTAAAAGAAGCGCACTGTCGCAAGCTTTCCAACGGTGTAAAGAAAACCGGAAATTTCAATCGGGAAGGGGTCGAACGGCCCAAATGTCTGCTTAAGGGGTTCTGGAGAAAACGCCAGTACGGAGACTGCTCACCGGAGCAGGTGACAGTCCTAGGAGAGTGACTTGTTCTGGTGGGCAAGTTTGAGTTTGCACTTTTTCTGATTGCGAATCATTCTAATTACCCTAAATACATCCTAAACACACTTTCAAAAGAAATTTGAGCATTCAGGGACCTCTTTTTTGGCTGTTTGTCTTATCTAAAAGCCGTAATTTTGCCTAATAGTAAACCTTATTTAACTTTTTGCTTTTAACCGAATTCCTTCTATCATGTTTTGTTGCCCAGGCGAACAATTATCTTCTCTTTTCGTTTCTCTTCTCATTACAACTCACTACCAAAGTAACATTTCTCACTAGTAACAGTGATAAGCAGCAGCAGCAGCAGCAAAAGTATGCACAAGCAGACAAAAGTGCAATTTGCTTCTTAAAGCAAACTTTTTTGTTTTTTTGCTTTGCACACACACAAAAAAATCCTTTAATCAATGACCATGTCCATCACCTCCATCACCACCATTCACCCCATCACCTGCTCCATCACCCCTCCTACAACTCCTACCACCACAACTCCTCAAGCCATGTATTCTACCCTCGCCATCACCTCCTTACCCGATCTCGTCCTGGTGAAGGTCTTCAGTAAACTCCCCCTCCTCGATCTCCTCCGCCGAACTCCAGTCTGCAGCGCTGCTCCAGAAAACCTCCCTCGCAGTGGCCGACCTCAAAATGGCCACCTTCCACCTCGACTCGCTGGACTTTTACCGAATCTCCGAGCAATCGACCTTTGACCTGGTGGTGGAGTACAAGTTTGCCACTCCCCTGGCAACTCCTACAAAGCTCGATCTTAAAAGATCTAATCCAGAAAAGCTAAATCCACAAAACCAAAGTGCATTTTAGGGGTTGTAGAGATTTTAAAAAATCATTTGCTGTCGATTTTTCAATGCTCTCCAAGCTCCGCCTACTCAACTCTGTCGGCCTGTTGTCCTCTTGACGAGCTGTCCAACAACAGCAAAAAAAAGTCAGCTGAGCTTGGCGAGCACAAGAACACAAAGGCACGCGCGTGTTGTTGTTTTGTTTTGTCTTGCAAAGACATCATTTTCTCCCATCTTTACCGTTTCCAAAGTCGATCAACCAACCTTCTTTCAATCACCTTTTCCCGAGGAGCCAGCGGCTGATCACCTCATCTTAACAAACCTCGTCAACAAACCCAGCAGAAGCTTCTTTCACCATGTTTCAAGGCGCCAAGCGACGCATCACCGAGGGCGCCCGAAGAGCGGCGAGAGGCAGCGGCGGCGTCAGCGGAAGTCAACGAGACCAACAGGCGGCGGCGACTACTCGCAGCGGCGACTCCGCCCAGGACGTGATGGACCTGATGTTGGACAGTGAACGTGGCCGCATGCAGCACCGCACCAGCCACATGAGCAACGGCAAGGGCCCGAGCAGCTCGAACATGGGCGGCAGTGGCGGCAGTGGCGCCCACAACGCCTACTTCGTCGACGATGACGTCGTCAGCAATGACATGGACATGGACTTCTTCGACTACGGCGATCGGCTGGGCGGCGGCGGCGGGGGCGGCGGCGAGCAGATGTTCTCGCTCGCCTCAATGGAGGAGTCGATCTTCAGTGGCGTCGGCGGATCGGGTGGCTCGATGTTCGGCCCTGGCGGTGCATTCTTCAGCGGTCGGGCAATGCGCCTAGGTGGGCAGCACGGCGGCGGCCGCGAGCCTGTCGACAAGGTCGTCCACACCGACTTCTTCAACAAGTTTGACGATCTGCTCGATATGGATGATCTGGACTGAGGGTGGGCTGTAAGTGGTAAGTTGAAGAGTTCTATTTTGTCAAGTGGTTCGAGAACTGAAAACTAACGACTTCGTTTTCTTATCTTTTACAGTTTGGACGACTTCGGCTTGAATGAGGCAAAAGAAGAAGAAAGGAGCGATCACCCGGAGAAACCCGGAGTTTTAATTTCCCTGATTCTTACCACCAATTACTCTACCACCACCTCAAAAGTATCGTCTTTTCACAGACAGTCAGTCTCGTTCCCCTTTTTCCCCTTTATAATCTCTGTAAATAATCGCAACTGTAAAGCTGTGTCCGCGTTGTGTTTCCTGTACCAAAACTCCAAAAGAATACTACCATTTTTTTAAATGCTCCCAAACACAATCAGCCACCACCACCACCACCATCGCCACCACCATCGATGGTATCGGGAAAAGGGGAGAAGCGAGGTGAGAGAGCAAACCGATCGATCGCTCCCTGGCGCCTCGATTCTGGCTCCTCCTCCTCCTCCTTCAGGATTCTCTGACCAAAGCAGACGACGACGCAGCAGCAGCAGCTTAGGTGAGGAGTGCTTCAGTGCATCGAACTCTGTGGCGCCTGGAAAAGAATGGAATGGAATGGAATGGAATGGGAAAAAAGTGCCTGTAGAAAAAGATTCACTTTTCCTATCCTAAACTGGCTCTCTACTTTCGGGCGTCATGAGCGAGTGCGGTGGCTGCTGCTGCTGTATTCACTCACTCATAAACTGTGTTGTTGTCGTGGCGCCCTGCTGCTGCTGCTGCTGCTGCTGCTGCTGCTGCGCGCTACTGCTCACTCTCTGCAGAGCTGCTGGTTGGCGTTGGTTTGGGAGCGAGCGAGCTAGTGAGCAAGTTTGTTTGTTGTGTACATTCTACTCGAGCGGTGGTATCCTCGGCGATCAGCAGACGATTACTGAGGAGGAGGAGAAGAACGGGACGAGACGTTGGCGAAAAACATCGGCTACGGCAGCAGCAGCAGCTTTGGATGCGGCGGCGGCTGTGGTGGCGGTGTTTGACGCCCGAGGCGTCTTTCTAATCTCACCCGACTACAGAGCGACCGGTTCGAACTTTTTTTGTTTTCTTTTCTCTGCTCAAGAGTTCATCATCAGCTCATCAACACTGCCTCCCCCACCATCAACTCCGTCATCATCATCACCACCACCACTGCCAGCGAATCCCCTCATCTTCACCCCTCAACACATTTTGATTACGGCAGCAGCAGCAGCAGCAGAAGACTATCACGCCGGGTTCAAAGTCCAACAACACGGTTCACTGATAACGGACGGCAACAGCATCAACAACGCCGACGACGCCGACACCACCGCATCACCACAACACTAAAAGGTAAAGAAAGCATCCGTTCATTGATGGCGTGATCACCACTCTGTTAGCAGTCAATCGCCAATCTGTCCAGTTTCCACGCCCACCACCTGGAGGGGGCGCTGCTGCCCAAGGCGGCCGCGCAAGGGACATGCACGCGTCCTGCTAGCCCTGCCCCCTCACCCTCACCCTCACCCTCACCCCCTCTTCTGCCCATGCTTCTCCCTCTCACTGAGCAAAGGGAGAGTGGCAAAGGCAAAGGCGAAAGCTCGCAGCGAGCAGCGCCGCTTGTTTTGGCCTCCAGCAGTAGCAGCGGCAGCGGCAACGTTGCGCTCTCTCGCTCTCGCTTTCTTCCTCGCTTGCTTTCTCTTTCTCTGCTCTCCTCCGTTCTCTTTGTTATCGTTCCTGCGCGCCTTTCCACAGCCACACACTGTCTTCCCGAGGGCTCTAAATTGCTTTGTTGGTCCTAAGCGTTGACACTCCCCCCACCCACCCCTGATGATCACGTAGTGGTAGTGGCTGTGGTGGTAGCAGTAGTGGTGGTAGCGCTGACAAACAACTGTGGATCAAGTAGTGGCAGAAGTGGTAGAAGAGTGTCAACAGTGTCAATAAAGTTCAACGGTCAAAAGGCCCCTTGATCATCATCACCTTTGGCCCTCTTTCGCTGTTCCAACGATCATTACCACCAGGGACGATGGACCAGGACGATGAGTCCTCGAACTCCTCCTCCTCCTCCTCCTCCTCGAGCGATACCAGCTCCATGGAAAGGGCGCCACGGCCCAGGCGGGCGGCCGCGCTGCTCTCCAGCCACAGCTCCGTACGAACCAACCCTAACCTAAAACAATTTCTACTTTCTATAACTTTAACTATAACTTCACCTTTTTATCTAATCCCTTTTCTAATCCTGGTTTTCTTCCCCCCCCCCATTTAGAAATTCTTCTCCGACTTTCAGTCGAGCAAACTGAGCGAAACCGAGGCCCTGGAGCTGGCCATCCAGACGTCAATTGCCGAGTACCCACAGAACGGCGACTTCTCCCACTCTGATTCGAGTGCCACTTTGGACAGCAGTAACCGGACCTCGCTGGCAGACAGTTACTCTGACTTTGAAGAAGAAGAGGAAGGTGGTGGCGACGAGAACAATAACATGGCGGCCAAGCATAGGCAGCAGCATGGCCAACGGTCATCCGCCTCATCATCCTCGTCCTCCACCGCCTCATCCTCCAAAGGAGGCTACCAACAAGGGCGAACCTTAGCCACTAATGGCCACGGTGGTGGTGGTGGCAAGAAAGAGAGCAACCACCGAAATGGTGAACGTAAGTAGAAAAAGACCTGTTGTATATCAAAACTAATAACCTCCACACCACAGAAACCAAAGGAAAGAGGAAGCCTTCGAAAAAGCCCAAGGCGGAGAAGAAGGACTCGGGCCGGCTGGCCGGACCGCTGGCCAAGGCGCCCAAGCAGCTGGAGCAGAGCTCCACTCGCTTCTGCGCCGCTCGAAAGTTCGCCACCAACGATTACCTCGCTAGTTTGGGCCCGTCTCCGAAGCTCTACCCGCCCTCCGCCTACCACATCACCAACCCCAATGAGCCGATCATCATCAGCAGCTCCACCTCGGCCTCGGCGTTGAATCCGCACGCCCTGAAGATCAGCACCCGGGAGAACCGCCAGCGCATCGACAAGTGCTTCCGCAACTTTAGCCTCTTCCCCCAGCACGCCATCTTCGGCCGCGACTTCAAGACCTTCCTGCTGATGGCGCAGCCGAAGATGCTCTACAACGGCGGCGACCTGGTGGCGAGCTTTCCGGTTCGGATGAGCCTCGAGCAGTTTGAGTTTCAGTTCAAGGCCGACCAGCTGAAGATTCGCCAGCAGGAGGCGAAGGCGAGGGCCAGAGGTGAGGCGGAGGTGGTGGACCTGGTGGCCAGCGGCATTGAGTTTGGCGTCGGCAATCGGCACCACCAGCTGTACGCCGAGGACGACGTGGACGAGGACTTGATAGACGATACCGGCGATGAGATGGAAGTGGATGGAAACAGTGACTACGAAAATGGTGATCCTGGTGGTGGTGGTGACAGTGGACCTTCTTCTACGGCCAGCTCCAGTCGACGTGGCTCCTCCTCGACGACGACGACGACGACGATGACCAACGGCAATGGAAAGTCAGCTCATCATCATCATCATCATCAGCAGAAGAAGGAGCGACGAGGAAAGCGGACGGTGATGCGCTCGGACGCCGAGGACTTTGAAGAGGAAGAGGAGGAAGGAGGGAGGACGACGACGACGGCGACTACTCGCCGCAGTTTAGGGGCAAAAGACGCGTCGCAACGGATGAGTACTATGATGAGCCCTCTTCGGACTTTGGTGATGATGAGGAAGAGGAGGAAGAGGAGGAAGAGGATGATCAACCGATGACGCAATCAAACGACGGGAGCGACGACTCTTCAGACCACTCCTCCTCCTCCTCCTCTTCTGAACAGTCTGATGATAATGGTGGTGGACAGGCGAAGCAGATGGTCAACGGTGGCCACGGCCACCTCTCCAAAGTGCACCGAAAGCGCCGGAAGCGAATCGTCCTGCATGTGCGGCCGCCGCCGAAGCGAGTCAAAACTACCGCCACTTCCTCCTCCACCTTAAATGGAAACGCCGTCGTCAAGAACAACAACAATGGCAGCCGCTCGAGGACGAAGCCTGAGTGGCCGGTGGTGAAACGACCTCGCCTTCAAAATGAAAATGAAAACGAAGAGGAGGGGGAGGAAGAGGGAGGAGGAGAGCGCCGGGGAGAACTCCACCAGCAGCAGCAGCAGCCTGAACCAGCGTCCGCAGCGGAAGAACCGGCCCGAGTACCTCGGGGCGGACCTGAGCGAGGTGCGCCAGGTTCGGCAGGCGATTGCCGCCTCGCTCAAGCTGGAGCAGGCGCAGAAGCAGCGGGAGCGGCAGCAGCAGCGAAAAGCCTCCAACAGCAACGGCTTTTCATCAGCATCATCATCATCATCTGTTGCTCCACCTCCGCCCACTTCAAAACATGGCGAAAAGCGGCCCCTCAGTGGAATCGAGGCGATGGGCGAGGTGAGAAAGAGAGCCACCACAACTTCGACCACAACTTCGACCAATTCGACGAACTCGCACTTCTCCGCCGCCAACAAGCACAACTACGGCCGCTCCTCTGCCAGCAGCAACCACCACAATGGTCAGCTCTTTCGCCAGCCTTCCGTTGGCGCCGAGTCGGCTGCCTCCACCTCTTCCTCCTCGGCTTCGACTTCCTCCTCCTCAACGATGGGCAAAAGAGGACCGGCGAATGGCGGCGGAAAAGGAAAAGGGGCGGCGAGGAAGTCGCCGCTAAAGAAGACTTCCGCCGTCTTTAGCGTCAGCCAGCGAAGCGATGACTATGATGATGAGGATGAGGAGGAGGATGACTACTCTGACTCTGAGCCGGTGAGTTCTAGTGCTCGCTCCTCCCCCGAGGTGATCACCATCGAGGATGATGATGATGATGATGATGACGACGAAGACGAGGAGGAGATTATCTGTGAGAATGACAAGCAGGGAAGAGGAAGTGGCTCTAGACCACAGCAGTCTCACCAGCCTACCACCACCGCCGTGCTGAACTCCCTGAAGAGCAGCACCGCCGCCCTCAACGCCGAGCCGCGAAAGTCGGCTCAAGCCGAGCGCCTGAAGACGGCGGCGGCGTCAAACGGAAGTGGTGGTGGAGGTGGCCATGGAACACTGTCAGCAGGTAATGTCGGCGCTGGTGGTGGTGGCAGCAAAGTGACGACGACGACGCCCTCGAAGCTGATTGAGCCGGTGCGCACCCGCTCCAGCGACCGGAAGACGCGCAACAGCAAGCAGCAGTACGAACGGCGCCACCAGGAGACGCTGTCCGCACATGGACAGTTTGACGGTACTGATGACCATGACCAGCAGGATGATGCAACCTCCTCCGCCCCTAGTAGGAACGGAAGTAGTTCTGCCGCTGCCGGTGCTTCTGCTTCTTCCTCTGCTTCTTCCTCTTCTGCTGCTCAGTTGCCTCGTAGTGCTTGCAGTCCAGCAGCAGCAGCAGCAGCCCGCCCCGTGCCGCTTTCTTCTTCCGCTGTTGGTAGTAGTAGTAGCAGCAGCAGCAGCAGCAGCACTGTAGCTGCCCCTTCCCGAACTGGTACTGGTAGTGGCCATGGTAGTAGTGGCAGTGGTGGTGGTAGCGGCATGGTAGCAGTGGTGGTGGTGGAGGGTGATGACGGCCACGTGGTGACGGCCCGCACGCACGGCCCCAACTCTAGTTGAAACTCCCCTCTGCAAACAAAAAGCACAACTCCCATCACCCCACCACATCATCACCTAATTTCCGGGATGACCTTTTGTTTGCTTGAACAGGAGTTTAGGTGCCTAGATCTCCTTCTCCTCTACTTCTACTTCCGCTTCTTCTTCTTCTTCTACTGCTTCCTAGTGATCACACACACACACGTCGTAGGTTTGGAGTTTTGCTTGCCCCCTTTTCATTCGGTTTGGGAGTTTTGCTTGTTTGTTTGGGAATGGGATTGTGTGTTTGCGTCCACATTGTTTGCATCCCTTTTAACATCTTCATCACCATCTTTTGACTGCCTGCTTCCTCCTTGCCCGCTTGCCTGCCTGCTTTTACTGTTGACCATTCCGTTCATTCATTTTCATGATTTTATTCATTTGATTTCACCTAAGCTTTTATCTAATCAATCTTTTTTATGCCCTTTCTCCGCAGTTAAACTCTATCGGAAATTATGATACGAAATGCATTGTGACGGACATATCCCCCCCCTCTCCACCTTGGTCATCGACACTGAGTAATCCTCCTCTTCATGAATTTATTGTTGATTAATCCTCATCTGGTCACCACCATCGCCAACAACACACCGCCACCTCCCCCTTTTTAAGTCGATTGGATCTCAGTGGATCTTTTACACTCCCCTCTTTCTCTTTTTTGCATCTTCAATGCTTTTTGCTGCCACCATCCACTGACAACTCCCACAGCCTACTCTTTTTTATAAACACAAACTCCTTTTATCTTCTTTTTATCTTCGTTTAAGGGAAGTTTCAGTTCGACTGATCTAGCCGTTGACTCTTCTTTCTCATGTTTCAGAATGCTCTTTGAACAGGACAGTTTTGGTGGACCTTCTCTCTCTCTCTCTCTCTCTCTCTCTCTCTCTCTCTCTCTCCGACCTTGAATTGATCCTTCAATTGCAATGGATTGTTTCTAGTTTTTAGGACTATCTTTAATTTTTCAATTTTTATGACTGCCTCCCTCCCTTTTAACTTTACAACTATTGGATTACTAGTTGATTATTACTATCATTGATATTTATTATAACCTCTACCACCACCACCCCCAACCTTCACACCTTTATCGTTGTTGCATGCATGCCATTTTCATTATTGTCATCACAACCTAGGTCTTATTTTTTATTACTCTAACTTCTTTTTTCATTTTTTTAATTTCTTGTAAGATATTGTCATGCTGCTTTAGTTGGTTGGTTTGTAATGATATTACTATCCCGTTTATCTCTCTATTGTAATATACCCCCTTTGAAAAGGCACGAAAAGTACTGCTAGGTCAATCTTGCCATCTCTTGTTTTAGAAGTTTTATGCGTGGTTTTCTGAACAATCTTCCCTTCTCGCTGTTTTATGTACAATGTTAAACAGTTCTTGAATTTTATTACTTTTTTATCAACTTGAAAATGAATTGTTGCTTCACCTGTACACAAGAATAAATTCGAAAAGCCTAATTTTTATCACTTTGATTGTTGCTCTGAACACTCAAAGTTGCTTAGAATTTGCACAACAATGATGATAGAGATGAGATATCCAAAGAGGAAAAAACTGTGTTTATAGAGTATGTTTTTATTTTCTAAAGTTTGGCAACCTTCACAGAGAAGTGACACCGAAGTCTATGTCCTCAAAAGGGGTACGTCGTTTACTGATGTTATCTTTTTAACAAACTTTGCTAACTTTTTTCTCATTTTCTAGGGCCCAGTTGATGCCTCTTCACCAGCTGGAAAAGTGAGCCCCGGGAGTTCTCAAAGTCCCGGGAGCAGAACAACAAAAGTCCCAACCACAACCACAACCACAACACCAACAGCAACAACACCTTCTCCCAATGCAAGCACCACTCCAACAGCCACTCCCAATGCCCAAACTCCTCGGCCTCAAGCACCTGAGACCAACACCACCACCTTGAACATCACCGGTGGCAGTGACACTGATTCCACCGATCCGAAGATCAAGGTGGGCCTGGTGGGCACCGCCCGGCCGAAGACCAGCCTAGTGGCCAGCCTTCTGGTCTCCTCGACGATTCTGGTGGTCCTCCTCAGCGGGGCGGCCTTCCTCTGGTGGCTCCTCCTGCTTCGGTCATCCCCCGATGATGACAGCGGCTTTCACGGGCCATCAGGAGGAGGAGATCCGGGGGGTGAAAACGGAAGCGGCGGTGGCAGTGGCTGGTGGGACTCCGTGGTCCGCTTCGTGAACTCCATTCCCCGGGAGGTGGCCATCGTCGCCATCGTCGTCCTGCTGCTCTTCAGCCTCTACGTGGCCGCCGGCATCGCCTTCATCGCCTCGCCGCGCCTCCAGGCGGCCTTCTTCGCCGGAAGTATCTTCTCCTTTGGCCCAGAGGAGGGTGAGGAGTTGAAGCAGGCAAGTTACGCCGATCAGCTGCCAGGGCTGATCAACTTTCGCATGGTCAAGGAGGACGACGGCGGGCCGATGATCTCGCTGGGCGCCTGGTACGTGCCGCCCTGGCTCCAGCCGAGCCACTTTTCTACCCAAGGACTACCCACTCGGATCGCCGATCTGAACCTCGAAGCTGATCGACGCCTGGTGGTGCTCTGCGCCCACGGCTCCGCCGGGACGCGGGCCGAACCGAGTCGCCGGAAGCTCTACGAGGTCCTTGCCCGCCGGCTCGCCTACCACGTGGTCGCTTTTGAGTACCGGGGCAATGGCGACTCCAGCGATGGCACGGCGGGCGCCGGCCCGGTCCGGTGGACCTGTCCGGCGCTGGCCGAGGACGCCTTCATCGCCTACAGCTGGCTGCGGGTGGAGAAGCGGGTTCCCCCGGAGCGGATCCTCCTCTGGGGCCACTCGCTGGGCACGGCCGTCCTCGTGGAGATGCTCACCACCAGGCTTTCGGGGACTTCCGGTTCCGGTCAAGGCCTAGATCCTCCTCCTCTGGGCGCCATCCTCGAGGCGGCCCTCTCCAGCATGGTGGACGTCATACGGGAGGCCAACTTTGGCCCGGCCATCAACTGCGCACGCGCCACAGTGCCCCTCCTCCAGCGAACCGTCCTCTCGGTCCTCGCCCGCAGCCCCGACTTCTCCTTTGACTCGCTGGCCAAGGTCGACCGTCTGCCCTGTCCCCTGCTCTTCCTGCACGCCACCGACGATGAGGAGATCGAGGTGGAGCTGGGGCGGAAGCTCTTTGATGCGGTCAAGGAGAGGGCGCCACCGGCGGCCAAGGCAAAGTCTCGCTTTCAGGACTTTCCCTCCGGCGGCCACATGGACATTGTGCTGCAGTATGAGGAGGTAGTGGCGGAGATTGTTCGACGCTTTGTCGCCAGCTTGGCCACCAGCTCTGTTTAGGAGAGCTGCTTGGGAGTTAGGGCGTATTAAAAAGCTGCAACAGAAGGAGGGAGGAAGAGGAGTTAGGGAGTTAAGGAGTTAGGGAGTTAAAAGAGAGCTTTTTTAATTAGTGAGCTTGTTGTGGGCTGTGAGTACATTTAGTGCTGGCAAAAATGGGTGTGTGTTTCCATATGACATCTTCTACGTGGTTGAGCCTTCCTCTAAAGCTGTTCTTATCTGATTTGGTGCCGGACCAAAAAAAGGTAGGGCTCCCACTTTTGATGATGATCTCAGAGTTGTTAGTTGGCAAAAAAATAGTGCAAATGCGTGTAAAAACATCGTGTTAGTGCTGATGATGGAGGGTTATGTATCAAAAAAGAAACGAGAAAAGAAGTGCAAAAAGAAAAGAGGGGGTGGGACGTAGATGATGATAATGACGATGGTTCATTGACAGTTCTTTCTCTACTACTTCTTCTTCTTCTTATCAGAGTAGGTAGTCAGCTGGTGGACGACGATGGGTCGAGGGGCAGGAGCAGGAGCAGGAGCAGGAGCAGCTGCTGCTGCGGACTCCTTCCACCACTCGGAGTAGCCTCGAAGCGTCTTGGCCGCCGCAGCTTCAGAGCTGCCTGGACCACTTGCTTCAATGGAAAGCTGGTTCATCAGAGCGGAAAAGGGGGATTTAGAAATGGAAGTTTCCGAGGCTGCAGCAGCAGCAGCAGCAGCAGCCGCCGCCCCCTCAGGCGCCTTCACCGCCGTGCTCGCCGGTTGCGACGCCTGCGACTGGACAAACTCAGTGTGCCGACCGAGGACAAAGTGGTGGCCGCCGATTTGTTGTGGCTGATGTTGTTGTTGGCTGTTACTTGCTGCAGCTAGGTCTCGAGGTGACCTTGATGAGCCGGGGGCCTGAGAGTCGAGGAGCAGGGCCGAAGAAGACTGCTGCTGGTGTTGATAGTGCTGCTGTCTCTGGTCCACCAGGCTGCTGGGCACCTTGCGCAGCGGCGAGGAGGCGTACTTCAGCATCGAGGAGGGATCAAAAGGAGACGGAGATTGGAAGGAGTTCAATCCTGATTGTTGTTGTTGTTGTTGTTGTTGTTGTTGTTGAAAAGAGGAGGGATTTAGCGAGAAGATCGAGGGCCCATCTGAGGGTCCACCGGGAAGAAAGTTGCTCGACGGATTCTGCTCTGGATTTTGCTGTCGTTTGTTGACATTCGGCTCGGTCATCTGGTCGCTCAGGTAGCGGGTGATCTCCTGCTGCAGTTTGACTTTGTAGTCTCGAGAGAGGGCCGCCGAGGCCTGGGCGGCAGAGTGGGTGCCCTGGTGAATGGGTGGAAAGCTGCTACTGCTTGGTCCCGAAGAGAACTCCATCGGAGAGAAGGGATGGACGTTTTCGGTGTTGTAGCGGGCGTAGTAGCTGCTAGTTGGATCGGGAATGAGTCGAGAAGAAGGTGAGGAAGAAGAGGATGGTTTGCCGTTGTACTCTCTCATTGAGTGATAGTAGGCACTCTGGGGAGCTGCTTTGGGGACTCCTTCAACCGAAGAATCGGGTCTTGAAGAGGAAGAAGAAGAAGCGGAGGAGGGACCTTGCGAAGACAGCCATCAATGGTCAGGCTTCCCAGGTCAAATGGGTTTCCGCTATTTTGACCGGGTGACGCCTGTTTGAAGTAGCTGCTGCTGCTGCTGCCGCCACTGCCGCCACCGTTCACAATGGACGGTCGCGAACGGAGTTGTCCGATTCAGCCAGCGACTCCTGGACCGCTTTGAAGACTTCCTCTCGGTGGCGGTTTCGATTGCCGGCCGACAGGTTGGGCGAGTTCTGCAGGACAAAGTTAATTTGATCTTGAAGCTCCTGTCGCGGGTCCACCTTGCTCTTCGGCTCGGGCATGCGAATGGTGCTGGTGACCTGCGATTCGGGCTGGCCAAAGTTTCCCTGGTCAAAGTTGTTCAGCTTTGAAAGTGAGCTTTGAGGTGAAGGAGAGGGAGGTGCTCCTCCTCGCTCAAACTGAGACTGCAGTCCAAAAGTTGGCGGTGGTTGCTGGTGGTGGTGAGCTGCGCTTGGGCCGCCAAAAGGATTCGGGTTCAGCTGTTGTTGCTGAGGAAAATTTGGGTTCATTTGGTGCTGCTGCTGCATTTGCATTGGCTGACCGAACATCTTTGGCGACATCTGATTCTGTTGCTGATTCTGTTGCTGATTCTGCTGCTGCTGCATCATCATCGACTGCTCAAAGGACTTTGGTGACTGTTGGTGAGGCATCATCTGCTGCTGATGGTGCAGTGGCATTGGCATCATCGACAGACTTGGCGGACCTTGGTGTCCACCACCACCACGAAGTCCACCTGGTGACTGGGGGCCCTGGTGGTTGAGCATATGTGGTCGCTGCTGCTGCTGCTGGGCAAAGGAGTCCATCATGGTCATCTGTTTGGCAATTGAGATTGACTGAGGCTGATGAGACTCCCGTGGTCGGCCACCACCTGAATTAATCAGACCAAATTGACCTTGACCGACATTCGAACCGGAAAGTGCCTGCGTCCGCTGCGACTCAAAGGGCGGCATCACCTGACTGGGCACCAGGGGCCCGCTGTTCAGGTCATTGCCCTCCAGGTCGTTGATGGGCAGAATATTGTTATATGAGGAAGATGGGTTTTGGGACTTTTCCAGGGATGGCTTTGGCTGGCCTACCAGGCTGCCTGCTTGTCCAAAGTGAGTGGCCATTGAGATGGGAGAGAGGGGAGGCTGATAAGGGGAGGAGGAGGGTTGTTGTTGCTGCTGCTGTTGAAATAGTTGTTGATAAGAGGAGGAGGAGGAGGAGGAGGAGGAGGTGGGAGGCGCCGAGGCGACCAGCGGCGGCTGATTGACCAGCATCATCATCGGCGGGCCGCCTGCCTGCGGCATTGCGTAGGGTGAGGAGTTTGGAGAGTGAGGATGAGGAGGAGCCCAGCAGCCATGGACTTCATCATCTTTCCCTCGTAGCCCGGTTTAAAGACCAGGAATGGCTTCGGCTTCTCCATCGGCGCCGAGAAGGTCATCTGCTGCTGCTGCTGCTGCTTTCCAGTTGATCTCAAACCAGACATTGATTCAGGAGAAAATTGGTAGCCTAGAAAAAAAGTTTGCAAAAAGAAGTTTATTAGTTAGTTTACAGGAGAACAGAAACGTAGGAGATCAGCGCAAGGGGCGTGAGAATCAGCAGCAGACAGAAGAGCCCGTAAAAGAGAGTTAGCGAAGTTTGGAGAGGTGAAAGAGGAAGCTAAAAAGGACAACTAGGAAGAAGGAGGTCGCTCCAAGGAGGAAAGATCAAAGAGGAAATTTCTCACTATCACCTACCTCACCCCACTTACTGAGACCAAACGGTGAGGGTGATGATCGAAGAGCTGACTGTGATACGGGCAGTGGCTGCGCGGTGCAAAGGAGTACCCGGGGGAGTTCGCCTAGAAAGGGTGAAACCTCTCAGTAGGGGAGGCTCCAGGGAGATGCAGAAAGCTCGCCCTAGCTGCTGACCACCTCGACACCACTTGTGGGGAGAATCTTGAAGCAGGGAGGCCTCATTGAAGGTGAAGAAGGAGTGCTGGAGCGCCCTCTCTTGTGAGGAAGAAGGTACTCCGTGGTGATATCTGTGATGGTGGTGAACTGCACTGTGGGGACTGTTCGAACTGCGGAAGATGAGTAGAGGTGGAAATGGCACGGAGACGACCAGAGTTTGAAATATAGAGTGCCCTTATTGAGCGAGGCATCGTCCCCGGCGCCACCTGGTCAATCTTCACGATGCCGCCCACCTTGACGATGGGCGTCGTGTAGCCGATCATCGTCACGTGCCCGGGGCCCATCTGCTGGTTGCTGACCAGCGTAAACTGGCCCGGCTTGGAGCGCAGCAGCGCCGCCTGCTGCTGGGCGTAGGGCATGTTCAGCGTCTGGCCGCCAGCGGTCGCTGTCGGCGACTGGAACCGTTGAAGGTGGTGATGGGGAAAGGTGGTGACTGTTGGTGGACGTCGAGGTCAACAGGTCACGGGGAGTCGTTGAAGAAGTTGTGGTCGTGGTGGAAGAGGAGGAGGTTGTTGAAGGGGAAGAGGCGGCTCTTCGAAAGCTTTTTGAAGAAGAAGTTGAGGAGGTGCTGCTGGGGGCGTGCACCATTGCCGAGGACTGCGATGACTGACTTTCGGCAAGGTCGCCCAGGCGACTGAGTCTGGAGACGGTGGTTGTTGAGGTGGTGTGATTTGCAGTGGGCGGCGCCGCCACCAGGCTTGACTTTAGCGTCGATTCAGGACCGGAAGTCGTGAAACTGGAGGAGGTGTTGGCTGATTTGGAAGAGGAGGAGGAGGAGGAGGAGGATGACTTTGAGTGGTGAGCGCCGCTGACCACTGTGGCCACTGCGGCCACCGCCAGCAGGCCCACTAAAATTAGTCGAGGGATCTAAGTGATGATGGATGAGAGGGAAAAGTAGTAGTGGAAAGTTTTTGTTAGATTAAAGACTGCACTTAATGTTTAAGAGAGAGCAATTGCAACAGTCTATGATGAGATAAGTATTACCATTGTGTTTGCAGTAGCCTGACTTTTGCTATTTAGATGTGCTGATTGTTGATGAGAAAGAAAAAAGAGTTGTTGTTGTTGATGTGAAACAGTAGTCGCCCGCTGCTGCTGCTGTTTATTGCATTATCTTGTCCGAAAAAGGTTGTCCAAACGACTAGACACACACAGTGTGTTTTTCTTCCGGCGAGCAGAAAGTTGCTCTTCTTTCTCCGCTGTTACTACTAAATTACTCGTAGCTCTTCGCTCTTTCTTCCCTTCCTTCCGGTTTGATGCACTGCTGGGCAACTGCTGCTGCTGCTGTACAATCTTTGTACGACAACTACTGTACAAAGAGCACGTGAACGAACTGTGCGGGTACTTGCTGGCGGATTAGTTGGAACAAGGGAAAGAGCAGTAGCGGAACCCCCACACACACAAACTGACAGACAATGGAGCTGATGAAAAACTAAAAATAGAAAGTGTCACCCAAAAAAGACCAGCGCTGGGGATGTCCGATATGCTTGATGCTATTGTTGTGTTGTGCTCTTCGGCCAACTAAACAAATAGCAACAACAATAACAACAAAGGGGGATGCGATAATTTCCGGTCAGAAGCGAAAAAAATGTTGGCGATGAAAATGGCGAAAAGAGGAGAAAATTGGAGCGAAGAGCTTAATAAAGCACAAGTAAAGAAGAAAAAGAAGATGGGCACAGTTGATGAATAAATAATGAAAAAGAAGAGGGAGACCACCGATGACCAGAAATGAGACACAGAGATGCCACCTAAAGTTGATCACCAAAAAATGATTGAACAAACAACAGAAAAAATGTGGGCAACAACCCCACAAAGACAAAATTGTGGCTCTGTGGCTGCTCTGCTGAAGCAGAGCTAATAAAAATCGGCTGAAAAGCTGAAGACTGCCGCCAATGGGGTGCTTTTATAGCTGTCCCCTCTTTTTCTCCTCTCTTCTTCTTCTTCTTGGGCAACAGCAGCAGCAATCCTCGCAAATGATTATTGCTCGTTGATTATGGAGTTGACAAACCACAAAGCTGAGGAAAAGAGAGAAAACAGGAGGGCAAAAAGAGGTGAGAGAAAAATGGAGAGCAAGATCAGAGAGAGAGAGAGAGAGAGAGAGAGAGAGAGAGAGAGAGAGAGAGAGAGAGTCACCGCAAGTCACTTAGATCACATCAATCATCAAAGAAGAGAGCGGGAGGACAACAACAACAACGACAACAACAACAACAACAACTGAGCAGCACACACAGTCTAATGTGACCGATATAATGAGAGTAAGTGAGAGTAACCGTAGAAGAGTCACACGAGGGAAAAAATGATCGGTGGGCAGATTATCAGGAGAGTGAGAAAGAAAGAGGGGGAGATCACAGCGAATTCTGTGCGGGACCAAACGAGAGAGAGAGAGAGAGAGAGAGAGAGAGAGAGAGAGAGAGAGAGAGAGAGAAAAGGAGCATTAATTATCAAATCGACACTGCTGCTGTCGCTAATGCTTAATGAGTGCAAATGTTGCCTCTGATTACCGGATCAGTAGTGTTGAACGTTGAATGAAAGTGAGTGCAGACTTACTCACTGACTCACATTATCGCCCTCTAATTGCACCCAAGACTCTTTCTCTCTCTCTCTCTCTCCCTTGGATGAAGTCGTCCATTGTACTACTTTTTGTGCCTTTTTGTACGAAAGATGACACTCTCTCGGCTGAGAGGAAAAAGGTGCTGTTTCTGCTGTTGTTTTGGATGACGATAATGAGGAAGAAGTGGATGATGAAAATATTAGACAATAACAAAGGAGAGGAGAGATGATGCAGTAATGGACCCGTCCACTGTGTCAGACACGACTAGTGCTACTTTGTTGTTGCTGTTAGTTGTACCGCAAAACAGTTGCTCCGATTTCCGCAGTGAATTAGTGTGGTGCTGTTTAATTGGAGAAAAAATGTAGTAACTGTAAATGCACGTAAAAACATGTTTTCCCTTTTATTATTATCATCCTTTTGTTTTAGATTTGAATTCAGCAGCAAAAAAATGTGTGCACCAAAATGAGTTTAGTCAGCTAATTTCATCTTGCTGACGGTTGGATGAGCGGTTAGAACAATTGCCAGTTTTAATTTGATTTAATTTTTCGTGCACGTTTAATTGTTTTCAATTCTGTGCTTGTTGCTAATTGGCTTTTTGTTGAAAACGACAGAAGATTTACAGAAATGAAATGGAAAATTAATGTGCATGTAAATGTGCTGTGGCACCACTGTTTGGCGAGTGCGTCTGTTTGCTAATTTGACAGTTGAAACAGCAAAAATAATCTGGTGCTGCTGTTGCTTTAAAATTGAAACAAATTAAAACTTCTGCAACAACAACGAACAACCGTGTACATTAGCATGACACAATTGATTTTGTTGCTGTTGCTGCTAGGCTTTTTCTTTCTATTTTGCCCATATTGCTCAATGTTCTACACAAAAATGGACACAGAAAAAAGGCAAAAAAGGCAAGCTGTTTTCGATGCTGTTCTCCCTGTTTCTGTGTATCGCTTTGAATATTTTTCTTCTACTTTTTGCCGCCCCCAGTCCTCAGTGTGTTCCTGCATCTGCAACTGATGCTGCTGCTGCTGCTGATGATGATGATGATTAATGGTAGAACAAATAGGAGCAAACAGAAGCAGAAGCAAGTAAACAACAAAACTGGAGTATAAACAGATGAGAAACCTGCCCCAACGCTCACCTTTGCATGCATGCATCTTCTCGCAATGATGAACCGATCTGTGTGCTGATCTTTTCAATCTATTTTTCATTTATTTACTAGTTCATCCTGTGTGTGTGTGTAGTTACCACTTTGCAAAAAAACAAGAAATCACACTTTGAGCCACTTTTCTCTTATCGCAGGCTTTATCGAATTGAAGAAGCAACAAAAATTAGTTGAAAACGATGATCCCTTTGACTCGCTCACTTTCGGTGGCTTCAGTGACGTGTTTTTTCATCGTGGTTTTACGCATTCATTATCTAAATGGTAATTTTAATCGGCAAAAAGTGTCAACAAGGAGCAAAAACAAAAAGAAAAAGTTGAACTTTTTACTTGCCATAAAATGTTTGTGGGGCTCTTCTGGCACGTCCAGCCTAATATTTTTCAAAGGCTAAGCGCTACTAATAAGTTTAAATTGATGAAGACAACAGCTATATTAGTTGTAATGGCAAAAGAGAAAATGAAGTTTAATTGACTTTGGTGATAAGCAAAGAGAGAAAATGATCAAAAAAGGAAGACCTTTTACTATATCGCAATTTTTTTCAACCACTACCGATTTGATTAAATTTTGTCCCATTCCTGTAAATTAAAAAGTTTTCCAAGATGGCACAAAAAGTTACTTTTTCTTCTTCTTCTTTGCTTTTTCTAAAGTGATGATGAGCACGGTGATTTATGGTGGACTCTGTAGTTTTTTTTGCTTGCAACACTCCTTTTTAAACAGCAAAAAGATAGCTTTTCAACGCTTTTATGATTGTGTAAAACGAATTGATGATCCTGAAAAAAAAGAAGAAAAGCTTATCTACTGCTTAAAAGATTTAGTAAAGCACAAGAAACAGACAACACTTTGCGTAGAATTTTTGTTAAGCTGCAAAATTGATGATGACACTGAAAAAAGAAGAAAATAGCTTAGCTTTTTTAATAGAGCAATTAAAAGTAGATTTAAAGGTCAAAAGAACGTGATGAAAGACAAACATGTTGCGAATTTTTAAACTGACACATTGATTATTGTGATGAAAAGGAAAAAAACTAGCTATTATCTCATTTCTAATAATTTGCTTTTTTAATGCCCAACAGTTCAAAAAGTCTGTGAAAACTCTGTAGTTTAACTGATCATTTGTTAGTTTGACATGAAATGAAATAAATCTCTATATGATCCTTTTTTTCTCATTGTTTCAACTGTGTTTCATCTGAATACTGTATTTATAACACTTGTTTTCTTTTTAATACTGAAAGTGATTTCTTTCATCTTTTGTTTTGTACTGTTTGTACTAGGCTTCACCTTAGACTGTCACCTTTAGTCAATGAGTGCTACTAAACCGGTATCCCCTCCTTCCTTCTCAGGTACAGCTGCCAAAACCGGCACTAATGTGTTCGGTTATTGCTGCGGTTGCTGCTGGCAGCCGATAATTACCGCGGTTGTCTACGGTTGTCAATGCCCTCTCTCTCTCTCTCTCTCTCTCTCTCTCTCTCTCTCTCTCTCTCTCTCTTCACTTTCAATTAGCCCTTTCACTTTTTTCTCTGCCTGCTCGCTCTGCTCGTCAATCAGGCCCTCCAGATTTCGTGATCGCAGTTCATCATCATCATCTCTCGCAGTGATTTGACTGCTTTTGCTAATGGGGGAGGACAGATAGAGCAGCCAATCTGCATACAGCGACGGTTTTATTTAGAGCTCAATGGAGGAAAAAAGAAGAAAAAAAAGCAGTACTCCTAAATCTAAATCCAATGTCCAATGTATTCGATTGTTTGCTGCTGCTGCTGCTGCTGCTGCTGAGGCTGTTTTTATTTTTGCCCAAATGTGTACGTGTTTATTGCACGATTGCCGTTTGTGGATGTGTGTGTTCTCCCGGTAAACAAGATTTTGTCTATCGATTGGAAAACATGTTGAGGTAAACACAATATATTAAATTTAGTGCACTAGTGTGCAGGTAAAGTTGATGATGATGGTGGTGGTGGTGGTAATGGTAAAAAATCGTGAAACAAAATAGAGTAAAAAATAAAGTTAGTGTCGGACGATTAGCCGCAACGGCGCTTGAGATTTGTATTTTTAGTGTGCACTAATTTACCGCTGATTTGGGTTTTAAACTTGAAAACAACACAAAATTTTTTATGTTTTAGTACACCTCTACTGAAAACAACAAACAAAGCTTTTACTGGACAAAAAATAGAAAAGTAGTATGCACCTGAGATGAACAACGGTTTTTTACTGAGAGTTCACTTCAGAAAGTGCAAAAGTGGACTTGCTGCATGCCTGCTCGCAATTTAGCCCCCTCTTCTCTTGCCGGCAAATCACAGCCGTCATCATCATCATCGTCATCATCATCATCAGCAGAAATGAAAGTTCAATTCAATTAATTACCCCGTAATGATGAACTGCCTCCACCGGGCAGTTATTACTGATCAAACAGAACAGTAGCAGTCAACAGTAGCAATCAGTACGCAGATGATCAAAACGATTGAGAGGGGAGGAAGGGAGAAAGGTGATTAAATTGAAAGGGGGAAAAAAGAGGGGATAAAAAGGGGAAAGAGAAAAGCGACAGCAGTCTTTGTCCGTCTAGTCTAGTCTACTTTGATCAGCCAAACTCGGCAATAATCGTTACGGGCACTACCAGTAGACGGAAAAAAATGAAAATAAAGAAAGTATTTGGAGGAGAAAGCAGGGGCCGACATTAGCGATTGGATTGACAATGGGACAACAATGGATGGAAAAAAGGAGATCAACCTGCAGGAATAGATGATGGTGGCTGCGAGGCTTTGGTGGCCCGGTAGATTATCACAGAGATAATGGATTACATTTGGATATTAGAGTAGAGGCAGCAGCAAAACAATAGCAAAAGACAACTAATGCAGTCGAGGATGACTGAGTGATTTGAATGTATGCAGAACTTTCCGTCTTCTTCTTCTTCTTCTTTGACTTCTCAGAGAGAAAGGTCGAGGGAAACTGAAACTGAACAGTGTCAGCGCGTTTTTGTTGCGTGGGAGAGGAGGAAAAGGAAGGTCAGGAGACGGGGCAAAAAAGTAAACTGATGATAAAAAAAATGACGATGATGATGATGACCGGTGAAGCGGAACACCTGACTGAGTGAAAGGCTAATCAAATAGTTTTTCCATGTCACATTAGACGACATGAAGGTCATCAACAGCAGCAGCAGCAGCACTGGTGACATTTGTGCTGTACTTTGGGTGTGGTGATAACAGTGTGTTATCTGTACAGTACAGTGTGCTCTACAGTTTGACCTCAAAAGCTGTCTCGGTGCGGTTGACATTACTGACGGCGGTTTTCTTTTTGGCTAGATCATCTCCCGTGCGTCATCTCTTTCTAACTACTTTGAATCAGTAAATTTTGTTTACCGTGAAACGAGGTAAGGTAAAGACCTGTTTTTCAACTTCCTTCTAATATTTGATTATCAGCTAAGAAGGGATTACTTACACACACACTCAGAAAGAAAGGTAATGTTTTGCATTTTAAACTTCATTTTTGCTGCTGCTGCTGCCGTTATCTACTGCCTACATTCATTCCCCATCAAAGTTGTTATTGAATTTAAAACAAAAACGATTTTTTGTTGCTACAACTTGAACAAAATCTTTTGCTTTGTACACCGCAAAGCCTCTTAGCAAGTGCGTGCGCCCCATAATCTTGTTCAACCAGCCAAAACAAAAAAAGAGGCAGTACATTACATGATGAAATGTCAAACAGCAGAAAAGAAACAAGGGAAGTTTTTGATGACATTACCGGAACAATAAAAACCAATAAGTTGAGGGGTCTTTTAGTGGAATGAATATATTGCGGAATTGACTTGTCTTGCTTTATTGCACTAACCCACTACTCCACTACTCTACTTCAACTTTGGCGGAAGTTTGCCAGCAAAAACGAGAGAAAACGAGTGCAAAAAGTTAAGAGTGCAAAACAAAAATCTTGAATCTGGTAATCTTTCCTGGCGATGTTGTTGTTGTCGTTGTCGTGGCCGTCGTTCCGGCACATCACCACCACTTTACTCTTTCCTCATCATTCTATCTATCCGTCCATCCATCCATCCTACGCATCGGTAAACAAAAACCCATCTTCTTCACTTTTCATAAATAAGTTATAATGGGCTCTCTTTTTCTCAATCTCTCTCATCTCACTCTTCACTTTGGCAATTTCTTCACCGGAATCTTCTTCTTCTTCTTCTTCTTCTTTCTTTTTCCTTCTCCTCTTCGTCATCGCCATCAACCAGAACAGCCAAGAAGGAGAAAACATTTGGCAGTGTTGGGCCTACTTTGAATTGCCTCTGCCAATGCCTGCGATGACGGCAGTCGGCGGAAAGAACACTCATCATCAGTAGATGATCTAATATATGTTCTCACGTGCAGTGCGTGATGCTCGCTGATGAATAATTTACAGCGCTAGGGGAGGGAATAGGAGTTGGAGGGAGGTTGTGGTGAAAGTGGTGAAAGTGGACCGAGGAGAGGAAAAAGAAGATGAAGTGGACAGAAGAGAGCTAATGCCAATGTACTTGAACTAGAGACTAGAGAAAAAGCAGTTTTTTTCTAATAAGTTAAAACGTCATAAAGATAGTCACTTTTTTTCATTGAGTTTTGAGCGTACCTGAGCACTTTACTTTTTAAGGGGCAGTTTTTCAAATTATTTTTATTGTCGTTGTTTTATTTTTTGCACATTGCACTAAGATGAAAATAACTTCTTTTTTGTTTGTTTGATTCATCAAATTACCAAATGCCTCTCTTTAGTTTTGCTACCCCATAGCATTCGTGACAAAGCTCAATTTTTAGGGTGTTTTGTGCAGTGCGTAGACATTCATTTTACAGAGAAATTAAAACAAGAAAAATAACCTTCTTTTTTTGAGTACAAGCAAACATTATTAAAATATTAATCATCTGCTTATTAAATGACAGTCTTTTTCCATTTAAGTTGTAAATGTTTGCGTTTTATTTTAAAACTTGAACCATATAACTGGAAACTCACTGACAGCTTGTGAGGCAGTTTAATTAACTTTCGTTTATCGTTTTAATTTAATTAATTATTTAAAATTTATAATTTTAACAAATTGTAAAAATTAAAAAGAGTTAATTTTGTGCTACAGGTCACCTTAGACTGAAGAAACATGGACTATAAATCATCTCAGCAAAACTGACCATTTTTCAAATCCAAAAAATACTATTACATCAAAAAATAATATTGATCACTTTTGAGTGCAAGCACTTTTCATTGGAATATATAGAAAAAAATTCACACAACAGTTTATCTATCAACGGCAGCTACTTTTTTCTGCTTTCAAAATATTTTCATTTCATCTTCGACCCCCGAGCCCTCTTCAATAAATGATGCATTTGATGATTAAGCAGCAGCAGCAGCATCAGCAGAAGTGGAAAACAAAATCTCAACCACAATTCCAACTAAAGGGACGAGGAGGAAAGCAAAGCAGAGAAAATGAGTGCAGAACTGCAAGAATTTAAGAGTTTTGGCAATTAGAAGAGAGAGAAAGAGAGAAGAGAGGAGACAAGAAAAGTTGTACTTTTTTTTATCAAATAACAACAACAACATTTTCCTTCTCTCCACTTCCACTTCCACTTCCACCACCACCACCACCACCACCAGCGACCATAACTTAATTATTTAGTAATTACATTTCAGAGCAGCTTACTTATCTCCCAAGCAGCAAAAGCAGCAGCAGCAGCAGCAACAGCAGCAGCTTAAGCTGAGCACCGAGAGTACAAAGAGTACTGAAGCCTGGCGCAAGCAGGCAGGCAGATTTGCCCATTTGCCTGTCTGTGTATATTATATAATTCAACTTGTTTTGTTTCACCACCATACACACACTCGACAATTTTTTTTCTTTTGTGTTAGACTACAGAGCAAAAAAACAGCAAAAGCAAAAGCAAACCTTTCATCTTTTCATCTGTTTGTCAAGAGAGTGGTCTCTTTGCTGCTCGGTCGGTAATTACTGCCGTCTAGACGGGGCATTTTAAGCAAAGAGCAGAGCAGAGCAGAGCAGACCGTCAAACAATGCTGCTGCTGCTTTTTGCTGCTTTGTGGTAAAATTTAATATAGAGAAGGAGAAAGGGAGAAAGAGAAAGGAAAAGTGTAATTACAGCATCGAGTGTATCCTCAGTCTCTGCCTCTCTCTGTCTCTCTGTCTCTCTGTTTCTGTTTTGTGGTCTGCAAATGGACTTTTGATTGAGCTGCTGTTAGAGCTGTTTTTGTCGCCAAGTGCGCGCGCCAGCGTTACGTTTATCCGGGCTTGGCTTTACTTTAAAAACTTTTCCTTCTCTACACAAGCTCACTTAGCTAGCTCTCCCTTGCTCCCTGGCGCATTCGATCGTTCGTTCGTTTTCTGCTCTGCTTACGGTGGCGGCGGCCTAGAGTTTGCCCTTCAAAATCAACTTTTGAACAACCTCTGCTCTAAAAGAAAGTTGGTGACTGTCAAGTGACTGTGACCACCACCAGCAGCAGCAGCAGCAGCAGCAGCAGCAGCAGCAGCAATTAGTCGTTGATGGTTCAGATCTGGTTGTTCTGGTTGTCTTGCAATGTTGTTTATTCTATTACCGCCCCATCAGGGCAGAATTTTTAAAATGAAGAGAGAGAGAGAGAGAAAGGATGAGAAAATCGAGGCTTTTAAAAACTTAAAATTAAAACCAGAGTTGTTGAGCCTGGAGTTTCGTGCTAGCCTTAGTAGGCTCAATCAATGGAGTTTGGCCAGAACCTTAACAGACCACCAGAACTGACTGGCTAGCTTTGGAAATTAGTTTACCACTAATTTCTGCTCCTGGTTCTGTCTAATTCTGCCTCTTCTTCTTCTTCTGTTTGCTTTTTTCGGTTGCTGCTGCTGCTGCTGCCAACACTCTCTGATGAACTATTTTTTCTGTTTGTTTGTTTGCTGACTAGGTTTGCTTAAATTCTTCATTGAATTGGGGTTTCCACCAATTCGCCAAATACTCTTCCTACGTTTGAGTACATTTTGTGTTTGTTTTAGATGTAGAGTAGTTAGCCAGCAGCAGCAAAAAGACAAGTGGAGGGAAAACACACGACAACAACAACAACAAAACGACCACCAGTGGAGATTACTTATTCTCTTTCCCATCGAGGTTTCTCCGAAAACCCCCGAGAAGACTCCCGGGTCAGCAGCAGCAGCAGCAGCAACTGCTAAATAAGCTAAAAACTGGGCTTCACTTTTTACCGAGAAATCAGTGCCAAAGAAAATGTAAAAAAGAAGAAAATTACCAGAGGTGGTAAATTATTCACAGTAAGAGGGTAGCCCCGTTAGAGGCTACCACTTCTTCTTCTTCTTCTTCTTCTTCCCCTACGCCATCTAATTTTCTCTACGCATTTTCTGCCAATTCTCGGAATCCTGGTTCTTTTAAACTTTCAGCACTCCCTCTTCGTTTTGCCTACTACTGTTTGACTCAAAAGCTTTAGCAAAAAAGCTGCTGCTGTTTCAGATCAAAAGTAGTAAGTAGTGTAAGTGGTGTAAGTAGCTTCTGCTGCACACATTAAGGTAATTTTCTCCTGTCCACACCTAACACATTGTTCCTTGAAAAGACGTAACCAAAAGAAAACAGTAAGAAGAAAAGAGAGCTACCTAGGTCACAAAACAACGGCAAAAAAGGTTGCCTTAAATTGGCGGCGACGGCCATGATGGCTAAAATTTTCCACTCCTTGTATATTAAATTTTGCCCTGCCTGTGCCGCATGAATACATTTTTTCGTTTGTGTAAAAAAGCTTTTGAAATAGAGAAGCACTACCTCTTCCTTTAGTATCAAGTTTTACCGAGGACAGCTTTTAATCTTCGAAAAGTTTATCGTAGCGGAACGGTAAGTGCACATTGTTTTGTGAAGTGCCACACATCCCACCCCGTGCTGCTATAATACGTTTTAATGGCTGTCATATTAGTTTAATTATATTACTTTTTTGCGCTTTGTTTGCTCTGTGTTCGGACGACGGAGTCCCAAATGAAGGGAAAAGATAATGTACGGCTAGAAAAAAAACAGTGGGCTAAATGTGAATAACAGTAGCAGCCTATTGTTTTTGTTTCAATATTTGATCGACGGAAAACTTTTCTACCTTGTACAAAGTTCAAATGTACATTGCCTACAGTACTTTTCTGTCTCTCTTTTTGCAAACATTGACACTTGACAATAGTTGCAGCCAAAACGCGTCCCATCTTTTTCATTAAATCATCAGCAACCCCTTTTATTTAACTTTTTTAAATTTAAATTTAATGTTAACATTTTAAAACTTAAAAACATTTTTTATGTTAAAATCGTTTTGGTTTTTAAAGTTTAGGTTTTTTGTGTTAAATTATAATTAGAAATGACAAATAAACAGCCTAAATTTAAAAATGAAGGCTATAAAGCGTTGCAGAAAAAAAATATATTTTTGAGCAGTTTAGGTTCTCAAAACTAGGCGCAAAACTAAAAATGGTTTCTTTTATTAATATTAATGTCATTACACGTTTGCCTTTTCCACTTCTCTTTTTCCGTAGCACAATTTAAAAACAAACACGCATAAAAAGCAAGCTAAATTTTGCGCTATAAAAGTTTAATGAAAAGTTATGTCATTCTGCTTACTATTTATCTAGTTGAATATTGCGAGTATGACATTTCACTTCATGCACACGCCAAAATCACATTCGCATTTTGGCTGACGTAATTAGGAAGAAGGCAACTGAAGAAAAAAAACTTTCTCACACTTTCTCAGTAGGAGAAAGCACCGGCCAAAAAAAGAAGCAAAACAAATCAGTGTGCCAAAACTAAAACCAACAAAAAGGGAGAAACGGCAGACTAAGTAGACGGCTAGAAGTTAGCTTTAGGCAAACGACGGGTGCAGTACCGTCACGGCACTTCTATTCTTATTACGTAGGTTTGATATCACAAGATGGGAAAAATAGTACAAAAAAGTACTAGTTCATCCCCGAAACGAGCTAGGTAGTAGAAGGAGAAGAAGCGGCATAATAACCAAAAAAGCGGAAGTCGGCAACTAAAAAAAAATCATACAAACAATAACTAGTAGTCTAGCACCCGAAAAGAGTCTTACTTTTAATCTTCCTTCCGCAGAAAAAAAGAAAAGATGGGGAAAAGGCAAAAGTTAACTACCACCACTACTAAATACCGACCGGAAACGGGGGTAGGACAAAAAAACAAAACACCAGAAGGTGAAAAAAAGTCAGCCATAAAGCGGCAATAAAGAAGAACCAGCTAAGCGAACCTACAACATCGAGCATTGTACTTTACAAACTTTACAGCACCCACATTTTCCTTTGTTTTCCCTGCTATCTTTGCCCTTCTCTCTTGGTGGTGTTTGCACGCCCCCCCCTCCCTGTTTTGGTACACACATTAGTTGGGTGCGCATATAACATTGGAGAAAAAGAAAGACACTGAATTTAATTACGGTACAAACTGTGTGTGTGTGTGTGCTCGGCGCTCCAAGCTATCTCTCTAACTAGTGGACGCGGACTACTACCACCACTGCTGCTGTTTAGGTTGCCTACTATTTAATTAAGTCAATTAATTCGGTGAAGACTATAGCGGAAAAGCTAGCCAGCCAGCCAGCCAGCTCGCTTGCTTGCTGCTTGCTTATCGTCCTTCGACTTTGCTGCTGCTGCTGTACAAACTCTGCCTCTAGGAAAACTCTTCCACTGTACGACAACACCGCTCCTCTTCTTCTTCTTCCATCTATCTATCTATTTGTCCACGGTCATCAGCAATGGCACGGTAATTAACGGTAATGTGCCCATGTGCCTCTCCCTCTCTGCTTAGCCAGCGTCGGACAGAATGTTAAGCAACCGACCAACTGACCGACCGACTGACTGACCAACCAACCGAATCGAGTCGAAAGAGCAGAGCAGCCCGTACACACGAAAACGAGATATTTGTGTGCCGCAAATACATAACATAAACTACGACGTTGCGGTGTGTCCACGCAATGAGATGAGAACGAATGAAAGTGAGTGAATGAATGAATGTCCAATGTCGTACTTATCTTTCTGCTTTTTTATCTTCTTTAAAGCAAGCCAAACACTACTACTGTACGACCACCGTTGTTTTGCAGTCGTACAGTAGTAGTTTAATCTTTAATCTTATTAGTAGCAGCAGAGAGAAAGTGTGCAGAGAGAGAGAGAGCCGAGGAAAAGGGCAAAACCTATTAATACAGTGTGCCGTGTGTGGGGGCTGTTTGATGTTTGCCGTTTCTGCGGTCATTTATTACCACCACCACCACCGCCTGGTCCACCTTTGTCTTTTAGGTTTAAAAACCAAAAACAGAGCAAGCCCTAAATTGCCCATTCTCTCTCTCCTCTCTCTCTCCCGCTTAATAGGTACTACTTTATTCTCCAGTGCTTTTGATGAGCAGAGAAGTTCGAACCGATGGAAAAAAAGAGGAGAAAGCAGGAAAAAAAGTAATTGTCGGTGGCGACCACCAACTGAAATTGTGGCAGTGTGGCGGCGGCGGTGGTCAGCGTGGCATGTGGTCATTGTCGCTTGGCACGCAAATGGCAAACACAGAGAGAATTGAGGGAATGGAGAAAGACAAACGCAGGCAGGCAGCAGCAGCAGCAGCAGCAGCAGCAGAGGGCACACCGAATTTTATTGGCCAGGCTAATTTATTGTTCTCATTTGGAGAGGGAGGGAGGTCGATTCTGGCCGATTCTGGCTAATACCTAGAACCGAATAACCAACGGATCCTTGGATCGGCTGCTCGGCTTTGGCTTCACAGCAGTCACCGGTGGCCACCAGATCTGCTTCTAATTCTTCTCTTCCTGCCTTCCTTTTCATTAACCTTGCCCTTGTACAGCTAAAAACGTTCTTCTCGTACAAACACACAACACACACTAACCAAGACTGAGATGACTGGTGCACCAACCACCACCAGAGAGATCCCAAAGGAGCAGCAGTGGGAGCAACATTTATCTTCGCCGTTTGTTGAGCACCTCCTAAACTAAAGCTATTCTAACGTATATATTTTGCAGTCCAGGTGAAGGTCAGTAAGGTTTGCAAAAGTGCTGGACGGCTGCACTTTTTTCCCCTATAGCTGGTGGCTGTTTACTTAATTTGGCTGGCGTTGTATTTACTCTCTCTCTCGTTTTATTTTACTCAGCCAAGTTAGGTACATTATTTGCTTTAAATTTTAATGCTTAATCAAATCACCAGTAAACTGCTAAAAAGTTATTCTGCGCAGACATGTTATTCACCGAAAAATTTGACTGGCTAGCTGTTTTAAACTTTTAATTAAATTTTTGAATAAAATTTGATTTGGACAGTTTTGATAGTTTTGAAAGTTTTCAGTAGGCAGTAGGCGTCAGACAGACAAATGAAAGGCGGATAAGTGCAAGCAAATATGCCAAGTTTTAATTTGCAAAAAGATGATGATGATTAAATTAAAACTTTGCAAAGTATTGGCTTAAAATTATTAAAACTTCCGTTTTCAAAAAAAATTTGGCAGTTTCAGCAGCAGCAGCATTTGTTGCAAACGTTCAACTATCAACTTTAATTAATAAAATAGTGCCTAATAATTAGCATCACCCATGGTGAATTTTAAAATGAGCCGTTAATTAGCTTAGTCTGGAGAAAAAAGAAATAATATTTAATTATCCTAGTTAGTGCGTTGTACTTTTTGCTAGCCACTCCTTTTCACAGCTGTCAAATAACAGCGACAGCAGGGTAAATTGTGTTAGATAGAAAGAGCAGAAAACAGGCCCCAAAAAAGACCATCAATTTCAAATTGGTAAAGCAAACACAGCACACAAAACTTCTCGCCTGTTTTCCTCTCCTGGTTTTTCAACCAGTTTTGTTGTCCACTTTCTTTTTCTGTGTTTAAAACTCAACCACCAGCCAGCTTTTTATTTTGTTTTCATTTTTACTTTTATTTATATTAGTCTTTCTTCAGTATTAATAAAATAGCGTGTCCCACTTTTCTGTTTATCCACACACATGTCTGCGGGATTACAAGCGGCATTAGTGTCGAAAGTGTTTGTGGTGAGTCGGAGGAAGGAGGAGGATGTTTGATGTGGAAAAATAAACAGAATATAGAATTCTCTAAAGTGTGTTAACAAAATTGAAAATGAAGAAAGGGAAAATAAATGGTGGTTTGAGATGATGCTGATGATGCTGAAGATGATGAAGATGTAGCGCGGCGGAGAAAAAGGGGTGAAATCAAAGAGGATGAAGAAGGAAAGAGAAAGTATGGGCAGAAAAAGAGGGTGTTCAAAAACTAGACGTTTTGCTGGTAAATGCGGTGAAAAGATTAAAGGAAAGGAAAGAAAGAGACAAGAAGATGCCTTGCTTTCTTGTCAGTCAGTTTTTGTCTGCCTGGTTAGCCCGGTTTGGGTTGAATAGAGGGAGAGAGAGAGAGAGACATTTTTCTGGACAACTTTTTTTCTTCCTCTTCTGACGGCGCCAGACAGAGGAAATCCAGCTTATTAGTGGGAATGAAAAGAAGAAAACGGGGTGAGATCAATAAAAGTGTGTGTCTGTCGGTGGGACATCTGGGCTGAAAAGGAGAGGGCTCTTTTTGGGTGTGCTTTTGTCTGTCTGTGTTTGAGTTGTCACCGGTTGTGGGCTACCACTACCAGTCAAGGTGGTGGTGGTGGTGGTGGTGATGGTTTGCTTTGAATGTGAGTGAGTGTGAAGGAATGTCAGTGAGTGAAAGGAGATAAAGTTAGTTGGGATGAGGAAGAATGGGATGAAAAGAAAGAAGAAAGGAGAGGAAATGCAAAAAGAAGGATACAGGAAGAAGAGAAAATTTGGCGGGAAAAACGTGAAAGTTTTTGTGTAAGTAAGTTGGTGGTCCTTTATAAGTAAGCCAAGTTAAGTCTCGGAGGTGATGGGTAAAAGGAAAGAGTAGAGGAGAAAGGAGAAGAGAAAGGAGAGGATGTGGTAAGGTGAAGTGAAGGTCTTTCTGTTCAAGGTGGATGAGAGAGAGAAAGAGAGAGAGAGAGAGAGAGAGAGAGAAAGAGAAGAGTGAAAATTGAAGTGTATAATAGAAGATGGAGAACATAATAAAAATAGTACGAAGGGCCTGTAAGGTTATGGGAAGTTGGATGATGATGATGATGACCATCGAAAAGAATGGTTAAAGAAGGACAAAAAAAAGAAGAAAAAAGATAGAGCACTTCAGAGAGCAAGAGAGAGAGAGAGAGAGAGATTAAGGACTTGGGAAAGAGTGTTCTGGCAAAGGGGTGGGGGGGAGGTGGACAACAAAAATAATATGATGATCATTCTTCAAATGATGATAAGGGGTGCGCCAAGGTGAGTGGGAGTGGTGAGTGGGGGGGAGTGTGTGTGATTGGGATTGGGGGAGAAGAAGATGATAAAAGAGATGATGAGAGTGATCAACAATGAGTATACTGTCAGAGGAGATTGTTTTTAGATTTGGTAGACGGCTTTCAACGGTTTTCAATCAGGGTTCAACGGTTTTCAAAGACTCGCAGGCAGCTTTTGCCGTACTTTTCACTTTTCTTTCACTCTCACCTCTCCCCTACCAAAAGAGATCGTGATGCTCATCGACTTGAGGGCCGACTCGAAGCAGTGATCACAGGCCCGGTTGATCAGCGGGACGATGCACTGCTCCACGTACTGGTCGGAGCGGCTGGCGGCGCTGTGCAGCGTCTTACTCGCAAAGCTGTCCAGCGACTTGTTCAGCGGAAAGGCGATACCGCGCGTCTTGCACTCCAGGCCGTCCATGCTGATCAGCGCAGCATCCGCACCTTGGCCGTCATCGTGTGGTCGATGCCGATCTCCACGTAGACGATGGCCTTCTCGAGGAAGATCGGAGGGTCTTGCCGTGCAGGGGGATCTTGGCGATGCGCGGAGAAGCGAAACTCCGCCAGCAGGTCGCTGAAGACGATGTGCGAGCTGAGGACGAACTGCGTCAGCTCGTCCAGCGACTTGGTCAGCTTCGAGTCGGAGAGGCGCTCGAAGTTGCCCACGCCGCTGATGATGCCCGACTCGACGCGGAAGGAGGCTAAGGAGATTTGAAGGTAAGGAGGTTGAAAGGTGGACAGACGGAAAAAAGATGGTAATAAAAGGTGTTAGTTTTTTATTTCTAGTATTTTTATTTCTAACTTCTATGTATTTTTTCAAAGCAAACATTAAAGTACTGAACGAATAATTCTGCCTGAATCGCCTGAAAAACTGTGATAAGTAAAAAAGGTAAACAACAGACAGTGTCTGTCT
The DNA here is from genome assembly GCA_024499935.1 of Tyrophagus putrescentiae. Lineage (NCBI taxonomy): Eukaryota > Metazoa > Arthropoda > Arachnida > Sarcoptiformes > Acaridae > Tyrophagus > Tyrophagus putrescentiae. The sequence goes on from JAMZRA010000008.1 coordinate 8,125,296, forward strand.
GGCACTGTAATTTGAAAAGGTGTATTCTCTCTTCTGTCTGTATTTCGTTTCTCTGCCTTTATGCTGCATTTTTGTTTAAATATTTAATATACACTTGAGAGTGTCTGTGTGTTTGTGTTACACACAAGTGACTGTTCTTTGTTTGACCGACTTCTCCTTCGTGTGATTATTCTGTACACAATTCCGACTGGGCCCTGTGTGTGCCTCATTGTGTCAACACAATCAGACTGTCTCATTTCTTTTTCTCCTCCTCTTCTTCTCCTTATCATTACTATTCATTGATTTATTTAGTTGTTGCTGTTTATAATGACAAAAAGTGTGATACTCTTTTCTACTAATTTTTTTGCATTCTGTTTCTGTTTTGTCAAAAGATTGGCCCAAAGTGACAGTACTTTTAAGTGAAAGAATATTGAATTTTTATTATTGCATTTACACCGTTACCTTGAAATGTACTGAAATAAACTTTTGCGCAACTAACAAACAGTGGGCAACAAACAAACAACAGCAGCAGCAACAGCAGCAGCAAACGTTTCGTAAAAGTGGGCAAAGTAAATATTTATTTGCCGAATTAATGTAGAACTTTTGCAGCAGAGTAAAACGAGGAGAAAGAGGCACTTTTTAGCTTCTCAGCAATAAATAATGGCCAAAATGCCCTGCATTTTTTATATTTACCAAATGCATTACAAAGCGTGCCGAGTTTTAGATTCAGTTGTGCTCTCTGAAGCTACTACCACCTGCTGAAAAGTACAATAAATAAAAAGTATAGAATCGGTACACTTTTAAAGTAGAGCAGCGGAATCTAAAGTCACGTTTAGAATAGAAAAAAAGGAAATTTTGCCAAACTTTTCCCTTGCAAAATTTAAAAATGTTTGCCTATCTTTCTAAAAGCATGCAAAAGTATGCAAACAAAAAGGAGAAAAAGGCCACTTACCAAAGGAGGTCAGGCGAAACTTGCGATTGATGTCCCAGTTGAAGGGGTCCATCGTCTTGACGTAGTTCTCGCGGACGTAGTCCAACAGCCGGTCGACGATCGGGTTCGCCAGCAGGCTGGTACTGGCCGCCAGCGAGTGCTCCTGCGAGCCGCAGCTAGTCCCGGTGGAGCTCGTTTTCGACAGTCGCCGCCGCGACTCAAAGCGGGAGTTGTTGTTGTGGTTCTGGCGAAAGCGCTGCCGGCGGAGGCTGCTGTTTGCTGAAGAAGTGGCCGTAGTCGTTGAGGTGATGTTGTTGTTGTGCAGTGACCCGTTCAGAGAGACGGGCGTCCCTAGCGACCCGGTCCCCGAGCTCTTGGGTGTCAGCTTTAGATGGGCGAAACGGGTCGGCGGAACGGCGGCGCCTGCTCCCTCCTCCTCCTGCGGCTCGGGTAGAAATAGGCGAGTTGAAGGTGAAGTAACTCCCGCTGCCGCCGCCATTGGACTCTTTAGAAGCTCCGTGGGTGCCATTGCTTTTGGCCGGCGTGGAAGGTGTCGGTGTTCGACAGGTCGGCGGGGGCGTCTTTGGAGGCGGTGGAGTTCGAGGCGGGGTGAAGGGGTAGCCGCCGCCGCTGTAGTCGCCGGCCGTGCCCGAGTACTGGCTGCCGCTGGTGTTGGAGTTGCTCGAGTCGTTCCGGCTGAAGGCCCGGCTGCCACTGAGCGGCGTTCGGTGGCCGATGGAGGGCGAGCCGTTGCCGTTCTGGTGGACGACGCCGTTGATGCCCAGAATGGAGGTGCCCGCGTAGGCCAGTCGCTCCTTCACCCACTGCATTCGACTGGGACTCGGTTCTGGTTCCAGCGGCTCCTCGCGACTGTCCCCGCTGCCGTCGCGGTGGAGCAGGTCGCCGAAGATCTTTAGCTTCGCCAGCTTTGCGGTGATTGTGTTGGCTGCTGGCTGGCTGGGTTGATTCCCAGAAGTTTGGGAACAAGGGAACTGAACTTTCTGAGAAAAGAGCTGCTTTTGTTGACAGCTGCTGCTGTGTTTGGTTTGGTTTGGTTTTGCTGCTTTGTCTCCTCACAAATGCAGTTCGTACCGTTTTCTCGCGTGCCAAAATAGGTGAAGTCAAGTTCAAGTTCAAAACAAAACTGTTGAAGCTCACTTGAAGAAAGTGCTGATAAGATGGTGTGATAAGATGGTCTGCTCAGTGTGATGACAAGTTGAGTTGGTTGGCTGGCTGGCTGGCAGTCAGGTTGGCAGGCAGTCCCTTTCTTCTTTCTAAAAAGAATGAGAAAGAAAAATGAAAGTCATTACATTTTTATATCGAGAAACGCGACAATCTAGGATCGGCGTCTCATTTTTGTGTTTAGGGAAGTGGCGACAGAAAAAAAATTCAGAGAAAAGAGAAAGAAAATAAAAAAATTCTGAATGAAGCCTTCGGCTTGGTTCTGGGTCTTTTATTTTATTTTTTTTTTTTTGATGAATGCATGATTGAAGTGGAATAAAAGAAGGAAGAAAAAGAGATAGAGGAAATGTGAAGAATGAAAAGGAGAGAAAGTGAGAACAGTAGCAGTTTGTGTGTGTGTGTGTTTGCAGAATATAATGGACGCGACTCAAATAATAACCAGAAAAAATTCATCATCATCATCATCATCGCCATCATCGCTCGGTAATGTACCAAAATTTAAATTATGCTAACATTCTTTTCGTTTGCACTTGGCACTGAGCTGAACACTGATACACTGTGTCTCTCTTTCTCGATTGGTTTGGTGTAGAAGAAAAGGCAAGTGAGAAAAAAAGGGAATATTCATGAAAATGGGAAAATGCTGCACTCAAGAAGGGAAAAGGGAAAAGTCCCCAGGGGACAGAATGTCTCTCAATGATTGCTGATGGGCTGATGAAAAACCAAGACAAGAAAAGCAGTGGATGACAATGGGCTGAGTGAGTGAAAGGGGAAAACATAGTCAGAGAAAGAGTGCGCCAATTTTTTTAGGCTCAGTCAGAGACTCCTGAAAACATGGACAGACGGAATATTCTCGCTGAATAATACAGCACCACACAGCACACGGGTCTCTTTGCTGCACGCCATTACTTATGCAAATTCAAACTTCTCTTATTTGAAAAACGAAAAAAAAATCAAAACTATTCTCGAAATTGTCAAAAAGGAAAAGTGTAAATAAAATGGCTCCCCTTGTACAGCAGCAGTTGAAAGAGGCAAAAAAAGTTTGACGAAAGCTTTTGTGATTTTTTTGACTGCGCGTTCAAAGCAGTTTTTAGGCGGACAATTTATGCAGACAACTTTTTTGTCATCATTTTAGTTTTTTCTTCCCTTTCCTTTCTTATTCGTTACCTTGAACATCTGGATTCACTTGATTCTAGTGAATTGCTTTTTGTGTCTTATTTTTGTTCTCACTAGAAATAAAAATCTCGCGTGACTATCTTTCCTTCTTTCTTTTGCCTAGTTTTGTCGCTTAGCTTGATTGTGCCTACTCCTTTGCCCCGTTTTTTAAGTTTTGTTATTCTCGTTTTGTGTTGTAATAATAAAAAGCACAAAAAGTAAGTTTAAGTGAATGAGAATGTTTTAACTTGTACTCAATTGAATGCAGTGCAGTTTACAGGACCAGGTTTTTTGCAGCCCACTTTCATTTGTTTGTTGATTTTGTGTGTGTGGTGTGTATGTGTGCGTTACACAAAGTTTAAGTCAATGAAAACTGAAAAACCATTTCAATCAAAAGAATTAATTTTTGCAAAAAAACGGTTTGAAAAATAGCATCTTAAGTGTATTTGTTTAAACTTAATTTCAAAAACATGTTTTTTATTATAAAAACATTTGCAACAAATTTAAATCAGGCATAAATCACCTGATTTGCGCCGTTTTTATTTTCGTTTTTATTGTCATTTTTTATAACTTGATACCCATTGCCGTTTTGCTTCCGGAAAATGTACACTAAAAGCCTACCTAGTTAAAACTTATTTTACTTTATGCTTACTTAACCCTTAAGAATAATGACACACAGTAAATGGAAAGAAAAAAAGAATTAGGTTTTGAAAGTTAGATAATAGCATTTAGTAATAGGATTTACGGCCACTTTTAATGCTGCTACAATGCTCAAATAAGCTTCTCTCTCTCTTTTTCTTTGCTTATATTGCAAAACACAAAGCACAGAATCACTTTAAACATGATAAATGAAAAACCAAATTTTACTTTCTTTTTTTTCTACTTCTGTTGTACTCCTGTTGTACGGCACAATCTCCGTTTGTACTTCCTTTTTCCTCCTCCTATTTTTCCCCTTAAACTTGACCTTGCAGCCTCAAACTCGTTGTTGGTGATTTATTAACTCCCAAAATCGTGTTATTATTTTTGCTCTAAGCTCACACACGCACACCATTTAGCCTAGATGTTGTGTAAGCAGAACCGACAAACGGCAAAAACAACGACCAACAATAACATCTCTCTGTTATCAAACCCCTTTTTCAAGCCTGGGAAAAAGGAAAGCAAAAAAAGGTTTAGCGATCACATGAGGTTTCTCCCCATAGCTTTGCTCCTCCTGATCGAAAGTGTCGCCTAGAGCTAAATTAATTTAATTTTGTTTTGGTTTGCGTAGCTCGAGACTGGAAACGACAGCATAGAAGAAGAGGATTTTTTGCCTGCCGTACAAATACGTAATGTACAGGGGAAAAACAGAGAGAAAGAGAGAGAATAAATCACCAAAGTGCTGCACTTTAGGGGAATGCTCATTCAGCCATCTCCAAGTGCTTCGGGTGTCTTTCCAGCACCATTTTGCTTTATTTTGTTTTAACTTTTTTTTCTAAAAGTTTGTAAAACTTTAAATTGCATTATCTTATAACGAATTTTTTTTCTGCAGTAATTTACTTTGAAGAGAAGAGGTATTTGATTTTCGCCAGTGCTCATTAGTGGTTGAGTGAGTGAGAGTTTCTGTCTGCTTTTTTCCTTTCTAAAATGATGAGCTCAATTTTGATGAAACACAAATGTGATAACATTTGTGTGTGCCCGTTTGACTGAAAAAAGAACCTTTTTTAATAATAAAAAATAATAATATTGCCGTCCACTTGATAAAAGTGGTAGGGGAAGAGGAGACCTAATAATGAGAAAAACATGTGACTTTCTTGTTGAAACCTATTTTACATCACTGCCAAGCATTTTTTCTATTGTATAAAACTTTTTTTTGCTGTGTTTCATGCTGTGCAAATATTTAATTGAATGAGATGCTTTTAAAAAAAGAGTAAAGGGGAGGGCAAGTTATTGAGGAAGTGAAGGTAATTTGAGAGTTTTGGCTTCTCTATTACGCATATTTGCTGTTATTGAAAATGATGTCATGAATGTTTGCGTAATCTTTGTTCACAAAATGACGTCAACGGACAAAAAGTTAAAACATCATTTTTAAATTTTAAAATATTTTTTTTCACAAAACAGTCTGTCTAAAATTACACCAGAAAATAGTTAGCATTTTAATGTTTTTGCATTTTTATATTTTTAACATTTGTTTCACTATTCTATTCAATTACATTTTCATTTCTCATTACCACTATCATTATCATTATCATCATTATTTGTTCATCATTTGAACATAGCAAAGTTGCATTTTTTTGCAATTTTTTTTATTCAAAATTGGGTGCAAAACACATAACAGCTTTTTCGTGCAATAAAAACTAAAGTGCACTTTCTGGTACTAAGTTAGGGCAACAAAACTAAAAAATGTGCTTAATTTTTATTTTGGTTTAATAATATTTTTATACAAAATAAAATTATATAAATTTAAATAAAAACTAAATGCGACAGTTGGTGGTGAATCAACACAACCACCAAAAATAAAAACATTAAAACATCACGGAACAAATGTGCTGCTCTAAATGCAAAGTTATGTACAGAAGTAATACATTGTAATACTGACAAATAAAAAACGCATTTTATTCTTAAAAAAATACAAAAAATTAAAACACAAAATTCAAATTAAGACTAATGTAAAAAAATATTCAAAGTAGAAAAAACGGAAAAAAGTCTAATTTTATTACTGTTAATTAAAATTGCAAAAAATTGGCGCAAAAGTTTCAGAAGTCGCTTACAACAAAGTTTGCAAAAAACCCCTCTAAAAAACTTTGCCTACTTTAATCTTACTTGGTCCTAAATCCGTGCCGCATCTTGTAAGGAGTAAAAAACAACAACTAAAAAATCAAATAAAAACATCACCTGAATAACAAGGAAAACTAAAAAAGTGGCTAAAAGTAATTCAAGCAGAGAGAAAGAATGCACATTTTGGACTTGCAATATTTTTTTTCAAGCGACGGAGACGGCAGTCGGGCAATAAATAATTCACACCAAAACGCTCACAGAAAATTTGAGAATGCATAATTGATGCAAAGCAGTAGAGAAATGTAATGAGATGAAATGAGATGCTCAGGTAGTGTGTGTGTGTTTCTCTGCTCCTGAATCCAAAAATATCCGCTTAATTTTTTTTGTTTTAATTTTTGCCATTGAAAGTTTTCTTACTTTTTCATTTCTCAATTTTCAAAATCCCCCCCCCCCCTAAAAACAACCCTGATTTTGAAGAATTTTGCCATTACGCGGTTTTCCCAACTGTGTCGTACTTTTTTCAAGGCCGCGCAATTCTCTGTTTTTTTAGAATTCACATTTTTTCTCTGCTTTTTTTTGCAAAATCCTTTACAGATTTTCCTCTTCTCCTACAAAGGATCTACTTTTATTTTTTAGCTGCTTTATCTCAAACGTTTCAGATGACTTAATTTCAAAAAAAATCAAAATCGGAAAAGAATGCTTTTGCAGTTGTTAAAAGTTTCTAACAAGATGTTACCTAGATTTAGAATCAAACTACAGTAGTAACAAAAGTATTTGACAAAACAAAAAATAAACGTTTTTAGGTTTAAAAAATGTTTTTTAGTTTAACTTCTCTGTTCAGTTTTTTAGTTCTCCAAATGATAATAAATGGTATAGTAGCCTAATAATAATTCACATCTTTTTGTAGGGAAAAAAATTGTAAAGCAGTCAATTCAAGCGTAAGAAGGCTTTTAGCTGAGAAGTAAATCTTGTAACAAAATATAAAAATCGCAATTGTAAATTGCAGGTTGCATCAAATCAGCAGCAACACTCAGTGGAGAAGTAAAATGAAGTGTTTTTGTCTGAGTCAACTCAAGAAAAAAACTAGAAAACTAAAAGGTAACAAAGAAAAAAAGTGATACACAATACAAAAGTGTTGATGATGACGCAAAAGGCGCCGCACCATAAGGGACGCAACGTTTCTCTAAAATGTTTGTACAGGACTTTAGTTAACGAATAAAAAAATCAAGTGACTAAAAAGAAAAAAACAGGACAAATTGTTTTGTTATATTAGCACAAAAAATAATTTTTTTAAATAAAAATAAAATGACATTTGTGTGTGTGTGTGCTGATCACAAACTTTTTAGTTGTCATTACTCAATAAAAAAAATTTTATTCAGTTAAAAAATTAAAATTGTTAATTTGTCAGGCTCAAAAAAAATTTGTTTTTATTTTTATCAATCATTTTGCCCAAAAGGAAAAAACGACAAATTTTAGGGTTTTAAGTTTTCTTTACTTTAAAAACTTTTTTGTTTTATTTAATGTGAATTCAAATTCACTTTATCTTCATTTTTGCATCTCCGCCTTTTTTCTGTTTTTTGTTTTTCTAGGACTTTGAATAAAATTCTTAGAAAAACAGATCAACTACAATGTTTTGTTGAACTAAAAAAAAAAAAAATTTCTGGGCTCAACTTTTTTTCTTTTGTAATAAAAACTTTGCCAATTATTATTTGCCCAGTGATTTACTGGTGCAAATGAATAAAAAATACCGGTTAAAATAAAAAAGCGGGATTATTAGCTCTAGGTGCTTGCAACCTAAAAAATATGCATAGTAATTTTAGCAATCTAAATTTAAAAAAATAATAGCAAAAACTAGATTTGCAAAGTTTGATAAAAAAACCAATGTAGCAACCACTGCCCAATCCTGATCCTTGTTATACAACAACAAACATGTGCGGAAATGATGACTAACAGCAAAAATGTTTTTGCATTGAGTAAAAAACACATACACAAAAAAAAGTTCATCCATCAATCCGGATAAATCTTAAAATGATGAAAAAATAAGCAATTTCTAGAACTAGAAATGCTGCACAATAACAATGTTCGTACAGTGTACAGCAAAAACTTGAAAATAGGACAGTGAAAACACCTAAAAAGAAATGACATGAAACAGGAAATTAACTGTGCCGTTGAAAGGGGCAAAAAGAGTTCTGAAGAGAAGAAGAGTAATGGAAAAAGGATGCATCAAAAGTGTGTGCTGTGAGGCAAATGTAAAAAATGGTTTTTAGTAGTTTAATAATAAAATGAGAATACAGTACCAAAAATTATTTCATTTTTTGCACTAGAGTTTTCTTTTGCCTACTTTAATTGTCTTTATATGATTGCAAACACACTTTTTTCCTTTTTTACTCTGCTGCTGATGTCGCAGCTGCTACAACAAAATGGTGTAATAATGACGGTAATGATGTTATGAAAATATTGCTATTAAATCCCTCCTTTATTAGTCTTGTGACAAAAAACTAAACAAAAAAAATACGCGTGTTGAATTTAATTAAATTAATAGAGAGAGAGAAAGAGACAGAGTACTACAACTCGCACTGTTTTCACTTGATGTGCTACACTTTAGAATACTTTTACACTTTATTTGATTTTTGGGGCAATTAATAAACACACACACATTTGGGAAAAAAAGGAAGTTCACCGTCCACCGGAAATGCCGCGACCAATGGCGCCAAAGACGCCGGCGACGCCGTTGACTGCCGCGCCGGCCACGCCAGCCACGCCCCTGACGCCCGCCTCGGCGACGCCGACGGCGCCGCCGATGCCGGCGCCGACGACGCCCACGTGGTGCCGAGGACGGCGCCGGTGACGGCGCCCACGCCGGTGCCGATGCTCGCCCCGGTTCGGTAGCCCGCATCGTAGCCCACGTCAATGGAGGTATCATAGGAGGAGGAAGAAGAGGTTGGGTATTTATCACCACCAACATAGTGATGATGGTGGATACTGGTTTGGGTGTACGCGGGAGGTGGTGGTGGTGGTGAGGAGTTGTAGTACTCCTGAGAAGGCAGCGGATAACTGGAACAACTAGAAGTTGGGGTGTTGTACTGCTCAGAGGAGCTCTGGGGAATGTAGGCGTTTTGGGGTGGTGGCTGTGGAATGGCTGAATTTGGGTAATACGGAGGAGGTTGGCTGTTGTTGTAGTGAGAGCTTGGGAAGTAGGTGGCAGGGCTGCTCTTCAGTGGACTTCCCGGTCGGTGGAAGGTCGTCTGACCGGGCTCAGGTGGCCCTCCACCACAACCATTTCCAGGGTATGTTTGGGGCTGGTATTGAGGGTGATGAGGGTGATGAGGATGATGTCCCACTGGAGCCGACGTTCCGAGGTGAGCCGGCGAGTTGTAGTAGCGGACGCGGCACTCTTCACAGGCGCAGCTGGACATTGTGTATTTGTGTGTGTGTTGAAAGCAAACTTTGCTCTTTGTACAAACTTTTTAAAATCAAAATCAAGCTTTGTTGAGGTAAAAACAACAGGTAATAACTGAGGTGGCTGAGGGCTTCACCACCTTATAAACACTTTTTCTCGCCTTTCTTTCTGAGGGCGACGATTAGTCACCGCTGCAAAAAACGACTTTAAAAACTTATACAGGTTAACACACAGCAGACAAAGTTGGTGGTAACGAACCACTGCGTAGGCTAATGTGTGTGTGTGTGTGCAGAGCAAAAACCCAAACTGTAATTTTGTTTGCCTCATCTGTCTTCTCTGTTTCTGTTTTTTCTATCTCTGTCTCTGTCCTCTGCCTGACTGATTGTTGTCATCGAGTAACGATAGTACCTGTTGGTAGTGGTGGTAGTAGTGGGATGGCCTACACACGGGTGGGGTGATCTGGGGTGTACACACGGCAATGGATAAGTGGCAATGCATTTGATATGTGCTGGCAACAACCAACACAGCACAGCTTTTTTATACTTTCCCAGTCTGCAGTCGTCACTCTAAACAAAAAGCAACCAAAAAGGCAACAGAATGTTTCTCCTATGACTAGGCTAGTACTACTAAAGGCAAAACCCAAATTGATTGACTAGTGGTAGTGGTCGTTTGTTTAGCAGTAACTCATTGCTGTTTGTTTTGCTCTTTCAAAAAAAGAAAGAGAGAGAGAGATTGATAAAAATGATGTAAAAAGTAAAATTGAACAAATACCTGCTCAATTTTGGGTTAGGTGAAACAGTAGACCAGGGACAGTAGTAGTAGTAGTTTGTTGTCCGGGATGTGTTCTGGCATTGAGGCTGTGCATTTTTGCGTTTTCCAATTAAAAGTTTAATGGTTGACTAAGTAATTGGGTAACGGGTTGAAATGAAATGGATATAATGTTCGGCGGATTCGTGGGAAAAGCAGCAGCAGCAGCAACCTGCTGCTAACGAGCGTTTTGTTTTGCTGTTTTGTTTTGCCTAGTATAGAGTTTTAAATTTTTTGTAAGCTAAAACTGTGTCAGCAGTGTCCTACAATGACACTCTCTGTCCACGTCATTGTCAAACACTGGAGATATATTGCACAATGCTTTTAGGCAAAAGTTCAAAAGTGGTGCTTAGGAAAAATATCATCTTTATTTTTACATTTAAATCAAAAAGAGAGTATTTACAAGGGAAAAGGTATTAAAAAATAAATAAGTTCAAACTTATAGTTTTCCATTCAATTCACTGCTTGGCCACCAGCTCCTGTTTCTGGAATCCACCACCACCTCCTCCAACGGCAACATTTTCCTCCACAATTTCCACTGAAGGAGCCCCAGCAGCAGCAGGAGGCGCCACCGGCGGCATATTATCCTTGACCATCTTCGTCACCGCCCCCACGATGCCCCAGCCGACGTTGAGGGCGCTCTGGGCGGCGTCCAGCGCCCCGGGCACCCTCTCCTCGACGACGCCCTTCACGGCGTTCACCTTCTCGGTCACCAGGCTGGTGGTGGCGCCCAGCGCCGCCGGCACCTTCTCGCTGTACACCTCCTTGACGGTGGCGACGCCGGTGGCGGCAGCGGCAACCGTGGCGCCCACCGCCTCGCCGGCCATAGTGGCCACGGTGGTGGTGGCGGTGTTCACCAGCGCCACACCGCGGCTGTAGCCCTCAGAGTAGGCCGCCTCGGCGGAGGCCTTCACCTTGGCCAGCGTCTCCAGGTAGGCCTTGCTCTTGCAGGTCTCGCAGGAGCACTTTTCGGTGTGGGAGGAGGAGGATGGGTTCATTGTTTAAAGATGAGAAGTTCTTGGTGATCACAACAGCAACAAAAAGTTGAGCAAAGTAGGAAGTGAAGAAGAAGAAGAAGTGAGGAAGACGATTTGAAGCACTGAAAGCTTAAGGCACTGGTTGCTGGTTGTTGTTGTCTGTTGATGTCTGCTGTTTGCAAAAGCAGTCCGAGTCTTTATACTGCAAAGCAGAGTTTGCTTGCTAGTAATCTTTCGCTGGCAGGTGCAGTGGTCTTTCAGTTTGCTTCTTCTTCTTACGTCAGCTTATTATCTTGTCTGCTGAGTTCAGCTGGCCTTCACACATTGGCTGTCCACAGACTGTCTCTCTTTGCCTGCCAGTTTGCTTGCCTACTTCGATTTGCCTGGGTGCACATTTCCTGGCCGGGTGACACATGTGTGTGTGTGAGTTTGTGTGTGCTGTAGCTTAGAAGAAAGCAGCGAGAGATTGCTTCGCTGAATGGCTGTGTGTAATCAGCCAGTGAAAATGATAAAAAGAGGAGAAAGAGAAAGAGAGAGAGAGAGATGTACTCAGAAACACTTTGCTTTGCATTGAAAAAAAGTGAACATTTTTTTCTCTTTTCCTTGACGCCAGTTTGCATGACTCACACTCTCTTGGACAGCTGTACCAAATGATGTGATTTGGTGTGTCCCTTTTTTGATTGCATCAGAAGTACTTTGTTTAAAATTCAGAAAATGTTCTGAATCTTCTAGAATGCTAATTTCTGTTTGGTCACACCAAGATGATGATGATGATGATGATGGCAGTGCCGACAAAAGTAAAACAAGTTGCACAGTTGCACAAAACAGGCAATTATCAAACACACACACCACACAGTGTGATAGATGACTGCTGAGCAAATATTTTCCTATCATTACGGAATCTCAAGCAAGTGAGAACTAAACGTATCACAAAAATTGAAAAAAAATTAGTTGAGTCGTACTGAAACAAAAACTACTTTTTTGCACTACAATCTCGGCCGTTGTTTGTACAGTGTGTCAGTCTGTCTGTCTCTGTGTGGGTGTTTGTACCAAATCTTTGACAGTGCTTGCACCTATTGTATTTGTGTTAGTAGTAGTAATTAGTAGTACTAACAACGGGAAAAAAAGAAAGAAACAAGGTTTGTACAACGACTTGTACTACTACTTCTACTATTAGTTTGCTGGTTTGCTTTATTTCGCCTTTATTCGTATGTACGGCAATTATTTTTTGGTTATTTTGAGCATTTACAGCAGAAAACTTGAAAAAAATCTTTTCTCTGCAAAGTTGCTGCCCGCAGTTGTCCAATCAACCAGACAATAAAAAAAGAAAAAATAGAAAATGGTTACAATTGCAAAAATAATGATAAACAGCAGTGGGAAAAAAAGAAGAAATTCCAACAAAAACAAGTGGTGCAAAAAACAGCAAAGTAAAAAAGGCAAAAAAGTATGTTGTGTCAGCTTTCATTTCCTTCCTTCAGCTTTCTTTTTTGTTTGCCAGATCTCTCATCATTACCAGAAAAACTGTTTGCCCTATTTTTGTCGCCGTTTTCCTCACCATCGTTGACCACACACACACAGCATCGCCATCGTCATCAGAACCGCACCATCATCACCTTCACCGAAAAATAAAATCAAGCCCAAGAACGTCATCATTAAGAGAGGGAATACCAGCAGAACACATCTTTTTTGGTTTGTTTGCTGCTGCTGCTGCTGCTCAGGTAGTCGTACAGAAGTCCTCCACCATTCGCTCCGTCAGCTGGGGGCTGTCAAGCGCCGTCAGACAGTGGCAGAAGGCGGATCGCGAGGCAATGGGCACCGATCGGGTGCTCATTACCCGACCGGCGTCCCGTGCACCGGAAGCAAAGTAGGTGATGGACGAGGAGGAAGAGGACGAGGAGGAAGACGAAGGTGGTAATGAGGGTGAATTGGTACGATTTGACGAGCTGCACCCAAACAGCGAGAACAGTACCGAGGAGGATGCGGAGGATGCGGAAGAAGAAGAGTTTTCCCTTTGTTTGCTCTTTTCATTACCATTATTATTATTGGTAGTGGTGCTAGTGGCAGTGGCAGTATCAAGTGAGGAAGGCAAAGATTTTGCACCAGAGTTGCCATTTGAAGTAATGGCAGCATCAGCAGCATCAGCAGCAGCAGCAGCAGCAGCTGGGCTCTTCATTTTAATTCTCAGCTCGAACTACTCGACAATTGTAAAAGAAAAAATTCCAAAGAATTGGAAGCAGTGAAAAATTTAATTTTGAAATTTTTCACTGCTGATGTTCACTGCTGAAATTCTACGGAAACAAAAATAGATGCTGGTGATGGTGATGGTGATGATGATGATGATAATAGGCTGATAGAATGATTGCTGGCTAGCTAACTAGCAGGCTTGCTAGATGAACCAACAAAAAAGATGAAGAAAAAAGCTACGTTTTCTATTTGCCGTACAAAGAACGAACTAGCCAACAAACAAAAAACTTCAGCAGACAACAACAGCAGAAAAATCTGCAGCAGAAGCGCAGCAAAGGCAAATGCACCTTTTTTTAATGGTAACAAAAGAAGTAATTCTACCTCTGATGATGATGGCAATGGTGATAAAGACAGAAGAGAGAGAGAGAGAGAGAGAGAGAGAGAGAGAGAGAGAGAGAGAGAGAGAGAGAGAGAGAGAGAGAGAGAGAGAGAGAGAGAGAGAGATTACCAACACGATCACCCCACACACTAGCAATAGTGCAGCAGCAGCAGCAGCCAGTTTTCTCCTCTTCTTGCACTCACTCAATACAGTACAGCTACACTGAAAATGTATTAGGATGGCGGTGATGGTGGTGATGATGATGATGATGATGGCAGTGTGATGACTGCTGCTGCTGCTGCTACCGAGTACATTGACTGCCCAGCAGACGGAAATAGCTGCAACGGCAAAAGTCAGGCGATTTTCTTCCTTCTGCCCTCCTCAGTCAACCTCAAGTACGGTAGAACGCGCCCGTCGTACGCATAAAAAGTCGCTCTAATGTTTGTCTGTCTGTCTGTCTGTTTGCTGCCTGCCTGCCTGCCTGCCTCCTCTGTACCCTCATAATGGCAATCACCGTCATAATCATCAATATATTTATTATTATGGCGTGTGGCTAAATAAAAAAAGAAGGTAGTCCTTGGGTCGAGGGGTTTCTGAGAAACGGAGCTCCACTTTTTATTTAAATAAAAATCAATGCACTGTACAGCAGCAGCAGCTTATTCCGATTCATTACACGCAGGCAGCACAGACTTCCTCTGTTCTCTCCTAGTTTTAGCTCAGTTCTGTTTTTTGGTACAATATTCTCTATTCAGCGGAACCACATACTGTGTAGAAGATGTGATTTGGAGTGTGTGTATGTGATTGTAGTTGAGAAGGGGGTACAAAAGTTCCAGGGTGAATTAGTACAATTGTCTTTTCTAATAATAATCAAAAAGTTCCCTTTCCTATTTTTAGACGTCTTTGTGTCTGCTCGCATCAAGCTAGCGTGCAATAGGCACGAAATCAGTGGTGGTGATTGTCTGTCTGTCGGTGATATATTAATTAAACAGTCAGTACAGCTGCACACACAAAAAAATTGAAGCAACTGAAGCGTACTATTGTTGTACTCGAAAGAAAGTTTTTCACACGTTTTTTTTATCACATTTACCCCCACCACTTTTCTTATATATAGTGAATGCAAAATTAATTTTCCTGTTCGCGTTGTACAATCAAACAAATTATTTGCGACTACTTGGAAATTTTTTTCCTGCACTCTAACTAGCAAAGAAAAAGTCTAGAAAAGAGAAAACAAAGAGAGCCGAAAAAAAACAGTTTAGTCGGATGAAGTCGGATTTCTGTTTCTAGTTAGGAAGCAATTGAGTGCGCCAAGAAGGCAGATGGAGAAGAAAAGAACGGGAAAATCAAGTGCAAATAAATTTGCTAGTGAATAGTCACAGCCCGAACAAAGGAATGCACAGCAACCGCCAGTTAGCACTTCATTTGAATACTCTCTTTCCCACTTTTTTTTATTGACTGTGCCCACTTTGTCTGCTATTTATTTATTTGGCCTCTCCTCCTCTCTCTCTCTCTCTCTCTCTCTCTCTCTCTCTCTCTCTCTCTCCTCTCTCTCTCTCTCTCTTTCTTTTTCCACTTTTTCACTCTGGCAATAATTTACCCTGCCACACTGCTGCCTTCGAGCAAATTGTCTGTCTGTCTGAGTTTGCGTCTGCCTGTCCACCACCAATTGTTTTGAGAGAAAATAACGGGCAAATAAATAGAGAAAGGCAAATTAATTACTGCCTATTTTCACTGTCTATATTTTTATATTATTACTTTTCCACACTATATCTTTATTTTCATTTCCATTTCAATCGTTAAAGAGTTGGCAAACTATTATTTTTTGTGGCAGTGGTGGTGGTGGTGGCTAGACAAAAGTACAAACAAATACTACCAGGGAACAGCAAATGTATATTCAAAAGAGGATGAGTAGGCAGTTTTGCTGCGACCGTTGTTGTTTCCTCTTTTTCCTCCTCCTGCTCTTCCTCTTCTTCTTTTTTTCTCATTCCGGTTTTATCTGCTCTTGCTTTCTCTTTTTCTTTTTTTACTGTGTTTATTGCCACTTTCAATGTTTGTGGCAGTGGCAGCATAGCTGAAGTCAATGTCAATGTCAATGACCACCACCAGCCCAAGCCAGTTCATTGAGCCAGCCAGACAGAAAAAAGTGCATCCTCAAAGTGCACTTAAATTAAAAATTAAAAATGCTTTTCAGCACTTGCTTTCTCTTTTTTTCATTCTGGCCACAATTGGCCACTTCTTGTCAATCCACGACTCTCCAATTACCTCCAAAGTAGTCTACCGCTCAGCTTTCCCGGTCCAGCAGTGGTGCACCTGCACCAGCATCTTTGCCCGAATGGGTGCAAGTACTGCAGAATGGAGTAAAAACCGAGCTATAATAAAAAAACAAGCTAGCGCCCGAGATTCAGTATTTGCACCGCTTTGCAGGCGTTCCAGCTGGAACTCATTTTACAAGCGGTAATTATCCTCGACTGTCTGCCTGGATTTAAATGTGACACGCCGGATAGCGCCTGTACAGTGGTCAACACATGGTCAATGTCTTTGGAAACGAAAAACTTTTTTGTACTACATCTAAACCAGAACTGTCATTTAGTGTCATTATTATGTGGAAAAATCAAACGGCAGTTTTATTACAATTGCTAATGGGTTTTTGTTGGTTTTTTGCAATTTGCTCGTTTTATTTGACCGACTTCTTCCTGTGTTTCACACAAAAACCTTGAAAATTTTTTAGTGTAATTTTTTAAAGTAGGTAATTGTGTCTCAAGTGTTTTTCACGTTTCAAGTAGTGTCAGAAGTTTTTTGAAGTACTTTAAATTATTGATAAAAAAGTTTTGCATTTAGCAATTGAAGTTAGGCCAATATTTTATGTTTTCCTAGTATTAAGTCTATTTTATAAATTTTAAAATTTGCATATAACAGTTTCAATAGTTAAACCAAAAAAGTTAAAAATCTATTATATTTTTTAAGCAACAAAAACAAAAACAAGTTATCTGGTTTTATTGCTATCATGTTACTTAATTTTTAAGTTTAGTGCATGTTCAAAGTTTAAAGCACATTGCGCAAAAAGATTACATTAAAAATCTTTTGCATTTTGTTTAAATTTTTATCATTTTATTTAAAACAATTTGTAAAAACAAACAGTTTAAAAAATTGGTTTTAAAATTGAAACTCAACTCATTAATTGCAAAAAATGTTTCCGTTTTAAGTAAAAAGTTTAAAAAAATATTACAGAATAAAAAACGGAAAAACTGTAAATCATTTTTAATAAAAAACTATATTGGCAAAATAAATTAAACGTAAGGTTTTTATCTGTTTGGTTTGTCTCAATAAACACACAAGAACGGAGCAGCAGTGTATTATATTTTACTTTCAAATACAAAAAAGGATATTTTAAAATACCAAACAAAAACGAAAAAAAGATGCTTTTTCAGTTCAAATTTTGTTTTGCACTTTTAAAATTTGCAAAATTTATTTTAAATAAAAACAATAAAATTAAACATTTTTAGTCTTTTTGTTTTAAATTTGACATTTTTGTTTGCCAAAGTACATTCAACTCAAAAAAAGTTTAAATTTTTTTAAAAACAAACTACGCAGTTTTTGTATTCAATTTTGTAACTTGTTTATCTTTTTAAAATTGCCAATTAGTGGCCGCCGTTTTGGTGCAACTAAATTGGCTAGTAAACTAAAGTAGCCAAATTGATCAGCAAA